>JABWTJ010000125.1:1200000-1721713 GCA_016801875.1 Solanum sitiens
ATCGATCACAACGTGGCACTGCTGGAAGAACTCTTGCCTAAGAATTATATTAAAGAGGTCTAAAGGAGCGATAGTGAAATCGGTCTTACCTTGCCACTCGCCTAGTGTGATGCTTACTCCATGTGCGACTCCATTTACAGGAGTCGGTGGTGCATTGACCATCCTGAGTTGGAGGTTACTTGGACTGTAACGCAGCCCCAACCTTGTCGCTGCCATCTTATTCATGATGTTGGCCTCTGCACTCGCGTCGACCATAGCACGAACAAGTCTTCCATTGATCTTGATGTCGACATACTGCGCACCGTACTCTTTTGGATTCCCTGGTTACTTTGTGATGGCTCCACATAGTCCTATCAAGCCCAACGGTGTCGTCTCTACGCCTTGATCTTGCTCATGTGCATTTTTCTCTTTCTGCTCTCGCAAGATAGCACCAAGGCTTTTCAGTTCAGGGCACCTCGCATAGCCATGCGTCTCACCGCATATGTAGCAACCACCTCTTTTAGCAACCTCTGTCTTTCTCTCTGTGTCACCATAACATCCAAACTTCTTGCCATCAGAGTTGTAGGTATCATGCTTCTTAAGATGTGGCCGTTGGTCCTTGCCTTTGCCACAATCTCCCCCACCATGGTAATGACTACCTCTTTACTCCTCTCCTCTGGCTCTGTCGGGCTTTTTGTGACTGAAGTCTGTAAAAGCTTCGGCCTGCGTGATGGCTTCATCAATAGTATGGACCTGTCGACGTTCCAACTCCGTCCTGGCCTAATTTTTCAGCCCATCCATGAAGTGGAATAACATATCTTCACCCTGGGGTTGGAAATCTGAAGCATGAGGGTGGTGAAATCCTGCACATATACACGTATGCTTCCCGTTTGCTTCAACTCCCTAAACTTACGCTTCGCCTCATAGTTGACGTTGTTAGGGAATAATGCCTTCTTGAAATCCTCTTGGAATTGGTCCCAAGTGTTGATGGTGCAACGCTCCTTCCCTATTTCCAACTCTTTACGTCTCCACCACAACAGTTCATATCCTAAAGATACAACACAACAATGTTGATCTTACTCTCGTCGCTCTTCAGCCTGTTGCACTTGAAGTAATTCTCCAAGTGCTATAGAAAATTCTCCACCTCTTGCGCGTCACGAACTATAATACTCTCAAAGTCTAAAGCCTAATCTAGAGCCTAACATAAGAGTATAAGAGTTTAACACTGTTTTAAAGTCAATTATAATGTATATAAGTCATTTAGAAAGTTTTAGAGTCAAAACGTCAAGGAACGTCCATGACGTTCGAAAACTAGTTCAAGAGGTGCTAGTGTGCCTTAGCCTATTTGACTAAGTTTTAAGAGTCGGAAAATGATGAAATTTGGTGGTAAGGTGTCTAACACGTATTAGAGTTGGTTTATAGTCGAAACGTTCAGGTACGACTCCCAAAGGACCAACTAAATGGTCCTTGAGAAGGACCCTTGCAATTTGGCAAAAAGCTACCAAGTAAGGCAGTGTGGACAATGTCTATCGACGGACTGCAGGCGACGGAGCGTAGGCTGATCGACGGGGCGTCGATGCCTCCATCGACCAACACTTAGACATTTTGGCTAAAGGTCCATTTGGACCAATCTCTGTCGCAAACCACGGATGTGCAGCACGTAGGCCACACTGGTCGTCGACTGACCTACGATCCGTCAGTCGGGGTCTCGTAGGTCAGGTCCCTGTGTTGGCTGCCACGATTTAATTAATTCATTTAGTTACTTAAGTGGTTATTTAATTAGTTAGGGGTTAAGGGATGCCTAATTAAGTTAGTTAATGACTTCTATAAAGACCCCAAACCTAATTAGACTAAACCTAACTCTCATAATTCCCAAAACCCAATTGCTCTTCCTTCTCTCTTTTTTTCTCTCCCAAAGAAACTCCATAGAAGACCAAGCAAAGGAGGGTTATAGGTATGCAGGGAGGGGGATTTTCTCCATCAAACTTCATCAATTAGTAAGGTATGATATTCCTTTCACCTTTGGGATCTCTTTCCCCAAAGGGTTCCTCCAAATTGATTTAAAAAAGAAGAGTTTTCAAGTGGGTTTTCTTCTATTACGAATTTGATTATCTACATTGCTTTGTTATGATTTCTTTAGATATTTATGACTAGATTATGATTTATTGTAATCCAATTATGCTTGTTCTTGATTAATTAACGTAGGTTGTGAAGTAGATCATGAATTTGACCCAAGTCCCTAACCCTAGGCTATGAACTAGTGATGAATTATTGAGTAGTGATTCAATTGACTTCATTATTGTATTTATTACTGTTGTATGATGATATTACACCCATTGTTGGGGTTAATTGGATGGTTGATGGTAATACCTTGATGATGGCTTGTGAAGGAGATTGGGGGTAAGTCTTGTGATCTCAATTCTTTACTTCAATTATGATTACTTGTGTTTAGTGATGAAGTTATATTGAAGTATACCTTATGATAAGATTGATTAGGGTTGGTATGATGTTGAATTGGAATGTCTTGAATTATGGTTTGTGCGATGTTGGCTAAGATGTAAATGTTATAAGGATGGTGATAACTACCAATGTGCCTTATCATGATGTGATTATGTAAATGTGCTAACCTCACATGTATGAATTGAAATGAAAGTAAAATACTCATGCAATTCTTATTGAGTTATGATGATGATTATATAAGGGATATACCCTATGACCTAAACTAAGCTATGATGTTTAATAAAGACTCAAAGACATTTCAAAAAGGGACTCTAGCTTAGCACCGAGTGAACTAGAGTGAGGAGTGTCCCTTACCACATAGGGAAGGTAGTATCACTAATGTACTCATGATATTGGAGACGACAACGCATGTAGCATAAAGAGGGTCCCAACTACATCTCCTAGTTCTTGAACTATGTTGCCCCCATAGGAATACTAGCTAGTGGATCCACATAGATGCTATGTTCATGTTTTGGTACTATCTTTACAAGTAGTCCGCCTTCTTTCGGTGTAGGGTTACATGACACCGGATTCCACATTAGCTCATGTGGTCTATGTCGGTTAAGGCAAGATGTTCCCAAAGGGTATAATGAAGTAATGAAGTGAACTCTAACTAGGGTGACCTAAGGGGTTTAGCTTAGTCTAGGTAAGAGTATTGGACTCTACCTATACATTGCACTAGTTAGCCTTGAGGGAAGTCTTAGAAAGATGTTCTTACGTATGTATATGCTTATAAATGTAAATGATATGTATATGATGATCTTACACGTTAATGACATTATGTGATGTTGGTTTCACTTATGAACATGTGTTTGGTCTCTATTGCTAAAGTATGATGATTTTTACTCTTAAATGATATGATATATAGAGTTGGGCATTTTTTATGGTTCTTGTTAAGTTTACTTGATTGATTGAGGTTATGGGGCTTTGATTAGTCGTTGCACTAGTGGACTTAATGAGGGTTCATGAGTAATGGTCTTGCTTTGGTTATGATGTTATGAACTCTTATACATTCTTGTTGATGTTATAACTTGATGATAGAGCTGTCTTGATTATGTGTTCAATTATGTTGATATGCATGTTGACTTGACTAGACTTAGTATTGTTGGTCTTGATTTAATGAACATGTATTATTGACTTGTATTGGTTCTTGAATGTGCATAAGGCTTTTCAAAGTAAATTGACATGCTTTAATGAAATGTCCCCTTTTAACATGATTTCTATGTTGTGTGTGCATATGTGCTAACCCCATTTCTCCCATTCCCCCCCAATATTTTAGGTTCCGGTCGTTGAAGGGTTCGTGATGTCTTTTGAAGGAAGACTTGGATTCTCATTCTCCAAGTTGGGTAGGTCCTCACCACTTCGAGGACAATGCTACTTTTCTAGTATTGGATGTTGATTAGTCTTAAAGACACTTTGTTCATTCTCTTTCATTTGAGTACTAGGTTTGTATAGCATATATGTGGCTTTTATGTATTGATGTATGGGCTATGCCAATTGTTATACTCTCATTTAGATGGTTATGATATGAGACATCCGTTTTAAGACTATGTTATGTAGCTTATATATATGTGTGTGTCATAAAAGTAGAAGACTATGTAATCTTCTTATACGAATGGTCTATGTATACTCGATATGAATATATTATGTGTATGCGAGAGGTCTATGTAAACCTCATGATAGATATATAATAAAAGTTTTAAATTTTCCACATTTTAACCTATGAATGTAATGATGAATGCTAAGAGGCTAGTATTAGTCCTCTCTTAGGCCGCGACCGCCGATTACGTCTAGGGGGTACTTCCCGGATATGACACGAACACCGAGCCTCGACCTTGGCCTCCCTATCTCAGTCGAATGATGACGATCTTCCAACTCCCACGCCTTTCTTGAGTGCTCTTATCTCGACCTTCATAGTCTCAATCGTGATCAACGCCTCCATGAGTCGACACTCCAAGGAAGTGATAACCTCGTTCATCTCAAACTCTGCCCGCTGGCGTTCCTCCAACTCTTTATGGATGGATTCGGTCTTCTCGAGTGTGAAGTCTTCAAGGGTTTTGAACTTGCTATCAGCCACATTCAAATGCCGGCCTAATATCTCCACGGCTTGCCTCGCCGTTTCAACTCTTGCGATCCACTCCTCCCCACCATCCAGCCTGACGTTGGTGGTGCTAGCGGCATTTATGTCTGTTCTGTTAGCCATTCCCTTAGTACAAACCTGGCTCTGATACCACGTTATCACGGAGTTAGAGTTTTACTAAAGCTCTGTGCGACACTTTACAACTTACTCACGAATCTTTTACGATCTTGTAAGAAACCCACATGAAAACTCATCTTTTGAAATCAATTTGAAGGAACTCTTTGGGGAAAGAGATCACAAAGGTGAAAGGAATCCCATACCTTGTTGATTGATGAAGATTGATGGATAATGTTTGGTGATTGGAGCCTTATAACCCACCTTGACCTTGTCTTCTATGGTGTTCTTCAACTTGGGAGAGAGAAGAAGAGAGAAGGAAGAGAGTTTGTGTTTTGGGAGTTATGAGAGTTAGGTTAGTCTAATTAGGTTAGGGTCTTTATATAGGTTGTTAGTTAACTTAATTAGTTCTCTATCAAACCCTAACTAAATAACTAACCCCTAAATTAATTAACTCAAGTCACTTAAAATCGAGCAGCCAAAACCATACCCTCACAGACGACTCCCCGTCCACACCCCGTCTGTCACTCGACGGACCATGGGACCAACCGTCCTGTTGGTCCGTCATTAAGTTCAGATACTTATCAAATCTCAGCCTTGTCCAAATATTCTAAGTGTCCATCGACGGAGGCAATTGACGCCCTGTCGATTGGAACACGGTCCGTTAATGGCAAGTCGTTGGTGCACACTGCCTTGGGCAGCCTTCGACCCAAATGCAAGGGTCCTCCTCAAGGTCCCTTAATTTGTCCTTGGGGAGTCTTACCCAGACGTTTCAAATATAAACTAACTCTTACATATTTTAGACACCCTACCACCAAAATTCATCAATTTCCGACTCTTAAAACCTAGTCAAATAGGCTAAGGCACATTAGCACCTCATTGAACTAGCTTCCAAACGTCATGGACGTTCTTTGAAGTTTTGATTTCTAAACTTCCTAAATGACCTATATTAATTATTTATGACCTTAAAATAGTGTCTAAACCTTTTTACACCTATGTTAGGCTCTAGAACACGTCTTAGATTTTTGAAGTGTTACACCCACTTTGTAGATGCCCTCGACCAGTATTACCATTTCCTGCGGGTACCACTGCTCTAGTGTGCTGATGCGCAGAATCCATTACGCGTGGATGGGGACAATATCTCCTCATATGCCTAGTTTATACACAATTGTAGCAAGTAAATGAAATGATGGCCTTGATGCAATAAAAATTGCCTCAACACTTTTTACTCATTCCCAAGCTTGGGAACTCCAATGTATTGAAGAATTGTTATCAAGTATTGATATTTGTGGGCTTGTATTGGTGGCAAACAAAGGTTCACATGCGTGGAAGATCGCTTGGGCAAGTGACTGGAAGAGACTGGCCAACATTGGCTCTTTGGCGAGTAGGAGTGTTTTGGCGCATCACCTAATGGCTTAGGTGATGATTAACATACCGCCTAATGCTACGGGACCAGTACAGGTGCAGGATACCTCTCCAAACCCCTTGGCTCTTTTCTCAATGACTTAGGCAATGACTCCCAGACCGCCCAAAGTTACAATGTGTTGGCAAGATAAAGATCCATCATCAAACCCTTCGACGCGACTCCCAATGACTTGGGCAATGAACCTGGCCCGCCTAATGTTCCAGGACATAGATAGAGGTGGAGAAAACAAAAGAAGCATCACCGACCAGTCGGCGCGTCACCCAAACCACTTGGCGAGCGTGACTTGGCTCGCCCTTTATCCTTTTTGAGTCACTTTTGGTCCCATCTATGTAATAAGCCCTAGCACTATAAATAGGTGTCTTAGGGTTCATATTAGGGTAGACTATTTTGATATTGAAAACAAAAAACTCATTTTGAGTGTTCAGAGCTTGGTAAGGCTTTTGTTGCCTTTCGTTAGAAACGTCGGTTTCTCGGGATATTGATTCCCTTGAGGTCGTCGTAAGAGTTCAGTGCGATTGTAGGATTAATCGATTGAGGTTTTTGGGTGTAATATACCTACAGGTTGCCTTTGATATCCTCTTTGTGTGTATATTATTTATCCTTTACTTTCTGTCTTTTTGATTTTTGCATACTATCATCATTTCTCTTGTGAGAATTGTATCATTTGATATCAGAGCAGGGCTTAGTTTCGTTCCTATGAATCTAGTCTTGGGTTTGTTACAAAAAAAGGGTCAAAAACGTTTTTCAAGGAAACTCCAAAAATATTTTGTTGATTTGAGTCTTGTTTGAAGTTTCTAAGGTTAGATTAGTGTTCCCTAACCTTATTTTAGTTTGGATATGAGATTTGGTGAAGTTTAGAGCTCTATTTAAGAATCCACCTGTCACGACCCAAGAGTAACCCCTAGAAGTTAAGGCATTCTCGAATTGAAACACGGCGTACTTGACCTCGCGGTGGTCTTGTACAAGCCCTTTGATGTAACGCCCTAAAATGAATTAAGGTGAACTAGAGCTTTGTAAGTGTTGCTTGAGTGAATTTTTGTGTTAAATTAAGTTAGTTTAGTATCCCTAAGGTGTGTGTGATGTTTGGTTGAGTTTGAAGGTCAATCGACCAAAAATGTCCGTGAGTTCGGAAGGTGTGCCCTAGAATGTACTAGTGTGTCTTGTTGTGTTTGGATGAGTTTTACGTGTTCGTTTTGTTTGAAACTTGTGTGAGGTGTTCCTAAGACCTATATGACCATGTGTATGGGTTTAATGTTTGGGCACGACCCCACCTAGGACCCACAAGGGGTCCTTACATAAAGGGCCATGCCATAGACCAAACTGCCAGGGAAGTGGCCAAACGACGGACCAAAGGACAGTTCGTAGGTCCACCTACGGTCCGTCGACCATGGCCGACGATGGCCCTTACCAAGTTAGTAAGTCCAGGCCTCCAAAGTGGCTAAGTCTCCACCAAGGAGACTAGCCTACGGATCGTCGACTGGCCAACGGCCCGTCGATGCTGACCATCGATGGAGGCTGAAGGCCTGCAGCTTTGGGAGGTTGTAGCCCCAATCGACAGGACCTCAACCACGGTCCTTCGATGGACACACGGACCGTCAGTTGGTCTGTCGATGGTGCAGTCCCAAAAGCTGCCACGGGATTGGTCAAGTCTTGGAGTGTTTTGGGAAATTCACCCCAAGTCTTTTGGGACCCTAGGCTGTTGTTTTTAGGGGTTTTAAGTTATATTAGGTTATGTTTTAAGCCCTAGACCTAGACAAGACTCTCTTTTCCAAATAAACTCCCTCTCTCTAAAATCAAACTCTCTCAAGACTCCATTGAAGTTAGAGGTCAAGGAAGCTAGGAGGGGATGGTTGGACGTGATTCCTTCATCAAAACTCTTGGATTTTTCTTGCTTAGTTAGGTATGGTATCCATTCTTGAATACCCTTTCATTCAAGAATCCATTTCCAATGAATTTCAAAAAGGGGTTTTCAACCCTAACTTCTATTATCTTCAACCCAATATGGGTCTTGCATGAAAATGTTTCTATTGACAAATTAATGATATTATTAATGTTAGTTGATGATTCTAATGCTAAAACCTTGATGAAATCATGTTAAAGTTTCCTTTCAAATTGTGGTTTATAAAGTGGGTCAAATGAGCATGTTTATGTATGAAATGAACTTTGGATTTATTGTGTTGTAATGTTGGTTTAGCTACTGCCCTAAGGGCCTTATTATGATGAATAAATGATGAAATGATTATAGGTTGTTATGGCTTGTTAAATTGAAGAGTTGTTTATATTGTTTTGTTTTTATGATAAATTGATCTTGAGTGGTATGGTCCACCTTCTTGGTGGCAGTGCTTATTTGATGAATTGGTAGTGTTTATTATGTATTGAGAATGTGATCTTGAAGGTCTAAATGATAGAATGAATAGAAATGTTAATTGGGTCTTGTGTTGTGGTTGTGAAGCTTGAATGGTATGTTTGACCTAGATTTTTGTCTAATTGAAGAATGTGACTAAGTGAAGTATGTAAATTGTGTAAGTTGATAAATGGAAGTCTAAAGCATGTTTAGAAGTAATGTATATGAAATGAGGCTTATATGCAAGGTGTGATCACACGTACACACACTTTAAGTGAATGAATGAAGCTATGTTTAGTAAGAAGAGGAGTCTTGGGGTGGACACTCTTCGTGAGTTGAGATAAAGTGTCTAGTAGCAACCTCACTATTCCTAATGAGCTTTTCTAGATAGGTCGGAGGATGAATGCACTTCGTGAGTTGAGATGTGGCATTCGCTAGTTATCCTTAACCTATAGTCTATAATGTGAGAATCCGTGGGGAGTTATGCCTAGCACCGAGAGGATAGGAAAAAGAGGTGGAATACGCTTTGTGAGTTGAGATGTCGTATTCCCTTATACCTCTTGAGATGAGTACTCCTCGTTAGTAGAGAATGAGTCACTTAGTAGCAATCTCCCTATCCCTTAACTATGTGCCCACATAGGTATAGCTATTGGAAAAGCCATATAAAAGCTAAGAAGTATGACCTTACTCTAGGTAAGTGAGGATCCCTCATCCGATAGGGGTTAATATCAGGATTCCATGCCTAGCTCTCATGGTCTTTGTCGGTTAAGCTAACCCCCCACAAAAGTAATGAAAATGATAAGTTGTCTAATTAATGTGATACCTATGTGATTTGATTGAACTAAGTCTTCTAAAAGAACGTGCTACTTAGGGTAGGTGGTGGTATGGGACGCTACCTATCCATTGCACTAAGTAGGACCTTACGAAAGGGAAGACTTGGTGCCAAACCTTCTAAAAAAATGTACTACTTAGGATAGGTGGTGGTATGGGACGCCATCCTACTCATTGCACTAAGTAGGCATTCCGAAAGGGAAGCCTTTGGTGTTTTGTTGGGTGTTCTTCTAAGGTCTTGTCTTTGAGTGGTGACTTGTTCTCCCGAGGTGAGTAAGCCGAACGGGGTAGTCTTGAGGATCGCTTAGGTGTGCGTTGAAGGGAGTGTCTAGACGTTTCCTTCATGTCTTACCTTAGAGAATCTTGGGATTATCCTTAGGTATGGAAACTCCTAAGGAAATGCGTTCACTTCCTCATTTGCAACACTTTGGAAGTTCACCGTTGTTGGAGTCTTTAGTTTAATGTAAAGCTTTTAAACTTACTTTAATGTCTTAAAGTAGTTCACTGTAATGTCCAATTGAGTTTACTGTAATGTTGGTTAAATTGTTGAAACGTGCTCAAATCCTTGGGAATCCATTAGGAGCGCTAGTGGTAGTGGTAGTATGGGATGCTACTCTCACATTGCACTTAGTGTGACCTAAGAGTCCTATTGGAGGAGAGTACTTATGTGAAATTGTATACTTGAGTCGGTTCACTGTGAGGTTTGATGTGTTCACTGTAAGGTATGTCCTTAAGTTAAAGTTATGGAAATCCTTCTTCAAATGTTAATTGATGTTCTTATGTTGTTTTGTTCCTAAGTTCATGAATGTTTTATTAAATTGGCATGAAAGCTTATTTTGCTAAAAATGTCCATTTTTACATGTTTTTGCATATGCCATACTTAGTACATTGTTTGTACTAACCCCATACTTTTATATACCTTATAAGTATAGGTTGGAAGCTTTTGGAGGATTGAAGTTGAAGCTTGGGAATTCTATCTCTCAATAATTTGGTATGTCCTCATATATTCGAGGACATAGTTTATGTTTCTTAGTTTCATTATTAAGTCTTAATTTGTATTTTCTTTTATTGTAAAGGGCCGTGTCCCTAAGATTCTAGGTTGTGTCTTTAAGTTGGTTTGTGACGATAAGATTTCCTAGTTTTATGAAAGACTTCTTTTATTTAATTATTGTGAAAAGTTTTAATTCCGCACTACTTTTCATGCTTTATGTTATGAACGAGAGCTGAAGGGCTTGTACGAGACCCCAAAGGGTCAAGTACGCCCGGCCACGATCCGAGAGTTAGCCCTAACTTCTAGGTGGTACTTTCGGGTCGTGATATTTGACATCGTTCATTGCATACATGTATGAAGAGTAGTGCAGAATTCAAACTTTTCACACGAAATAATAATACTTCAAAATATCTCTTTTATAGAAAAACATAATGAAAGGCTAAGTCTCAAAGTCTCCATCTTTGACATACGAATATATTGGGACACGACCCATACTTCATCATATAGGAAAATAGTTAAGTCTATTACAATACTTCTAATTAGGAAAACTAAACATCAAGATATCCTCGAATCTAGTGAGGACATACCAACTCTTGCTTGAATGAATACGAATCCAAACTTCCACTTCAATACTCCTCTCAAATGCCACCTACACCTTTAGAGATAGACAAAAAGTATGGGATAAGTACAAACACTTGTACTAAGTATGACATAATGCATAAAATCATGATAAACAGGCTTTTGTACGAAACATGCTCTTTTTTTAGAAAACCTTTTAAGACAAGTATAATAGTCACTTACAAGTCAACATATATGCACATAGGTCACATTCCACAATATCACATCAACATCACTTTAACCCATATAAATGCCCACACCTCCCACCAATGGTTATCCTAAGACTTACTTAAGACAAGGAAGACCGCCCTACACCCTCTTCAAGCCTACCTAAACAATCCTTAAGACTACCTAAGATAAGATTGTACCCTTTTCCTTTCATTACTCCCCACCTAAGGTTACTCCAAGATTCACCTAAGTAGGACAAGAAGAGACCGCCTATACACCCTCTTCAAGCTTACCTAAGCAACCCTCAAATCTACCCTAGATAGAGGACATTCTAGTCAACATACATTAGCTAAAGTCATAATCATTCATTCATTCATTAACGACTTCACATAATGGTCTTATAAAGACATAGGGAACCTACTCTCTAGCACCATCGAACTCGTTCCATGTCTAGATAGCTTCCAAGTCATAATCATTCATTAATTCAATTAGAAGACATTTCATTCATTAAGGACTTCACATAATGGTCTTAGAAAGAGCTAGGGAACCTACACTCTAGCACCATCAAAGCCTACTCGTTCCATGTCTAGATAGCATCCCATTCACTATCTAAACTTTGTAGAGCTTACCAAATACTATAATGTATCCCATATGATGAGAATAAGCAATAACCGACAAAGACCATACTAGCTGGGTATGGAGTTCGGAGTCTACCCTACTCCGATGGAGGGTGTTTTACTTGCCAAGGGTAGAACTAGGACACATCCCATGTAGACACATGGTTAAGGAATATCAAGGTCTTTTATGCACTCTAGTCTCATTCTCAAGTAGATATACATTGTACTCTAGTCTCCTTCTTAAGTATAGCTACAAACCATAACATATTCACTCGGTGCTAGCCTTTGTTCTCATAGAGTAAATTCAATAATAGGGGCATATGAGAAGGTACCATCTCTTAGTCATTACCTAGTCATAATGCACCTACCAAATATGGATCCACTAGGGCTGCCACTCAATGGTCTATAAGGATAGTTCATTCTTAACCTTCTTTCTACATAGAAGGTTCCACATAATAGTAATGCTTAGAAAGGCACCATCTTAGGTCTACCGATCCTCGACTTTCATTCAACATCATCCATACACATACAAGACAAAGATGCATAAGCCTACTAATTCAAGATGTTCATATTCATAATGTACATGTATAAAGTAAGGGACACAAGTCTACCAAATACAAGACACACACATCTTCACATATAACATATCATTCTATAAGAACATAGGCATAACCAACATCATCTATAGGTCACCCTATTGCTACTATAATGTCATCAATATAACCATCATAAGACTCACCTAGTCAAGTAGGAAGAATCATGCATCAACTCTAAGACTAAACATACAAGGACATAGTCATAGTCTAACATGATCACCTAACAACTTCAATAGAAGAATCACATACTTTCACATTATTAACTTGTAGGTAGATATGATCATACTTCACATAATCAACTACACAAATCATCATAATACTTCAAGAAGTGCCGACAAGGCTATGATCATCATAATACATAAGATAACGCCTACGAGGCCACATAATTCACAAGTAATGCACATAGCACCGCCACCATAAGTGGACCATACCAATAACAACATAATTCAAGAACTACATTGCATAAAATAAAGAGAATTAGGGCAGCGTACCACCAATCCATTCTCACCACTTCAATCCATAGCTAAATCATCCAATACAATACCAATAGGCCCTTACCCATGGCCATGATAATCAATTCAATACATAAATCACAATACTCAATTAATATAAGTCAATTCAATATAGATTTATCAATCTAAGACAGCCTATACATTGATTCAATACAAATCTTACATCATTCAATAGCCCATAGAAAACTACACTAGAATTCATAAACATTAAGGCAAGATCATAACATCCAAAACATAGCCAATTTGAAGAGATTATTTTTGCATGGGTTTATGAAGTATTTAGGTTAAAATCATCTAATTAACATCAATTATATCATAAATCAATGATCAAAAACATTTTATGCAAAGACCCATGGTTAGAATTCAGTTTAGAAGATTTCATAATTTGGATCATCTTTGAAAATCATTTGAATTGACTCCTTGAAGAAAGAGATTTAAGGATGAAGAACCATAGATTAGGTGTGATGCAAAACACACAATATTGATGGAGAAAAACTTGGAAAATCTATCTTCTTCCTTGGAGCTTCAAAACTTCATCAATGGAGATTTTTGGAGAGAAGAGATGGATATATTTTGTTTTGGACTTGAGGGTTATGATTTGAAGGGTGAATTGGGGTTTAAAAAGGTCTAATAACTGCCAATAACTAGCCCCTAAAATACCCAAAATACCCTTGAACTTATAGGACTTGTTAACCAACTCAAACTCAACTTAAATTTTTGGAATTATCGACGGGGAACAAGTCGGCGATGCAGAGCTGTTCCCGCATGATTTTTTGAAAATAACTTCCAGGGAAGTTGATTCTGCGTTGTATCCGCGACGCGGATCAACTTTTGGCACTTTGGTGGACCAAGTCCGCGATGCGGACCTATTTCACCAAGGAAAAAAGCTGCTGCCGTCGGCAGCTTTTTGGCCCAAGGTTGGGTCCTCCTCAAAGACCCTTTGGTTGGTCCTTGGGGAGTTTTTCCCGGACGATTCCACCTATATTACTCTAATATACATGTTAGGAACCTCTAACATCAATTTTAATTCAAAACAACACATAAAAATTGATGAAACACGTTAATACACGCAAGCACGTTTCAAGGTAAAACTTTCAAACGTCTTGGACGTTCTCGAACGTTTGCCCTCCAAACATCATGAAACTTGACACACTGCCTATAAACACTATTATAACTCATATAAGGACCTCATAAGATCAATAAACACACATATAAACACATAAAAATGCATGAGGCACATAGGTGACTAGTCGTCGAACGTCTTGGTCATCCCTTGACGTTTGACTTCTAATGCACATACATCTTTAGACACTGCATCATTACCACATTATAGACCATTTTAGGACCTTAGACACTATTGACAAACATGTTAGGCTCTAGTTTCATCTAAGTCATTTTTGAGGGTGTAACAATACTCCCCCACTTGGACAACATTTGTCCTCGAATGACACTTGCTATTCTTTTTAGCCACTACCAAGAGAAGAAACTCAAGACTAGCAGCACATAACCATACCACACAATACACAATACACACATGTATGAGAAACATCAATTTCACATACTTTAAGAGACGCAAAACACAAGAAGAAGATAGAAACTACTTCTACAACTTATCATGCAATAAGACTCACATTTTCATTTCATATAGGAGGAACTTCCTTCTCCACATATTATGATGCTCATATAAAACAATTCTATACACATCATAACCATTTTTCATGAAAGAACAACTTAACCAAATTTCAAAATCTTTACAGTGAATACCAAATACTTTACAATGAAACATGCTCAATTTTCCAAAAATGCAACTCTTAAGCAATTTATGATGGAACCATGACAATATGAGAGATAAAACCATATAAACTCAATTTAAAACATAATCATAACTTCATGAAATGCACAATGCAAGGAATAAATGAAATTGAATTTCAAGTAGTCTCCTAAACACAATGCAATATGCAACATGCTACTATGATATTCTATCTCTCAAGCTTGAATTGAATAGAAGAGATGAGACAAAAAATCACCATTCTATTACTCACCATACTCCCCCACTTACAAGGAACTCATATAACTAAAGAGAGAAAACTATAACTTACCGGTATCATCATCATCATCTGTTTTTGTTCCTTTGGCTCGGAGAGCATAGAAGCAATTCATCTTTGGAGCGCTACCATACGGAACATTAGGAGGAACTTGCTTGGCCTCTCTTCCTCTAGCAGCAATAGTAGGGCAATATCTCACCTTGTGATCATCCTTCCCACAACCAAATCACCCATTAGTACCGACTAGACACTTCCCAAAGTTCTTCTTCCCACAAGTAGCACAAGTAGGCTTAACCACTTGGGAACCACCTCCTCTCTTATAATTAGCCTTAGGAGCACTAGAACCATCTTGATTTGTAGCCCTCTTCTTAAGCTTAGGTTGAACTTGCTCATCGATTCTTCTCCTCTTAGCATCTCTACTTCTCCTCCCAAGTTTAGACTCTTCAATGGATTGAGCATACACCATAAGCCTAGATAGAGTCATGTCACCATGGAGCATGGCTGTACGACATTCTTCCTTCACAATATCCGAAACACCAGTGAAGAACCTACTCATATCATCCCTAGGGTTAGACACCAAGGATGGATCATACTTAGAAAATAGGATAAACTTTAAGGAATACTCCTCAACACTCATGCTACCTTGCCTAAGGTTTATAAATTCCTCAATCTTAACCTCCCTCTTCTCACGAGGAAAGTAACTTTCTAAGAATGCTTCCTTAAACTCTTCCCACTCTAAGGGTCCCGATTCAACCGGTCTACTATCCTTCCATTGAGTAAACCATACTTAAGTAACATCTTTCAATTGATACGAAGCTAACTCCGCTTTCCCCCTAGAAGTCACTCCCATATCATGCACTATCTTATACACCTGATCCAAGAAAGCTTGGGGATCTTCTCCCACCTTAGAACCAAAGAAGATAGGAGGATTCATCCTCACAAAGTCCCTCAATCTAGAGGTCATAGTACTCTCCATAGCATTCAACCTAGGCCCAATGTCTCTATTCACTTGAGTTGTCATAGCTCGGGCTAGGGTAAGGAGAGCCTCTCTAATCTCCCCATTAGCCATAACAGGGGGAACCACCGGTACCTCATTACCTTCTTTCATAGTAGGGACTTGATCACCTTGATCACCTTGAGCAATTTGAGCAACTTGCTCAACTTGTTGAACTTGAGGAGGAATCTCCTCATTCATATCATTCTCCTCAACTCTCCTAGCCGGTGTCCTCCTCGTATTCATCTCCTATAACACAAGGAAAACCATAAGAAAAGAACACTCATAACTTCTAAATCTCTATGACACGACATATGAGTAGAAAATAAGAGAAACTCTATCGTCCTATAGCCTCTCGCCCATAGATGTGTTGCGACTCACACCGATGGTCAAGACACTACTAGACGTGGCTTTTTGAGATTTTTTGATTCCTAAGTACTACTTCATAAACTTGGCTCTGATACCAAGTTTTTCATGACTCGAGAGTACCCCCTAGAAGTTAGGGCATTCTTGAATTGCAACACGACGTACTTGACCTCTCGAAGGTCTTGTACACGCCCTTTGACATCGTTTATTGCATACACATATGAAAAGTAGTGCTTTATTAAACTTTTCACACGAAATAATAATACTTCAAAATATATCATTTATAGAAAAACATAATGAAAGGATAAGTCTCAAAGTCGCCATCTGAGACATATGAATATATTGGGACACGACCCATACTTCATCATATAGGAAAATAGCTAAGTCTATTACAATACTTCTAATAAGGAAAACTAAACATCAAGATGTCCTCGAATCTAGTGAGGACATACCAACTCTTGGTTGAATGAATACTAATCCAAGCTTCCACTTCGAGACTCCTCTCAAATTCCATCTACACCTTTAGAGATAGACAAAAAGTATGGAATTAGTACAAACACTTGTACAAAGTATGGTATAATGCATAATATCATGATAAATGGACTTTTGTATAAAACATGCTCTTTTTTGAGAAAACCTTTAAGACAATTATAATAGTCACTTATGGTCAACATATATGCACATAGGTCACATTCCACAATATAGCATCAACATCACTTCAACCCATATAAACGCCTACACCTCCCACCAAAGGTTATCCTAAGACTTACTTAAGTAAGACAAGAAGAGACCGCCCATACACCCTCTTCAAGCCTATCTAAACAATCCTTAAGACTACCTAAGATAATATTGTACCCTTTTCCTTTCATTACTCCCCACCTAAGGTTACTCCAAGATTCACCTAAGTAGGACAAGAAGAGACCGCCCATACACCCTCTTCAAGCTTACCTAAGCAACCCTCAAAGCTACCCTAGATAGAGGACATTCTAGTGAACATACATTAGCTAAAGTCATAATCATTCATTAAGTCAATTAGAAGACATTTAATTCATTAAGGACTTCACATAATGGTCTTAACTACACTCTAGCACCATCAAAGCCTACTCGTTCCATGTATAGATAGCGTCCCATTCCACTATCTTGTAAGACCCCCAAAATGAGTTAGGGTGTCTAGAGCCTAACATGTTTGTAATAAGGGTATAAGGTCCTAAAATTGTCTATAAGGTTATAAAGAGGCAGTGTGTAAAGTTTGAGGTTAATTGGGAGTCAAACGTCCAGGGACAACCAAGACGTTCAACGACTAGTCATCTGTGTGCCTCATGTGTCTATACGTGCTTATATTTGTATTGAATGAGATTATGAAGTATTAAAATGAGTTATAATGATGTTTATAGGAAGTATATGGAGTTTCATGAAGCTTGGAGGTCAAACGTCTAAGAATGTCTAAGACGTTCGAAAGTTAGCCCTTGAGACGTTTATGTGTGTCTTGAGTGTGCCTTGCATGTTTGGATGTGTTTTACGTGTTCATTTTGGGTGAAAATTGCATGGAAGTTCTTAAACATGTTAAGGTGTATATTCACGTTGTAAACGTCCGGGTTCAACTTCCCAAGGGCCCCGCAAAAGGGCCTACAAGAAGGACCCAAAGGCTGTCGAGACACTGCCTTGGCAGTGTCAATCTACTGAACCAAACGACACCCTGTTTGTTGACAAACGACCCTTCAATTTGTGGTGTCATTGATGGACACTTAGACTGGATAAGTCTAAACCAAAATACAACCCAAGACCCAATCAACGGAAGCCACAGACGGTCCGTCGATGGACCTATTGGGCATCGATTGTGGCCGTTGGTGCAGGCTGTGCCAAGCTGCCCGCGCACTGTTTCATTAAAGGGGTGAATGGGAAATTCACCTCACGTTCTAACCTGACCCTACATGGTTTATTTGGTGATTTTTGGGTGTATTTAAGTGATAAAAACGTTATCAACCCATTCCCAATCCAATTCTCACAAAATAGACTTTCCCTCCAAAACCAATTCTCCTTAGAAACCTCCATTGATGATGAAGCTCAAGAACAGCTTGGAGATTGGATTTCCATAGATTCTTCATCAAGTTTTAGAGGTTTTATTCTAAATAAAGGTATGATTATCCTTCATCTCTAGTTATCCTTCCATCTAGAGAGTTAATCTCAAAGTTTTCAAAAGAGATTTTATGATCAACCTCTCCTTCTTCAATCTAGCCATGGTTTCTTTCTAAAAACGTTTTTAAAGGCTTAATCATGATTAATTGATTATAATGTATTTGTTTTAACGTGAATTTTAATCCAACTGCATTGTGAACCCATCTCCCTTTCCAAACTCGATTTAGCCCTTGCATGAGCATTGTGATCGTGGCTTGTCATTGATTGAATTGTGATTATATTACGTTGAATTGCTCATATATACTGCTATTGAAGTATATTGATGGTGAGTTGATTATGAATGATCCGATTGGATCAATGTATGAAGAATTGAACATGACTAGTGTATGCCTCTATGTGTTTACTGTAACATTGATGTTTAAATGTATAAAAGTGGAATTTGATTATGTTAAGATGCTTGTAGATACTGCCTTAGGTTAATATCATGGTTGAATTGTGAGTATAAATCTTTTATGATCAAAGTAAAGAAGGCTTGATATGAATTGATCTAGGTTCTTCTAATCTATCATGTAGTAACTTGTGATCTTCACGTTAGGATGGTTGTTATGTGACTCGATTATGGTGAATTTTATTAGGTACTGCATATATGTGTAATGTGATGATAATTAAGTATAATTAATCCAATATGAATAGATAACAATTGAATTGGTAAAGATTGATTTGGGTTCTTCTAGCTTATAGACTTGATAGAGTAATGTATATCTTGTGATCTATATTCTAGGGTGGATGAAGCATGATTTAGTTATGATGTTCTAACACTTTAGCTACTGCCCTAAATGTATATTTTGATACAGTATGATTTATGAAGAAGATTAGGGAAATTAGTTGATGATCTATAACTCTCTACTTTCTAGTATATATGTGATGTATTGTATTAGATTGTAGTATGATCTTGTAGCGACTTGTACATGGTTTCTTTCATGATTAAATGTATATTTAGATACTGCCCTATAATGTATTGATGATGAGAGGTAACAAAGACTCTTCCTCTTTACTTTTCTTATAGTATTGATAATTGATGAAACCTTGTATGGCATTGTGGTAAGGTACAATTATGGTGGCAGTGTTTACTTCCTGTCAATCTATATATATGTGTTGATTATGGACTTTAAGGAAAATTGATGAATATATGAGCATGTGGTTATGATGATCACACTATGTGAAGCTTATGCCTACTTTCCTATTCTAGTTGTGATCTAGGTTGTATGACTATTGTATAAGCATGTGTATATATATATTAGGGTAAAGTGTAGGTGCTGCCATTGATGAGTTATAATGGTTAATAATCCCTTACCTATGTACCCCTATGTGAATACATGAATAGAAAATGTTAGGAGTCTTAAGTGTAATATGAAGTTGGCTTGTCTCCTATGCTATTGTGTGTTGTGTGGTCTATGCTTGAAAGTGTATTGTGGTCCTAAGAGGGTGGCTGCCTCAATGTGTTATTGATATCCATTATGTGATCATATTGACCAATGTACACACACCTTCACTCTACATGCATGCTTACAAGTTGTATATGATCATAGTGTCTCATGAAAGGTTGTTCTCATATTCACTAGTGTCTACTACTATGCATGTTAAGCTTATGTCTATGAAAGTATGATATGTGTTTTCTTAACTAGGATGACTTGATAGGTGTACTAGTATGAGCAAGGGTATGGGACCTTGCCTATGCATTGCACATGTGTGCCTTGATAGGATAGTTCCTAGGTTTGGTTCTCTATGTGTATGAATATGAATGTATGGTCATGTGTGGTCTTAATGTGTTTGTGTGAAAGGTTTTCTCACATATAAGTATACACACACACATGTATGAAGACTAGTCAATAGAGGGGACTTGAAAGGTGTGTTCAAGTGTACCCTAAACTAGATAGGTACTTACATATGCTATGTCCATGTGAAATGGTTTCTCATATGATTTAGGTTGATGAACTCTCATCTATGACCTATGATCTAAGCATATGATGGGATGACTCTCCTAAGCATAATTTTATGAGACAAAGTTAATGAAGGTTTTTTAATAAAAAGGGAACTTATCTTAGCACCGAGTGAACTTGAAGATGAGGGGTGTCTCATCCCATTGTAGGAAGGTAGGTCACCATAGACCTCACGGGGTGGATAGCCTCATGACCCAAAAAGGGTGTAGAGTGATGTTTCCAAGATGGCCCCCAAGTTCCATAAACTATGCTTGCCACATAGGATCTAGCAAGTGATATCAACTAAGATGCTAGCATGTGTTAATGTTCTACCTTGGTTAGGCAAGAACACCTTCCATTGGTGTAAGACTCTACAACACCAAATTCCATGTAGCACCCATGGTCTTAGTGTCAGTTAAGTCTATAGTTTTCCTAAAGTAAAATTGACAATGGAAGTATAGTAAGGACCCTAACTAGGATAACCTAAGGGTAGTTGCTTAGTGTAGGTGGGGGTATGGGACTTCACCTATGCATTGCACAAGTGTCTCTTGAGGGAAGTCCTAGGAAGGTATCCTAATGCATGTCTCTATGTATATGTTCCTTATGCATGACTTTGTAGTATTTGTCTACTTGTTGTGATGAAATGCATGGTATGAGCCTATATGAAGTAGTCTTTATGTACATGCTTAATATTGGTCTTAATGACTATATGATGAAGGTCTTGCTTGACATGAATGAAGTTGTCTTCACTTACTTGTTGGTGTATGAAATAGCGTGTTAAGGCTTGTGGTCTCATGATAGGTTTACTAAGTATGTGTGAGGTTATGGGGCTTCACATGTACATTGCACTAGTAGACTTAGATTGGGGTCATGAGTAAGGTCTTATAATGATTTATGTGAAGTGAAGTGAATAGATGTGCAGGTTGATGTAGCTTACTGTAAAGCCATTAGAGTCTTGACTTAAGTGTGTCTATGATGCATTATACTCGTATCATGATATATGTTTGCTTATGTAGGTTGTATGTATGCTTTCTTTGTGGCCCTAAGGTGATGCATTGCACCAAGTATCACTAGAGAGTTACTTGGGAGGTTAAGGAGTTAAAAGAAAAGAAGTTCACTGTAAAAGGAAAATAGTTCACTGTAAAGTGAAAAGAGCTCACTGTAAAGTGACCTCAAATGTGGCTTAAATTCTATATGTGATTTTCTATAATGTTTAGCCTTTGAATATGTCTATATGAAGTATGTTAATGATATAAATGCTATTGTATCAAGGTTTTATGAAGTTTCCTCAAAAAGGCATGAAATATGATTCCAAGAAAAATGTCCCTTTTAAATGCATGTTTTTGCATGGTTGCCATACTTAGTGCATTCTTGTACTAACACCATTCTTCTCTACTTTTTACACAAAGTGTAGGTTATGGATACTTAAAGGATGTCTCTATAATTGAGGAGCTTGATATGTGATTCCCAAGCTCAAGGAAAGGAATCCTTAAGTCCAAGGATGTCCTAATGTTTAGTTTACTGTAAAGTGTATAAATTAGTACTTATGTTTTATGTTTTAAGGGCCGTGTCCCTAATGTACTCTAATGTTATTGAGTCTAAGATGACAAAGAGACTTAGTGTCTAAGTATGTAATATGATATTTTATATATATGAAGTGAAGTTTCTAGCATATGATGTGCTATGAAAAGTTATAAATTTTCCGCTAAATTTACTATGACAATGCGATGAATGATAAATATTGGCTTGTATAAGACTTCCAAGAGGTCAAGTACGCCATGTTACTTCTAGGGTGTGCTCCCCGGTTGTGACATATCTAAACGTTGTAGAGCTTATAAAATACTAGAATGTATCCTACATGATGAGAATAGGCAATAACCGACATAGACCATACTAGCTAGGTATGGAATCCGGAGTCTACCCTACTCCGATGGAGGGTGTTCTACTTGCCAAGGTTAGAACTAGGACACATCCCATGTAGCACATGGTTAAGGATTATCAAGGTCTTTTATGCACTCTAGTCTTATTCTCAAGTAGAGATACATTGTACTCTAGTCTCCTTCTTAAGTAGATCTACAAACCATAACATATTCACTCGGTGCTAGCCTTTGTTCTCATAGAGTTAGTTCAATAAAAGGGGAATATGAAAACGTACCATCTCTTAGTAATTACCTAGTCATAATTCACCTATCAAAGATGGGTCCACTAGGGATGCCACTCAATGGTCTATAAGGATAGATCATTCTTAACCTTCTTTCTACATAGAAGGTTCCACATAATAGTCATGCTTAGAAGGGCACCATCTTAGGTCTACCTATCCTAGACTTTCATTAAACATTCATCCATACACATACAAGACAAAGGTGCATAAGCCTACTAAGTCAAGATGTTCATATTCATAATGTACATGTATCAATTAAGGGACACAAGTCTACCAAGACAAGACACACACATCTTCACATATAACATATCATTCTATAAGCACATAGGCATAACCAACATCATCTATAGGTCACCCTATTCGCTACTATAATGACATCAATATAACCATCATAAGACTCACCTAGTCAAGTAGGAAGAATCATGCATCAACTCTAAGACTACACATACAAGGACATAGTCATAGTCTAACATGATCACCTAACAACTTCAATAGAAGAACCACATACCTTCACATTATTAACATGTAGGTAGATATGATCATACTTCACATAATCAACTACACAAATCATCATAATACTTCAAGAAGTGCCAACAAGACCATGATTATCATAATACATAAGGTAACGCCTACGAGGCCACATAATTCACAAGTAATACACATAGCACCGCCACCATAAGTGGACAATACCAATCACAACATAATTCAAGAACTACATTACATAAAATAAAGATAATTAGGGCAGCTTACCACCAATCCATTCTCACCACTTCAATCCATAATTAAATCATCCAATACAATACCAATAAGCCCTTACCTATGGCCATGATCATTAATTCAATACATAAATCATAATACTCAATGAATATAAGTCAATTCAATATAGATTTATCAATATAAGACAGCCTATAAATAATTCAATACAAATCTTACATCATTCAATAACCTTTAGAAAACTACACAAGAATTCATAAACATTAAGGTATGATCATAACATCCAAAATATAGCCATTTTGAAGAGATTATGTTTTGCATGGGTTCATGAAGAATTTAGGTTAAAATCATCTAATTAACTTCAATTCAATCATAAATCAATGATCTAAAAAGTTTTATGCAAAGACCCATGGCTAGAATTCAATTTAGAAGATTTCATGTTTTGGATCATCTTTGAAAATCATTTGAATTGACTCCTTGAAGAAAGTGATCTCAAGGATGAAGAACCATACCTTAGTTGTGATGAAAATCCCACAAGATTGATGGAGAAAAACTTGGAAAATCTATCTTCTTCCTTGGAGCTTCAAAACTTCATCAATGGAGGTTTTTGGAGAGAAGGGATGAAGATATTTTGTTTTGGACTTGAGGGTTATGATTTGAAGGGTGAATTGGGGTTTAAAAAGGTCTAATAACCTCCAATAACTAGCCCCTAAAATACCCAAAAGACCCCTGAACTTATAGGATCTTTTAACCAACTCAAACTCAACTCAAATATACGGAATAATCTCGGGGAACAAGTCCGCGACGCGGAGCTGTTCCCGCAAGATTTTTTGAAAATAACTTCCGAGGCAGTTGAGTCTGCATTTTTTTTTCTACGCGGAGAAACTTTTGGCACTTTTGTAGACCATGTACGCGACACGGACCTATTTCACCAAGGAACAAAAGATGCTGCCATCGGCAGCTTGTTGGCCCAAGGTTGGGTCCTCCTCAAGTACCCATTGGTTGGTCTTTGGGGAGTTTTGCCCGGATGTTTATACCTAGATTACTCTCATATATATGTTAGGAGACTCTCACATCTATTTGAACTCAAAACAACACATAAAACTTGACAAAACAATTTAAGACACGCAAGCACGTTTCAAGGCAAAACTTTCGAACGTCTTGGATGTTCTCGGACGTTTTACCTCCAAACTTCATGAAACTTGACACACTGCATATAAACACTATTATAACTCATATAAGGACCTCATAAGATCATTAAACACACATATAATCACATAAACACGCATGAGGCTCATAGGTGACTAGTCGTTGAACTTCTTGGTCGTCCTTTGACGTTTGACTTCCAATGCACCTAAATATTTAGACACTGCCTCATTACCACATTCTAGACCATTTTAGGACCTTAGACTCTAATGATAAACATGTTAGGGTCTATTTTCCCCTAAGTCATTTTTGAGGGTGTAACACCACCATTGTTGGGGGAAGAAGCTTGAAGAACTTCAAATGGGTTTTCAGATTTAGGTTAAATTGGATACTCTTGGGTATTGGGTTTTGATCTCTATATCCTTATAAATTTGGGTGAAAACAAATTAGAAATCCATTGGTTTTGGAAATTGGATGTTCTTCATATTCATGGTGTTCTTCATGACTTTAAGAAAGAAGGAAATGGGTTTTGAAATCTGAAGATTTTGGCAAGGAATTGGAAGATAAAAAGTATTGGGGTTTGCTTCCTATATCAAGGGGAACTTGTATCTCAAACTTCATGAAATTCCGAGTTAAAATCAATGAGGGTTTTATTTTGGTTCTTCATCTTGTTCATAGTGTTCTTGAAGAACATTCAAATCTTCAAGAAGGGAATATTTGAAAAAGGAAGAGTTTGATCTAAAATGGAAGAAAGGGAATATGTTAAAGGTGTTTGTACACAGGGAATTTATCTGAAAGGGTAAAGGGTAAAGGATAAAAGAAGGGGTGGGGGTATGGGGGACCACATCAGGTCAATTTTCGGAATTGTGCAAGTGCAACTTGTGGAATTTGAATGAATCTCGACTTTGATTGACCTTTCCACTTGGCGCCTCGCCCTTTGGGTAGTTAGGTCGCCGATTTGGACCTCATTTTGATGGTGCCACTGGAAAATTATGCAAACTAAGCCCAGGTCACCGAATCACTCGGCGCATCACCGAACTTTCACCCAGATCGCCGAGTTTCCTTGTCCGAATTTCAACTTCAACGAGTCAATCTTCAAGTTGGCGAGCTAAAATTCACGTTAGGTGAAGAAAACAGGCCATTTGTCGATGGGAAATACATGTTATGACCTTTCCTAATCTCAGGTTCTAATTCCTAGTTTCTTTTTCGTTGATTCTAGTTTGTGTCAAGAATCCTAAACTGATTTTCAACTTGTAAATATCTACTTGTTGACTATTGGTTCCTGAATTCACTTCTTTGTTAGTGCTTTTCTTTTTTTGTGTTTTTATTCATTTTACTTCGTAGTTAATTTCTTGATTCTAAGTGTGTTTGCTTTAATCGAGTTGTCTATTCTTCTTGAAACAAAAATCGATTTTGACCTAGAGTTGAATTGGTACCTTTTGATCGACGGAGTATAAAAATTGTTAACATTAGACACACCAATTGAGAGGCAATCAAATGTGTGTAAACATGAGTGATTGTGAGTCAATTTATTAACGCTAACGTTGTTTGTTGTTTTTGTGAGTTGTCATTTTATAGGTACAAAGTAGTTATAAGGAAGCATGTCCTCAATATCCTCAAACCCATGTGACTCTAATATGGGAGTTTACACTAGCTCAAGTCAAAGTCATCAGAGGGAAAGAAGTGTGTGTGCAATTCTAAATTCTAAGGATACTATATCCTATACTTCTCATGGTAGTGCACACTTATCGGTACATGGGAACCAAGACAGGTATGAGAAATGTGTCAAGGGTATCTGCACCAAACAAATGATTTTCCTATATTTGAAGAATGGCGTGATCCTGAGGCATATCTTGATTGGGAGTGGGAATGTGACCAGATTTTCCAATGCCATGATTTGACAGGCCCAGAGCGACTCTTGTATGCCCTTGGTCATTTGAAAGGCCTTGCATTGGGTTGGTGTACTCAAGAGGAAAGGCTCCGAACACTCCAAGGAAATACCCACCCATTGACATGGGAGGGATTGAAAGATTGATGAGGTTCAAGTATGTGCTAAAAGGGTACACAAAGCTTTTCAATATTGTTCCGAGAAGACCAGTTCTTAGGACAAAGGTTGTCATATGTGGGGATTTAGGACTTGACCTTGTCCTCGATGACACGTACAATACAAACTACATCACTCCAGAGGTGGTAGCCTACTTGGGACTACCTCGACTACAAAGGACTTATTCATTCACCATGGAGGGATGTAAGGTTACCGAAGGGGTAATAGTATCTTTCACACGTGGCAGATACTATGAGGAGGTTTGGTGTGATATAATGCCCATGACTTCGTGTCACCTAAGTTTGGGGGCCGATTGGTTCAATGAGCATAGGGTCCAAAATGAGCAGAACGGGTACAAGTGTGTTGTGGATCATTGGGGAATACATCTATTTCCTCCTCCTAAGGTGAAAAGTGAGAGACAAAAAATTTAGAGGAGTAAAGGAAAGAAAGGTGGTAACCTTAGAGAGGAAAACTGAAAGTTTGAGTGGAGTGAAGTGAGAGGGTTGCCACAATCTCAATCTAAAATTTTTGTTCATCCTTCACTTGGTAAGGATTCTTATTTAGGTAAAAGTATGATGTATGGAGGAACACAAGTTTCGACTAAAAATCCTACAATTAAAGGTGTGGTGGATGCACTAACAGGATGTTCCAACATCCAAGGTAAAAAAGAGCTTTCTTGCAGGCGTCAAGGTACAATAGCTAATCTTAATACTTTTACCATTACAAATGAACAAAGTGTGAATGTTAGATTGTTTATATGTGAGCCTATTGTTTCTTTACCATGTATTGATAATGTGCTTGTCGAGAATGTGGATACACTAGATGATCCTATTTATGATCGAATTGATTCTTCTATTAAGATCGATTTGTGTCCACCAAGTATTGACACCTATGCTTTGAATGCTAGCTCATTATTTTTTAATGACTGTTTTGATCAACCTGCTTGTGAGTGTAGTTCACTGGTTGAGGGTTCTTGAATTGTGGTTAAGGAACCTTAATTTGGTGTTACTAATGATAATGTTTAATCAATTGAATAAGAGTGACTCTATGAGCATACCTTTTGTGGATGATCAAATTGCTTGGTTTGCTCATAGAGATATTGTGCTTGAAAATGCTTCAAAGTATTGTATGTGTCTTTTCGAGGGTGCACTTGCATGTCCTAGTTTCCCCTATTGGTGGATCCTTCCCTCTTGCAGTACAATATCCTATTTGAAGATGAAATCATGCCTAGTGATGTGCCTAGTGGTGTGGATATTGAGAGCAGTATAGTTCTTGATAGCCATACTTATTATAGTATCCCACTAGGGTGTGAGGCTTTCCCTCCCAAAGATGGAAATCTCTTCTCGGAAGGTAAGAGTACTATCGTGGGGAAGGATTGTGATGAGCAGGAAGGTGGTGTTGGTTTACCTATTACTTCTTCTTCTTGGTATATTTCACTCCTTGATAGTATGTCCAATGCTTTCGAGCTTGTTGGTAGTCATACTAATGAAAACATCTTAGAAGAGGTTGATTTATGAGACACCTTTGTCATGCTCATGCTGTTGAGTGGAGTATGTTGTTGGAAGAAAAGAGTGCTAACCTGATAAGTGGATGTGCGCTTGATCCTAGTCTTGCCTCCCCATTTGATTCCGGTAGTGAGCTAATTTGTACCACTTGTGTGGGACTGCTTGGTCAAAATGGTAAGAATATATTGGTTGGCATTGTTAATTCCTTTCCATATGCAGGAAAGATCTTCTTGAGGCTTTACCATCCACCTGAATAGCCTACATTGTGTGTGGGGAGGATAGATTTTCAGATTCCTTGTCTATTATTCACCCTAAGCGTGATCTTGTTGACTGTGCATCTTATGGGGTAGGAGATATTTTCCAAGAGAAGGTGAAGTCTGTGCCTTCCTTTACTATCTCTTTCCATATGATGAAATCCCTAGTTGGATTAAATTTGCATTGCATGTGGATCAAGTTGTTATTGTTCTTGTTGGTATGATCTAGTTTTGTGGACATCCTATTATTTTGATCCGGTGGATGCATGAAGGAATTTGAACTAGTGGGTGTATCATCTTTTTAGTGGTATGACCATGTTATTGAGAAGAACGACCATTGTCCTTGTTCTCCATTGGTGGGCTTAATAGCCATGACAATAGAGGATGTTTGGTTGTTCCTTGAGTTTGTGTCCTGTCGATCAAATGTTTTAAGTGCTAACCGTTGTACTACCCATCATGCTAGGAGGATAAGCTTCTTGCTTATGATCTATATGGTTTTACAAGGTTTGGATTCGAGGACTCATTCTTATCTACTTGCATATCATGATACTCATACTTGTGTAGGTTGCATATCTTATGTTAGTAATGGTACAAATTAGGAAAACGAGAGTCTCCTTGACTCGATGCTATATTTTTCCTTCCCAATAGATCTCGGTGTTGGTCTGAATTATGATGGGTATGGTAGTAACACCCTCTCTCTTTTTGTGGTTCTTAATTGGTGGTATTACTTGATCCTATATGCTTTATTGAGGTTTGTTTGCCGAGTTGTGGGGGGTGGGTGGTGGTGGTGGTGGTGGTGGTGGGGAGTACTTTTGTATTTAACCCTGCTCATGAATTGGGAATAATTACATTCTTGAAGATAGCTAGTGCATTGGATGGAGTCTTAAGTTGGCTAACTTTGTTTATACCCTTGCACGTATTTTTGAGAATGTTAATGTAATACTTGACATAAGGGAGGTTGTGTGCCTGTTTGCCTGTGGAACCAATAATGGCTTATATATGAGATTGTTTAAGTGTATTGGTTCCTACGCTCTACCCCATTGTCAATATTTCTTACTTAGCCAAGTATCTTTTGATTTGATGGGTTACAAACCCTTAGTTGATATTTTTGATTCTTGGTTATATGCAAAACGTGTGAATCCTTTGCATGGTGATAAATTGTTATTGCTAACGCTAACCCTCATGCCATGAGGATCTTGTTCTTGTTTGCTCTCCCTATGGTTTTGCAAGGTATGGATTCGAGAAGGGGAGAATGATGCAATACAAACTGCCTCAAGACTTTTTACTCATCGCCAAGCTTGGTAACTCCAATGTATTGAAGTATTGTTCCCAAGGATTGAGTTTCGTGTGCTTGTATTGGTGGCAAACAAAGGTTCACATGCGTGGAAGATCGCTTGGGCAAGTGAACGGAAGTGACTGGCCAACACTGGCACTTTGGCGAGCAAAAGTCCTTAGGTGTGTCACTGAATGTCTTGGCGATGACCTATAGACCACCTAATGCTGCAGGACCATGCTATGTGCAGGATCCCTCTCTAAACCATTTGACTCGTCTCCCAATGACTTGGGTAATGACTCCCAGACCGCCCAAAGTTACAGGGTGTTGGCAAGAGCAGGATCCATTGACAAACCCTTCAGCATGATGCCCAATAACTTGAGCGATGACCCTAGCCCACCTATTATTCTAGGACGTAGCTAGAGGTGGAGAATATACAGGAAGCATCACCGACTAGTCGGCGTGTCGCCTATCCCACTTGGCTCGCCCTTTATCCTTTTCAGGTCACTTTTGGGCCATCTATGTAATAAGCCCTAGCACTACAAATAGGTGTCTTAGGGTTCATTTTAGGGTAGACTATTTTGATATTGAAAACTTAAAACTCATGTTAAGTGTTGAGAGCTTGGTAAAGCTTTTGTTACCTTTTGTTTGAAACGTTGGTTGCTCGGGATATTGATTCCCTTGAAGTTATCGTTAGAGTTAGGTTCTATTGTAGGATTAATAGATTGATACCTTTGGGTTTAATATACCCATCCTCCCCTTTGTGGGGGTCCCGACCTCTAAAAGTGAGCAGAAAAGGTAGGAGGAAAGAGGCCCTGGTGAACTGAGGTTTTCTTTGATTTCCTCTTTGTGTGTCTAATTATTTATCCTTTACTTTCCATATTTTCACTTTCCGCATATTATCATCGTTTGTCTTGTGAGAATCATATAATCCTTCTGCCTGCTGAAGGTACGGCTCCCTGGCTATCACGAATCAAATTATGAGGTGGAGTTTCGGAGTAATTACCTGTAGAAGCGGGCATAACAGACTGAATTGGCCGGCTGTAAGTGTTGGCCTCCCTGGACCTCTGGAGTAATATCCCTGAATGTTGCTTGAATTTTCGGCTTTCTTAAACAATGCCTTGGCCTGACCGTGTCGCCTTACACCTACATTTAAAAAAAAAATATATGTTACCTTATTAAAGCTTTTTTCCGCAGAGGTTATATGAACAAATAATACATGCAACTTTTAATTTAGTCCCTTACTAGATAAACAAATCCTCTCTTCGTTGGTAGTCACCAATTACGTAGCATATCTAGACAAAACATGGAACTTGGCCTCATAAGCAGCCATAGTCACACCACTTCGTTCCAAAGCCATGAACTTATCCTTCTTACAAACTCTTAACGTCTGAGGCACATACTTCTCCAAAAACAGAGCATGGAACTGGGTCCAAGTAAGTGGGGTAAAACTGAAGATCTGCACTCCACATAAGCTCTCCACCACTGCTTAGCCCTTGAAGATGAAACGTCACATACTCAACTCCATGCTGATGGACGATTCCCAACTTATGAAGTCTCTCATAACAATATAGGACAAACTCATATGCATCCTCACTATCGGAATCATAGAACACATGCAGTTTCAACTTGAAGAACTTAGTATACATCTCATGCTCATTACAAGTCATAATAGGAACCAACAAAGGACGGAAGAAAGCATCATTACCTACATTTCCACCCACATTGGAGAGAGTGATAGCAATAGGGGGACTGACAGGAGCTTGAGTTGCTTGAAAAGAGGGAAGCACTCCAGGACCAACCAATCCTTTCAAGAACGCCATGATATGTTGAGCTAACACTGGGTCTAAGAGAGGAATACTTGTAGTCACAGTCAACACCTCTTCCTCTTGTCCGATATTTTGATCATTCTCAACCTCCATATTCTCATCTACCTCTTCATGATGCGTAGGAAAGGCCTCATTTCTAGGATCATTCTCAACTGGTGATCCATCCCTAGTAGCTGCCACACTTCCTCGGCCTCTACCCCTAGATCTTCCTCTACCCCTCCCTCGACTGCGACCTCCTGCTATAGATTTCTCAGCTAGAGCATTGACGGGAGCTACAGGCCTGACGCTAATAAACATGATGTTAACCATTTTCAGTCAAAAGAATGAAGGAGGTTAGATACCAATTTGAATCGTCAAATACCAATGGAATCAAGTTATAGCACGTAGGGAGACAAGAGAAAACAAAGAGATTTTCTAAATTCCTATAGTCTCTCCATAAAAAGTACAAACGTCTCTAAATCGTTCCGCAAGACTCTACTAGACTCATTTTTGTATATCGAGATCAACGAACCTAGACTCTGATTACAACTTTGTCATGACCTAGACCACGTGATTGATATCCACACTAATCCTACGGTTTTATAACCATTACTACAACCCAAACTAACAACTCAACCAAAATATTAAGTCATTTAAAGTTATGGAAGCAGGTTGAAACGCTAAGGAAAATAAATAAATTTCCCATAAAGTCCAAAGTCTAACAAAACATGCAGAAAATAACGCCTAGAAACTGAAATTTAATGTACCAAAACTCTACCAAGAATCATAAGTCTAAACAAGAAGGGGGTACAACCCCATACTAAACATAAGAAATCCTAATGCACTAGTCTAAGTCCGAAATAGGGACATAAACGAGAGAGAACTCATGGAAGCCCGAAAGAACTGACTCACCCTTGAATTCGATCGATCACAATCTTCTAAAAGAGGTATGTCAATAGCCAATAGAAAATGCCCTATACTCAACAAAGAAAGATTAAGTGGAGTATCGGTACACAATCACAATGTACTGATAGGATCACGCGACTATTACACTAAGTGCAACATACATAAGCCATTACAACATAATAATAACATGCATGCACCGAACATATACAATATATGCATCATTTATGAACAACGAACAATTCACATTTCTCAAGATATACAGTTATATCAAATCAATGATCCTCTTATGGAACCCATAGCCAAACTGTTAGCATACTGGTACATGGTACCCAATTCAATGTTTATGTTGGAACGTGGCAACCCATCCCATGTTTATGCCAGAACGTGGCTACCAATTCCGGAGTGTGTTGGAACGCAACACCCGATCCATTCAACAAGCCATAATCACAATCATAAGTATATTCTCAAAATCATACAATCAAGTCATGAATCATGTCATTCATCATTCATCTATACCCATTTACTATTAGTGTGATCAATATTGCAACATTTACATACATACATGTATTATAATGAAGCAAGAGCAAACATACATCACACAACATGAAATCACAAACATCAACTACCTCGAAACATGCTTGAATCCCCTAAAAACTTAATTCTCCCCTTTCTGGATTTGTTCTGCTTGTTCTTGGTCTACAAACAATCAATATAACACGGAAACAATAAACAATGCCTAATTAGCCTGATTACAGTCAACTCTATCAATCTTAGGTCAAACCCTTGATTTCAATACCTAGATTAGGGCTTTTTCCATCATAATTTTCATATCAAAACCCTCCCCCATCGATAACTTCCCACGAAACTACATTTTATGGATTGAAAAATGGATTTAGGGAGTGAAAATCTTGCCATTAGCCTCAAGAATGGTGGAAACCTGTCAAGAAAATGCATGAGGTCGTTCCTTAGCTTTCAAAGTTGAAAAGTTTGTGACTTGCCCGCTATAGCGGTCCTCACCCTGGCAGGAATAATACCGCCAAAGTGGATTACACGAACCAGTGAGCAATTTTAAGAATTACAATACCCCCATTTCACAACACACCTTCAAGCAGTGACACTCAGAAACTACCCGTTCACGCCAAGATCAGTTTCATGAGTTTTACTCACTCGAATTTAATTTTGTACAGTCGTACAAGTTTTTTAACGTCTTAGATATCTACCCATATGATTAGAATCATAATTAAATCACCCAATTGTTACCATATTTCCCTAGACCTTATTGACTCCGCCTTTGTCCAAATGTGGACTACGTTGGGAAATCCTAAGTTACTACGAAAAAGTTTTTCGATCCAAAATTTTTCCACGTTGGCTTTTCTATCACGATGGGAACCGGTTGTTACATTTTGAGTTAAAAGAAAAGTAAAACTATTTTAACAAGTCTATTTTTGGGTTTATTTTGTGAGAGGCTTTTCAAATTTTCATCTTAAATATTTTAATTCAAACGGCGATGGTGTTTTCCCTAAAAACTTTGAGGCATTACTTATATGGTGTTCATGTAGTTTATCGATCACAAGAGTTTGAAATATGTGTTCACTCAAAAGGATTTAAATCTTTTCCAAAGAAGATGGATTTAATTATTGAAAGATTACGACATGAGTGTCCTCTATCATCATGGTAAAGTGAATGTGGTGGAGGATGTTCTTGGTCAACTATATATGAGAAGTGTTGTTCATGTTGATGATGATAAAAAAGAGTTTATTTGTGATGACCATAGGTTTGCCCGATTAGGTGTTCGCTTGGTTGATTCTAATAAGGATAATGTGAGTGTTCATAATAGATCATAATCGTCTTTGCATGGAATGTGAAGGCTAAGCAAGATCTTGATTCGGTACTAGTTGACTTCAAGAAGCCGATTTACGAAAAAAGCAATTGAGGCTTTATCCTAAGGGAGAGATAGTGTCCTTCGATTTCAAGGTCGGTAATGTGTTTTGAATGTTTATGAGTTGAGGAATTAGTGAAGTTCTTTATGAGATCATTTACTTGAAATTTTGACTAAAGTTAAAAATTTATACTTCAAAAGCTCCGAAACTCGAAAATTGCATAAAACCAAATAAATGATCAGGTGACCCAGCAAGTCATAAATGACTTAGGATCCTCACAACTTACGGTAAATCTCAACGCTGAATGTACGTAAAAATGGAGAAAATAACTCGAAAGGTCATTACACATTTCTGAACAATTTAGTTGAGAATTTTTGAATACTTATGGAGATTTCGAATTCTAGAAGCAATCTAGTGAAGTTAATGGTGGGTTTTTAGATCAGTTTTCTTATCATGGATGTTTTATTTCACCTATTTTTTTTAAAAATATTGATGCATATATATTTTTTCTCCATTTGACGATTGCATATAGGAATGGATACAAAATTTTAAGTTTTATGAAATAACTATTTAAAAATTATTGAGTATTGAACTCATCATATATTTAATAATCCTTATGAATTCATATATTATTTAATACTCATCATATATTATTTGGTTGATTTTTACATGTTAATTTTCATTTTTTCACAAAAATGATGGATTCAAATAAATTCATATCAAAAGACTGCAAAAGGTTACTATAATGAAGGTTTATTCTAATTCAACTAAAATTTTACTTACAAGTATGTTGAATATTTTATTCTTATTAACATTATCCTTCTTCACTGTAAATGATTCAAATCAATTAATTGGGAAATGAGTTGTAAGTCATGGAAGGTTGATGTAATAAAGAGAAATTATAATGAAGTGGGACCCATATAGTGCATCAATTAATAGAATCCTCACACAATGCATGCACTTTGTACAATTTTGAAACTCCGTTGAATTGAGAAAGCCATAAGATTGACCAGCTTGTTGATCACTGTCAAGTTGTTAATTAAAATTCTATCAATTGTGCTTGTTTTGAAGAAGAGTCCGTCTATGCACTTTGTACAATTTGTGGGGTCCAGCCCCATTATTCCACTATTGACTTCAACAATTGTTGCATGCAATTGTGAATGGTTGGCAAGGTTGGCAAATTGTAGTGGCATCAAATGTTGAGAAACACAACAATTAAAAACTTTTGGTGGTACAACTTTGACATATTGTGGATGGTGGTGAAATTTGCAGTTGCAAATTTCTTCTATAAAAGAAGTTCATCATCTCATTTGTAAAATACATCAAGTAAAAAGAAAAAAAAACCATTTTGAGAGCAAAGTGAGGTATTCCATAGACTATACAAGAAAAATATTTTGTGACTAAAAATAGAGTGTGAGCGATATTTTCGTAAGGTGGAAATCAAAAGGTGTTGTTCCTTGTGTGTAGTAGTCACTTTGAGTATTGTATTCGTCACTACACAGTGTAAAATTCCTTACTATAGTGATATTAGTTGCTCCTCTTGTCCCGTGGTTTTTTCTCTTATTTAGAAGGGTTTCCACATAAAATTATTGGTGTCATTATTTTCTCATTTTATTTCCATTACTTTTACCATATATATTTTTGTGCTTGTCCGCGTTTTCCCAACAAACTGATATCAGAGCCAAGGTTTTATCTGCGTATACTCTATGGTTGCAGCACAGTCTAAACTTTCACATCAGAGAAGATTTACTTTGATTTGCGATAACTATATTTTTGGGAAAAACGATGGAAGGCAACACAAGTAGAATGGTTACTTTGAATGGTGTTAATTATGCCATTTAGAAGGGGAAAATGGAAGATCGACTTTATGCAATAATTTTTACAAACCAGTATTTACCAATGTAAAGCCTGATAATAAATTAGATGAAGAGTGGAATATGTGGCATAGACATGTTTGTGGATTCATTAGGCAATGGGTTGACGATAATGTGTTTAACCATATTTCGGGGGAGACACATGCTCGAACCCTATGGGAGCATCTTGAAGTTTGTATGCTCGAAATACTGGCAACATCAAAATATTCTTAATAAAGCAGATGTTGAGTTTAAAGTATCATGATGGTTCTCAGATGATAGACCATCTGAATAATTTTCAGGGGATCATGAACCAATTATCTGCTATGGGCATCAAATTTGATGAAGAAATTCAAGGCTTGCTTCTACTTGGTTCCCTACCAGATTCTTGGGAAACATTTATAACTTCATTGTCAAATTCTGCTCTGGATGATATCATCTCTATGGATTTCACCAAGAGTAGTGTCTTGAACGAAGAGATGAGAAGAAAAAATCAACATTCTTCTTTGTCGGATGTCCTGATAACTGGCCCCAGGGGGAGAAAAAAAATTCGTAGTTCTTATAATAGAGAACAAAATAGGAGAAATTCAGTGGCAGAGTTAAGGATATTGAGTGTTATCATTGTGGTATGAAAGTACACAAAGAAGTTCTGCAGAAAGTTGAAGAGGCAGAACAAAAACAAAGAGGAAACTAAAGAAGATGACAATGAAAATTGCCTAGACACCGTCACCACTAAAGATCTTGTTACCATCTTTAATGTGGATATAATAAATATTGCTTGTGATGAGTCAAGATGGATCGTGGACACTGGTGCCGCATCTCATGTGACATCAAGGAAAGATTTTTTCTCTTCCTATACTCCTGGTGATTTTGGAACATTAAGTATGGATCTTGAAATTGTTTTTAGGGTGGTTGGTATTGGCACAATTTGTTTGGAAACTAGTGTAGGAACTAAGCTAATTTTGAACAATATGAAACATGCTCCTGATGTTTATTTGCACCCTATTTCTGTTGGTGTTTTGGATGATGAAGGATATGTTAGTACCAACGGTGATGGAAAACGAAAGCTCACTAAGGGTGCCTTGGTTCTGGCTTTGTAACACTCTGAAAATCCATGAATTTGTCTATAGCCTCACATGATGAACCAAGACTTAAAACACTGTTTCTAGGCCTAATTAAATGCAATGAAACTAGTTAGGAAGTGTCAGAGTAAAAACGTCAAGAAACGTCCATGACGTTCGGAGAATTGTGAAATGTGTTAGTGTGCCTTGACATGTTTCATGAGGTTTTAAGAGTCAGAATTTGATGAAAATTGGTAAAAAGGTGTTAAACATATAGAAGAGTGTGTTTAGGGTCGAAGCGTTTGGGTACGACTCCTCAAGGACCACCCTAAGGGTCCTTGGAGAGGACCCTTCTATTTGGCCCCAAAATATCAAGTTGACAGTGTGCATCTACAAGCCGAACGACGATCCGTTGATAGATCGACGCTCCATATATGGCTTCGTAGGTTGAAACTTAGTCAATTTTCCAATCTGGTCCAAAATACCAGTCTCCGACACAAACGACGGTTGCTAGTATGGGCCGTCATTGTGTCTATGGGTCGTAGGTCGGGGTTTCGTGGTTTGGGGGTCTGTTTCACTACCTAAATTTCTAAGTTGTGGATTAGTTAGTTAGTTGGTTAAATAATTAATTAAGGGTTAAGCGGTGGTTAATTAAGTTAGTTGAGGGACTATGTAAGGCTTAAACCTTATTTAACTAACCTAACACCCCATATTTCCCAAACCCAATTCTCAAACGTTTGTCTTCTATATCTCTCTATTCAAGATCCCATTGAAGACCAAGCTTCAAGGTGCACTAGGGCTTCAAGACTTCATATTTTCTCCATCAATCTTCAAGGAATCATAATGTCACATCTGGGGAGCACCCCCTAGACGTAACCGGCATCGTCGTCCTCGGAGAGGACTAAGACTAGCCTCTCAGCATTCGTCATTACATATCATGGGTTAAAAAGTGCGAAAAATTAAATTTTTTCATAGAGATGTCTCATATAAAACCATTTAAGTCAGAATAGAACAATTTGGGCATATCCCTTATACAAATGTTTAATTGCCACTTAGGGCTTACAATAATGTCTTGAACAATAAGAGTGAAACGAATGTCATTAGACTATATCAAGTCACATAGGTAGAATGAGAAAAGGTACCATCCTCGGATCTTGAGGACATACCCACACTTGGAGAAATTATCCAAGCCTTTCATGCAATTTGGTCATGAACCCTTCAATGACCGGAACCTAAAATGTTTTTGAAAAAGGGAGAAATAGGGGTTAGTACATCACTTGTACTAAGTATGGAAACATATGCACACACAACTTAGAAATCATGATAAAGGGACATTTGATTAAAACCATGCAAGTTACTTTGAAAAGCCTTATGCACAACCAAGAACACATATAAGACAACAATCATATCTTCCTTAAGACAAAAGCATATTCAACATAAAATCAACATACTCAAGTTAAGCCAAGTCAACATGTGTATATAATAACATAATTCATAGCCAATGCAACTCTAACATCATGTCATAACCACAAAACATGTGCATGAATTCATTACATCATAACATAAGTAAAACCCTTACCCATAAACCTTTACCAAGACTACTAGTTCAATGGTCAAGTGAAGCCCCATAACCCCACTCAACCGATCAAACCAACCAAAGGATCATGAATAATGTCTAACTTCACATAACATGAGTATTCATCATCATATTTAGCAATGTAGACCATTAACATAAAGAACCAACATAAACATATCATTCATTTCATAAGAACATAAGAACATAAGAATCACCTCCTATGATTTCCCACAAGGCCAACTAGTGCAATGTATATGTAGAGTCCCATACCCCTACCTAGACTAAGTCAAAACCCCTTAAGTCCTCCTAGTTAGAGTTCACTTTATTACTTCATTTTACTCTCAGTAACATATTGCCTTAACTGACATAGACCACATGAGCTAATGTGGAATCAAGTGCCATGGAACCCTACACCGAAAGAGGGTGGACTACTTGCCAAAGTAGTACCAAAACATGAACATAGCATCTTGGTGGATCCATTATCTAGTATTCCTATGGGGCCAACATAGTTCAAGAACTAGGAGATGTATTTGGGACCCTCTTTATGCAACATGCATTATTGTCTCCAATGTCATGAGTAATATAGTGAACCTACCTTCCCTACTTGGGAAGGGACACTCCTCACTACTAGTTCACTCGGTGCTAAGCTAGAGTCCCTTTTGAAATGTCTTTCTTAACAATCATAACTTAGCTTAGGTCATATGAGACTACTCCTTGTATAGACATAGTCATTAGCTCAATAGGAATTTCATGAGAACATACTTTCGTACAACCCTCATATGTGAGATTTGCACATTATCATCATTATGCCATAATAAGGCACATAGGCTATTCAGAACCAACCTTATATCTTTACATCTTAAGCATAATCTCACAATTACATAATCAAGACATTTAAATTGCATCATCATACCACAACTACTTAATCTAATCATAAGATATACTTCAATTGAATTTCATCACCAAGTACAATCCATCATAATTGAAGTAAAGGTTTGAGATCACAAAGACTTACCAAATCTCCTTCCAAAGTCATCATCATGGTCTTACTATCAACCAACCAATTCCATACAATAATAGGTGTAATAACACTATTAACTAGTAATTAACACAATAACCAAGTTAAATGTATCATTACAAGTCAATTCAACACTAATACATACCCTAGGGTTAGGGAATTTGGGTCAATTCATGATCTATTCCACATACTAGATTAACCCAGCAAGAACTAACATAGTTGAATCATAATTCATCATAATATAAGCATAATAATCAAAATAAACCATATACAATACAATTTAGAAGATCAAATTCGTATTAGGAAGAAATCCATATGAAATCATCTTTTTGGAAACCAATTTTGGAAGAACCCTTTGGAGAAAGGAATCTCAAAGGTGAAGAGTTCCCAGACCTTGTTATTACTTGAGGATTGATGGAGAAAAGTGACCTTCTTGATTCCCTAGAACCCATAGACCTTGGTCTTCTATGGTGTCTTCCTTGGGAGAGAGAAAGTAGAGAGAAGGAAGAGCAATATGGGTTTGGGAAATGTGGGGTTTTAAGTTGAGTTTAGGTTTAGGGTAGTTTATATAGTTGATTAACTAACCTAATTAACCACCCCAAATCCCTAATTAAACCTCTAACTAACTAACTAACTAAATTAAATGAACCAATTAAAACTCACCTGCAAAATAACAGACTTGACCTACGAGACCTCGACCTACGGTCCCTAGGTCAGTCGACGCCCAATCCCCTCAACCATCCTAAATGTCGTAATTTGCGATAGAGACTTTACATTTTGGCCATTTTTGGAAAATTACTAAGTGTTGGTCAATGGATGCAATAAACGCCCCGTTGCCTGCAACTCGTAGGTAGACACTGTCTACACTGCCTCATTTGGCAGGTTTGGGTCAAAATGAAAGGGTCCTCCTCAAGAACCCTTAGGGTTGTCCTTGGGGATTCGTACCCAAACGTTTCGATCCTAAACCTACTCTAATATGTGTTAGACATATTTCCACCAAATTTCATCAAATTTTGACTCCTAAAACCCCGTGAAATAGGCTAAGGCACACTAGCACTTTTTGCACTAGTCTCCGGACGTCATGGACGTTCCTTGACGTTTTGACTCTAAAACTTCCTATATGACTTATATACATTATTTTTGACCTTAAAACAGTGTTACAAACCTTTGACACTCATGTGAGTCTCTATATTAGGTTTCGGACTTTCAGAGTGTTACACCTAAGGTACGGAACCTATTAACTCTTGAGATCTCTTTTCCCAAGAGGCTCTTCAAAAATTTGTTTCCAAAAGATGTCAAAACATGGGTTTCATTACAATTTCGTAATTTACCTTTAAAATTGATTTGATGTTGGTTTCCTTTGATTATTATTGATAGATTATGATTGTTTATAGGTTAATTGTTGTAGTTCTTAGTCTTTGACCTAGTTCTATGAAAAAATTCATGATTGAACCCTTCCCCCTAACCCTAGGTTATAAATTGAGGTTAATTTGATTAGTGATGATACAATTGACTTAGTTTTTGTATAGATTACTATTGTATGATTTTGTTAAGTGAATTGATGGATGAATGTGGTTGGATTCATGGTAAGATATTGAAGGAGGCTTATGAAGGCTATGTGGTAAGACTTTATGATGTTGAATCATGTACTTCAATGATGATGGATAATACTTGATAATGGTATTCAATTGAAGTATTATATGTGATTAGATTAAGATGATGAGGAAGTGATCAATGTGATGAAATGTCTTGACTATGTGAATTGTGAGATCAAGTTAAAAGGATGATGATACAAGGTGGAATATGAATCACTTGTGTGCCTTACTATTATATGATTATGATATGTTGATCTCACACATGAAGGGTTGTTATGAAAGGAAATTCTCATGCAATACCTAATGAGCTAATGACATAATATACAAGGGGTTAGTCTCCTATGGTCTATACTAAGATATGATGATTAAGAAAGGCTTAAAGACTTTCAAAGAGAGACTTTAGATTAACACTGAGCGAACTAGAAGTGAGATGTGTCCCTTCCCAACGTGGGACGGTTGGTTCACTATTGTACTCATGAGATGGAGATTACAATGGAATGTGCATAAAGAGGGTCTCTAGTATATCTCCTAGTTTTGGAACTATGTTGCGTCCATAGGAATACTAGCTAGTGGATCCACCTAGAATGCTATGTTCATGTTATAGTTCTACCTTGGCAAGTATAGCACCTTCTTTCGATGTAGAGTTTCATGACACCGATTCCATGTTTAGCTCACATGGTCTATTGTCGGTTAAGGCGATTGTTCCCGAAAATAAAATGAAGTAATGAAGTTGAACACTAACTAGGGTGACTTAAGATGTTCTTCTTTGTGTGGGTAGGGGTATGGGACTCTACCTATACATTGCACAAGTTAGACTTGAGAGAAGTCCTTGGAGGTTGTTCTTATGCTCCTATGCACTTATGATATAATGAAATGTATACGTGTTGGTTATATATGATGTTAATCTTTCATGACGTTGGTTACATTGATGAATATGATATTGGTCCAAGTTGCTATACATGTGAATGGTTACTCATGATGTTGTATTATATGAAGAAAGGCATTAATTATGATCTTTTATCTTATTTACTTGATTATGTGGGGTTATGGAGATTCACATGAGTATTGCACTTGTAGGCTTGGGATGTGATTGATGGTAAGGGTCTTGTATGTTGATGTTGTGAACTCTAGTACATGTATTGTAGTTGTGACTTCATGTTGAAGTTATTCATGTTGAGTTGATCTTATGATGATGCTATTCATGTTGATATGACTTTATGATGATGTTAGTCTTGTGTTGGATATGAAATTGTCTTAAGTGAGGTGATGCTTATTGTCTTGTATATGCTCTTGTATGAGCATAAAAGCTTTTTAAATGACTTAGCATGTTTTCTATAGAAATGGTCCTTTTCATGCATGTTTTCAAATATTTTATGTGCATTGTTTCCATACTTAGTACAAGTGGTGTACTAACCCACATTTCCTATGTTTTCTACAAATATGTAGGTTCCGGGCGGTGAAGTTCTAAGAGGCCACTTTGCAAAAAGACTTGGAAATTCTCTTCCCAAGTATTGGTAGGTCCTCAATGTTCGGGGATGTTACTATTTCTCTATTCTAGCTATGAAGTTGTATTGTCTAAAGACACAATTTCATTCATTTATTGTTTGAGACTATTGATGTAAGCCTATAATGGCATATGAATTTGTAATTGCTATGTCATGGTTTAATGTGAGATAATGTTATTAGACTATATCTTATGTGTTGGTTATGTTGTCTAAAAAAGAAGCCTATGTAAGTGTAAGATCTCGAAAATGACCTAGGTGAAGCTAGAGCCTAACATGGTGGTCATGATGGTCTAAGGTCCTAAATTGGTGTAACACTTCAAAAATTCAAGACGTGTCTTAAAGCCCAACATAGGTGTCATCGGGTCTAGACACTGTTTTAATGACCCTTTTAACGAATATAGATCATTTAGGAAGTTTAGAAACCAAAACTTCCAAGAACGTCCATGACGTCTGGAAATTGGTTCAAAGAGGTACTAGCGTGCCTTAGCCTATTTGACTAAATTTTAAGAGTCAGAAATTCATGAAATTTAGTGGAAAGGTGTATAACATGTATTAAAGTTGATTAGTGGTCAAAACTTCTGGGTATGACTACCCAAGGACCAACCAAGGGTCCTTGAGGAGGACCCTAGCACGTAGGAGGCAACACTGCCTGGGCAGTGTGCAACCACGAGATGCAAAGGATGCCTCGTGTGTGGATCAATGGGGCGTCAATGCCAACTGTCGTCCAACACTTAGCCAAAATGCTGGAGACCTCACCTGCACAAGTCTCTGACCAAAACTACGAATGTCCAAGACGGAGGGGGACTGTCTCGTCGATTGACCCATGATCCGTCGATCGTGGTGTCGTCGATGGCACTGCATTTTCCTGCACGATTTTGACTTAGTCCTAACTAATTAATTAAGGGGTTAGTTCATTAGTTAGGGGTTTAAGGGAGTCTAATTAACTTAATTAACCCCCAATATAAAGACCCCAACCTCATTAAACTTAACACAACTCACAAAACAAATCCTCTTCCTTCTTTCTTCTCTATCTCTATTGGAAGACACCATTGAAGACCAAGCTAGGGAAGGGTTTTGGGGGCTATAAAGGGGAGATTTCACAATCAAATCTTCATCAAACTTTGAGGTATGGGATCTATTCACCTTTGAGACTTCTTTCCTCAAAGGGTTTATTCAAAGTATTTCCAAAACTTGAGTTTTCAAGTGGGTTTCATCTAATATCGAAATTGATGTTATGAATTGAGTAGTTGATGATTTATTTAGGATATAATGGATAGATTAACATTTATTTTAATTTGATTATGATAATTGTTGATGGTTTGGTCTAAATTGAAGAACATGATCCTCAACCCCTAACCCTAGGTTGTGATCTTGACATGTATTGTATAATGTTCATTCAATTGACTTGGTTATTGATTAGATTACTACCCTATGATGTTATTATGAATAGATTGAAATGAATTCAAGGCCTATCATGCTAGTTCTTGAAGATGTTGATTTAGGTTATGAGTTATACTGTGAACATGACCTAAGTATCTTAGCTTAAGCTATGATCCAGTATTGAATTGTGTTTTAGTAATGCAATTGACCTTGTTATTCTATTGGATATCATTGTGTGATGATGTTACTCCCCTAATTGGGTTGATTTATGGGTTGATGGTAAGACCTTGATGATGAACTACGAAGGAGACTTGGTAAGTATTGTGATCCCTATACTTTACTTCAAACTATGGTTAATTGTGATTAAGTCATGCTTTTGTGTTGGAGTATGCCTTGTTTAGGATTTATAGGGTGGTATGGTTGTGAGGTTGATTAAGGTGTAATGTTATAAGGGTGGTAATGACTACCAAAGTGCCTTATTGTGAATGAATGTGAAAAGGTGCTAACCTCACTTATATGAATTGTAATGAAAGAGATATACTCATGCAATTCTTATTAAGCTATGATGATGACGATTATACAAGGGTTAGACCCTATGACCTAAACTAAGCTATGATTGTTAATAAAGGCTTAAAGACATTTCAAAAAGGGACTCTAGCTTAGCAAAGCTTAGCACCGAATGAACAAGATTGAAAAGTTGTAACACTTCAAAAATAAAAGACGTGTCGTTAGGCCTAACATAGGTGTCATGAAGTCTAGACACTGTTTTTAAGGTTAGTTTAATGAATATAGGTCATTTAGGAAGTTTAGAAACCAAAACGTCCAAGAACGTCCTTGACGTTCGGAAGTTGGTTCAAAGAGGTACTAGCGTGCCTTAGCCTATTTGACTAGTTTTTAAGAGTCGGAAATTAATGAAATTTGGTAAAAATGTCTGTGACACGTGTTAGAGATGTTTCATGGTCGAAACATCTGGGTATGAATCCCCAAAGACCAACCAAGGGCCCTTGAGGAGGACCCCTGCAAGTTGAGGCAACACTGCCTGGGCAGTGTGCATCGACGGGGCAAGCGACGGTCCATGTGTGGACTGATAGGGCGTCGATACCACCGTCGTCCCACACTTATCCAATTTGATAAATCCCTCACCTGCACAAGTCTCTGACCGAGACGACGAATGTGCAGGACGGAGAGGGGGTCAATCCGTCGACTCACAGAAGGCCCGTCGACGGGGTTCCGTCTGTGAGGGTCCTGATTTTCCTGCACGTTATTAATTAGGTTCATTTAATTAGTTAAGGGGTTAGGTGGTTAATTAGGTGATTAAGGGGGTCTAATTAAGTTAGTTAACCTCCCATATAAAGTCCCCAACCCCATTAAACTAATTAGAACTCCTAAAATAATTCCTCTATCTTCTCTCTTCTTTCTCTCTCTATTGGAAGACTCCATTGAAGGATAAGTCAAGGAAGGGAATTGGGGGCTGGAAAATGGTGATTTCATCTCCAAATCTTCACCAAAATGTTGAGGTATGGTATCTCTTCACCTTTCAGACCTCTTTCCTCAAAGGGTTCATTCAAATTGTTTTCAAAACTAGAGTTTTCAAATGGGTTTCATCCAATTACGAATTTCAAGTTATGAATTGAGTTTTTGATGTTTTATTTAGGTTATATTTAATATAATAACATGTATTTTAACTTTATTGTGGTAATTTTTGATGGTCTTGCCTAAATTAAAGAACATGATCCTAAGTCCCTAACCCTAGGTTATGATCTTGACTTATATTGTAGATTGATCAGTCAATTGACTTGGTTAAGGGTTGAATTACTACTAGATGATGTTGTTATGCTAATTATGAATGAATTAGTATGATGTATAGTCTTTCATGCTAGTTATTGAGAAATGATCTAGAACATGATGAATTGACTTAATCCTAAGTTTTGATCTACTATTGAATTATAATGTAGTGATTCTTCTAGACTTGTGATTATATTGGTTATTGAATTATGGTGATTTGATGACCTAATTGAGTTGAACTAAGGGGTTGATGGTAAGACCTTGATGATGATGAATTCTGAAAGAGACTTGGTAAGTCTTGTGATCCCTATACTTTGCGTCAATTATAGTTAATTGTGATTAAGTCATGATGATTGTATTGGAGTATGCCTTGTTTAGGATTGATAGGGTGGTATGATGTTGAATTGAAATGTCTTGTTTATGGTTGTGAGGTTGATTAAGATGTAAAGTTATAAGGATGATGGTGATTACCAATGTGCCTTATTATGAAAGAATATGTAATGTGTTAACCTTACTTACGTGAATTGTGATGAAAGGATTATACTCATGCAATTCCTAATGAGCTATTATGATGATGATTATACAAGGGCTAGACCCTGTGACCTAAACTAAGTTATGATTAATAAATAAAGATTAAAGACATTTCAATGGGAGGTGATGGCTTTCCAATAGACGAAGAGTTACCCTATAGCTCTATATGTGATGTTGAATTCCCTTTGAGGATACTCATTTCATTGATTCCCATGAGATGAGGCCCCAATTAACAAGTGGTATGTAGAGGGAAATACCTATCTCTTCGTTCTTGAACTATGTTGACTCCATAGGAAGACTAGTGGATCCCCCTAGAAAGCTATATTTATGTTTGGTTTTACTTTGGCCGGTAGACAACCTTCCATCGGTGTAAGGTTTTACAACACCAGATTCCACACTTAGCTCATGTGATCTATGTAGGTTAAGGCAAGTGTTCCCTGAACTAAAATAGAGTAATGATGTATAAACTAACTAAAGTGACTTGAGGGGTTTAACTTAGCTTAGGTAGAGGTATGTGACTCTACCTATGCCTTGCACTAGTTTGCCTTGATAGGAGCTTTAGGAGGTTAATATTATGTATGTATATGATGATAAATGTAAATGATCTTATATGATGATTATGATTCTTATGAACATGTAATTGGTCTTTATTGCTAAAGTATGAACTTATGTGTACTTGAAAGCTATGTTATGTGAAGTGAGTTACTGTTTATGGTTCTTGTTGGGTTACTTGATTGAGTAAATGTATGGGGCTTTGCTTGGTCATTGCACATGTTGATTTGATGAGGATTTATGATTAGTTATCTTACTTTGCTATTTACATGATGAACTCTTATTCATTCTTGTGATGTTATTACTTGGTGATAGAGTTATATGAGATTATGGATTCAAGTATGTTTGATATGCGTATAGCTTACTTTGAGTTTTTGAACATGTCTAAATGATTGTTATAGTTTGTAGATTGTGCATAAGTCCTTAAAGAGGTAAAATGGCATGATTTAACTAAATGTCCCTTTTTAGCATGTTTTGTTGTTATATGTGCCTATGGTCTCATACTTAGTACATGTGACGTACTAACCCCATTTTCTCCCTTTTTCCAAACATTTTAGGTTCCGGTTGTTAAGGTTTTGTTTGAGGCGATTTAAAAGAAGGCTTGGATATTCTTATCATCCAAGTGGTTGGTCTTCATTTGGCCGAGGGAGATGCCAATATTCTAGTTACGGATTTGCTTAGTTCTTAAGACACTTATGTTTACTCTATCTCTCATTTGAGAACAAGTTGTATAAAGCCTATATGTGGCTTACTTTTATTGTTGTAGGGCTATGCCCAAATTTATATTGGCATTCTAGATGGTTATGAGATGAGATGGATTTTATGACTCTATTCTATCTTATATATGTATGTGAAATAAAAGTAGAAGATGAAGTAATCTTCTTATACGAAGGGTCTATGTATACTCGATATTAATATTATTACGTGTATGTAGAGGTCTGTGTAAGCCTCCAATTAGATATAGTTAAAAGTTTTAAATTTTCCGTATATTTTAGCCTATGAATATTATGCTGCATGCTAAGAGGCTAGTCTTATCCTCAAAGAGGATGACGACGGCGGCTACGTCTAGGGGGTGCTCCCTGGATGTGACAAACTTGGTATCAGAGCATGAGGTTAAATATCCTTGATAATGATGTCTCTCTCAACCACGTCTATGTAGATTCATACTCATAATTGTGAAGCGCACCACACTGATGAATAGGAATCTATGTGATGCTTAGGAATCTCTCTCTTTCTTGGAAATCCAATGTCGTGCCTCTAGAGTAACTATTATGTGCTTTCACCTGAACTTTGTATTTTGGTTATAGGCAATGAATACTCGGAGAAATGCGGCTCGAAGGCTTGAGGAGGAGGTTGGTAATGCGGGAGCTCCTCCCCGTGGTGATAAAGATCCTCCACTTGAAAGGAAGTTAATGTTGAACAAGTTCCGGCCAATCCTCCACCTTTGAAGGATGGTGAGATAAGGGCTGCCCTTCTCCAAATGGCCCAAGACATTACTACTCAATCTCAACCCTCTACTATTCAAGCCCAAGTTATGACGGCCCAAGCTAATCGGGAGGTTGTACCCTAAGCCAATCAACAAGTCTCTACCATGACATCTCGTCTAAGGGACTTCACTCTGATGAACCCTCCTACTTTCTATAGGTCTAGGGTGGATGAAGACCCCCAAGAGTTCATCGATGAAGTTAATAAGATACTCTTTGCTATGGGGTTAAGCACTAGTGAGAAGGCCGAGTTAGCCACATATTAACTCAAAGATGTGGCTCAAACTTGATATGTTCAATGGAGGGACAATAGGCCTCTTCGGGGTGGACTGGTGACTTGGGAGATTTTCAAGAAGGCATTTCTTGATCGTTTCTTTCCTAGGGAGATGAGGGAAGCTAAAGTGGTGGAGTTCATCAACCTTCGTCAAGGAGGTATGAGTGTTCTTGAGTATTCCATGAAATTTACTCAATTGTCAAAATATGCTCCTTCTTTAGTTTCCGATCCTAGAGATGAAATGAGCCGCTTTGTGACGGGGGTGTCAGAATACTTGAAAGAGGAGTGTCATTCGGCTATACTACATGACAACATGAACATTTCCCGTCTTATGGTGCATTCTAGACAAGTGGAGGAGGCAAGGGCTAGGAGGAAGAGTAGAGATGCTAAGAGGGCAAGGTCCCTTGAAGGTGGTTCTTTCAAGAGTAGGCTTGAGATTCAAGACAAGCCTAGGTTGAAAAAGAGGTTCTCTAATCAAGTTCCATCCAAGTTCCCTAAGGGTCGTGATGACGAGGTGGCTAAACCTAGAGCTCAAAAGGAAAAGAGTGGAAACTCACCTAATGAGAAGTCTACATGTACCAAGTGTGGAAAGGGTCATTTTGGTGAATGTTTGGTCGGGACGAGCAATTGTTTTGGTTGTGGCAAGAGTGGCCACAAGGTTAGAGATTGTCCTAACATGAAGGGGCAAGAGAAGAGTGGTCAAGAAAGTGGTTTTAGTGATGCTCCAAAGAAGAACCACTTCTATGCTCTTCGTACTAGGGGTGAGCAAGAGACCTCTCCCGATGTGGTGACTGGTATGTTAAAAGTCTTTTCTACTGATGCTATGCTTTACTTGATCCGGGTGCTACTTTATCTTTTGTTACACCTCTTGTAGCTAAAAAGGTTGATACTTTACCCGATATCTTGCATGAGCCTTTCTTAGTGTCTACACTGGTGGGTGAGTCGGTTGTTGCAAAGAGGGTATATAGGGATTGTCCTATGATGTTGCCCAATAGAGTTTCCGATGTTGATCTAGTATAACTAGATATTCTTGATTTTGATATCATTTTGGGTATGGATTGATTGTATTCTTGTTTTGCCACTATTGATTGTAGAACGAGGGTGGTGAGGTTTAATTTCCCAAATTAACCCGTTGTTAATTGGAAGGGGGGAAGTTCTATTTCTAGAGGTTGTATCATTTCTTATTTAAAAGCTTGCAAAATGATCTCTAAGGTCTGCCTATATCATACAGTGAGAGTCCAAGATCTTGACTCTGAAATTCATCCCATTGAGTCGGTCCCCGTAGTTAGTGAATTTCCGAAGGTCTTCCCTAATGACCTTCCCGGTATTCCTCCCGAACAGGAAATTGATTTTGGTATCAATTTGCTACCGGGAAAAAACCCCATTTCAATTCCTCCTTATCGGATGGCTCCGACCGAATTGAAGGACTTGAAAGCACAACTCAAAGATTTACTAGATAAGGGTTTCCTAAGGCCTAGTATTTCTCCATGGGGTGCTCCAATTTTGTTGGTAAAGAAGAAGCATGGGTCCGTGAGAATGTGTATTGATTAGCGCCAACTCAACAAAGTCACTATTAAGAACAAGTATCCTCTCCTTCGGATTGATGAGTTGTTTGATCAACTCCAAAGGGCAATCTACTTTTCAAAAAATGACTTGAGATCGGGGTATCAATTACTTAGGGTTAGAGGTGAGGATGTACCAAAGACGACATTTCGGACTAGATATGGCCATTATGAGTTCCTAGTTATGTCCTTTGGCATCTCTAATGCTCCAACAGCGTTTATGGACCTAATGAATAGGGTGTTTCAAAGTTACCTAGATTCATTTGTCATTGTGTTCATTCACGACATCTTGGTATATTCGAAAAATGAGAGTGATCACATGGGTCATTTGAGAGTGGTATTTCAAACCCTTAAAGAACATCAATTGTTTGCCAAATATAGTAAATGTGAGTTTTGATTAAGGTCGGTGGCATTTCTTGGTCATATAATCTCTAGTGAGGGAGTTGAGGTTCATCCAAGGAAAACGGAGGCCGTAAGAAATTGGCCTAGACCATTGACTCCAACCAATATTAGGAGTTTCTTGGGTCTAGCGGGTTATTATCGGTTGTTTGTGGATAGTTTTGCATCCATCGTATCTCCCTTGACTACTTTGACCCAAAATAGTAAGAAGTTTGAATGGTCGGAAGCATGTGAAAAGAGCTTCCAAATCTTGAAAGATAGGCTTACTTTCGCTCTAGTGTTGACTTTACCGGAGGGTACAAAGGGCTTTGTCGTGTATTGTTATTCATCCCGTGTGGGTTTGGGGTGTGTGATTATGAAACATGGGAAGGTGATTGCCTATGCTTCTAGCCAACTTAAGGTGCATGAGAGGAATTATCCCACTCATGATCTTGAGTTAGCGGCCGTGGTGTTAGCTTTGAAAATTTGGAGGCATTATTTCTATGGTGTCTTTGTTGATGTGTTTACCGATCATAAAAGTCTCCAATATGTGTTTACCCAAAAGGAGTTGAATCTCCGACAAAGAAGGTGGCTAGAGTTGTTGAAAGACTATGATATGAGTGTTCTCTATCACCCCGGCAAGGCCAATGTGGTAACGGATGCTCTAAGCCGTATGACTATGTGTAGTGTGTCTCATATTGAAGAAGATAAGAAGGACCTAGTGAAAAATGTTCATAGGTTGGCTAGGTTGGGTGTTAGAATAGAAGGTTCTCCAAATGGTGGTGTAATGGTCCATCATAACTCCGAATCATCTTTGGTTGTTGAGGTGAAGTGTAAACAACACCTTGATAAACCATTAATGGAGTTGAAAGAATCGGTTCTTGGAAAGTTTAATGAGTCATTCTCCTTAGGGGGGATGGCGTTTTGAGATATCAAGGGCCGTTGTGTGTTCCTGATGTTAATGAATTGAGGAACCGTATCCTTGAGGAAGCTCATGGGTCTCATTATTCCATTCATCCGGGGTCAACAAAGATATATCATGACCTTAGAGAGGTTTATTGGTGGGAAGGTTTAAAAAGGGACATATCGGAGTTTGTTGCTAAGTGTCCAAATTGCCAACAAGTGAAAGCTGAGCATCTAAAACCGGGTGGCTTACTACAAGAAATCCAAATTCCTACTTGGAAGTGGGAAGACATCAATATGGATTTTGTGGTAGGTTTGCCTAAGACCCAAAAGAAATATGACTCCATATGGGTGGTGGTTGATAGGTTGACCAAGTCCGCTCACTTTATTCCCGTCAAGTCTACTTATTCGGCGGAAGATTATGCTAAGATCTTCATAGATGAGATTGTGTGTCGCCATGGTATTCCATTATCCATCATATCGGATAGGGGTGCACAATTCACATCTAGGTTTTGGAGGTCGTTTCAAGAAGGGTTGGGTACTAAGGTGAAGTTGAGTACCGGTTTTCATCCCCTAACGGATAGTCAAGCGGAATGTACTATTCAAACTCTTGAGGATATGCTTAGAGCTTGTGTCATCAATTTCAAAGGGAGTTGGGATAAGCACTTGCCTTTGGTAGAGTTTGCTTATAATAATAGTTTCCATTCATCCATTTCCATGGCTCCCTATGAAGCCTTGTATGGTAGGAGGTGTAGGTCTCCTATTGGGTGGTTTGAAGTTGGTGAGACTTCGATTCTTGGTCCCGATTTGATTTGTAAAACTTTGGAAAAAGTTCATATTATAAGAAATCGCTTGCAAACAGCCTATAGTCGGCAAAAGTCTTATGCCGATCATAGGAGGAGGGATCTTGAGTCTGAAGAAGGTGATAAGGTGTATTTGAAAATTTCACCTATGAAGGGGGTTGTTATATTTTTCAAGAAAGGGAAGTTGAGTCCTCTTTATGTGGGTTGATACGCTCAAACTTACTTCTCAAATAAGAAGTAAAGTGGTCGTATCAAGTAAAGAACCCAACTAATGAGGTTGGGATCGATCCCACAAGGAAAATAGTTCAGACTTAACTTTATTTTATTATTACTATTATTTAGCCAACTATTTTCCAATAAACCAAAAGACAAAAAGGGGGGTTTTATTTCTAAATTAATGAAAATGATTAACTAAATAAGAATGAACAACTAACAAATTTAACTTTCGGAGTTTAATCAAATTATAAAAGTAACTAGGGTTTTCGTGTTCCCCACAGGTTCCTAACTTGGTAAATCTAACTATAACAGTTCTATCCTGATATCTTGCACGTAAAGTGATAAGTTATGTATCTCTAAATCCTTGGTCCGGCATCTAGAGAATTTCACTCCGCACCTTGGTCCGGCTACGTGTGTTGCTATACTAACCCTTATCTTTACCTCATATTAAACATCGTATTCGATATTTGACTAAGCTATTAACTCGTACCAACCAATACTAGTCTATTAGATAGTCTACACTAAATCTATTTTGATAATTCTTTTCCTATTATCTACCTCCTTGGCCCGGCAAGTAGCATTAAGGCAAGTTCTAACGCTGGCCACCGTTAAAAAGAATTCTAAATGAAAGAATTATCAATACATGCAAGACACCACTCTAGAATTGTTATTGAAGTTAGATTACTACCTTGTTATTCACCCATGGTTCCCACAACCCTAGCTATGAGGTTTAGTTACCCATGTTCGTAATTACACAATTCATATGGTTAATGGAAGAATTCATGCACTTACTTTTATGAGAACCAATAATTTCCCAGAATTTAACTTGATTAATCAACGAAATCCACAACAATTAATTCCCGGAAAATATCTTAATTCCCAAAATCGAGAATTTAATAATATAATTCAAGAACTATAAACTAAAAATTATCCAGAATGTCTAACCCCCAAAACGAGGTTTTTTCCAACTATTTATAATAAAAACAAAACCTAATCAAATAAGGATTCTATTTACTAAAAATCTGTCCAAACGCGTCTGGGTCGACGGACCACGTGATGGACCGTCATGGACACGACGGACCGTCATAGCCTCCGTTGTGCCATACTTCACATCTTCTCATGTTGCTTTCTTCATTCCCCTCGACGGATAGGTATGACGGACCGTTTCAAGCACGACGGTCCGTCGAGGGTCTTCATTCCAAAACACTTGAACTTTGGAATTTTGGGTACTGGGATTACTATCTGATCATTACGACGAACCTGCAGGACGGACCGTCGTAGCTATGACGGTCCGTCATGGACTTCCGTAATCCCACACTTGGTCAGACTTCCCCAAATTTCCTTCAGCAACTTCTCCCTTCACTACGGTGCCACCTACGGACCGTCACAGCCACGACGGACCGTCATAGGTTCCGTAGGTGGTCTCTTCTGCAATTTTCTCTCAAAAACTCCCGCGTTCATCCTTGGACAGATTTTCTGCAAACAAAGAGAAACTTATATCAAAATTAACAAAAAACGGCTCTCGACACACACTAAACTTAAGGAAAAAGCATTAGACATACCGTGAAACCACGGTACATCAACACCCTCAACTTAAATTCGTTGTTTGTCCTCAAGCGACGCACTATGACTCACTACAAAATCTTTGTACAAAAGTATCCATATTTTAACTTCTGCAGTCATTTGGCTATCAATCCCGATTATTCTCATCATGTTCATGCATGGTATCACTATTAGGCATTGACTTGTGTAGAATCAAACCATAACCCAGATTTACTACGCAATAATGCCTATCCTCTTCAATTTCTCACCGAGATGCTAATATTTCTGGTATTACAACTCCTATCCTCACTTCAAATAACATCCTCATTTTTTACACAATGATTTTAGTTTGAGTATAAGGATCACGTTTCGACACTCACTCTCAGAATAAATTCATCACTCATTTATACATATTGCCATAGGCTTGCCCTTATTTTCACTACTTCAAATTCCTCATACGCACTTAGGATCACAATAGGACTTTTTTAGATTGTAACATAGGCTCAGGGTCAGGTAGGATGTATTTAGGTATACTTTAGTGACTTGTTGCCCTCCTTGACATACCGGCTAAGCGAACCACCTTTTTATCATCTTATTTCGCCCTATTACTCAATTTTCTTTTTACTTTGCTGTTTTCCCTTTCTTATCCTTATGTGTAAGTGATTTTTCTCTTTTCTTTTGTTTATTTTGCTTTTTTTTTTTTTAGTCACTTCTGTTTTATTCTTTCTTTCTCTTCATTCTTTCAACCCCACTTTCCGGGGTTTTCCTTATAGCAGCCACCCTCAACTCATGATTTTGCCATGAGTCAAGGTTCACAATACCCATGGTTGGGTCAGGGCCAAAACAAGGTTGCTTTCTGCTTTAGCCACCCTCAACTTATGCTTTTGGCATAAACTGAGGTGCACATGTCCAAGGAGGGACCAGGGCCAACACATTGTTCCCAGAGAAGATCATTTGGGGTGAAAAAGAAAGATCTATTTTAAGCTCAATTCATTTGGATAAAAAAGGGATTAACTTCATTTGGTTTTCTGTTATTTTTAGGCTCAAGATTGACTATTTCGAACAAGGGCCTATGATCCTTTCCTAAGTGATTGTTTTGACTCATTTTTAGCAGGACAAACCAGGCAAGTTCTAGCTCAGTATTAATGGTGGACATTCAATTTCACCTCACACTCTCTTGACATTCCTTGCAATCCCAGATTATTCGACACCTAGTTCAAATCTTAGATTCAGGATCATGCAGTAGTTTATCTTTATTTCATGTTTCAAACCACACAATTTTCACTTACTATGCCTAGTCATGCATTATTTTGATTATCGAGATATCATATTTACTTTAGCCATCATGCTTCAGATTTATGCTATGTACATCAGATGTGACATGCCGGTTCAACAATAAAAGTAATCAGTCTTTTGGGGAAAAAGAACACAGGCAAGAAAACCCCAAAAGAGGATCGTGAACTTGGGCTACTCAGAATTCACCCAAGTGCTCACTTTCCATTTACCCCACCCCCAACAAAAGATATGCAATTGTCCCCAATGCATAGAAAAGTTAAACTATGTAAAAGGGTAAGTGAAGCAAACCTGAGGCGCTAAGCGCCGAGGATCAGCAAGCTGGTGGGTCCGGTTCATCGGAACCCACTCCCTGCGTAGTCTGGACATCCTCAGTAATGTCCTCAGCATCCACAGCACCATCAGTAGTGCCTCCCACAGAATCTACAATTTTGGAGCTAGACGCCCCGGCAGCTACTTCTACAGCCCTCAACTTACGGGCCTCCTCATCAGCAATCGAGGCTCTCCTCGCAGCCTCCATCTCACGGCGCTCCTTCTTCCTCACCCTAGCCTCATCCTCCTCTCGACCCCTGCATCTCTTGACATGCTCTCGTGGGGGAGGGGGTGGAACATCAGAAGTGGCTAACAGGGCAGCCATCACGGTGTCATCAGCAGGCGCTGCAGAAGGGGCCTCAGACTCAGGCACCCTTGCCTCTAAAATCATATCAAGATCCGCCCGCAGACTCTCAACTGCAGCCTGGAGGGTCGACATGTCCACCGGAGGGGCTGGTCGGGCTAGCACTCGCAATTCAAACTCGTCGAAGCGCTGATGTACCTCGGCGATCTTCCTCTCCTTGTGCTGCACCATCTTGCGCTCCATGCGCTCCTCTGCCTCAGCAATAGTCTTCTGCATCCAAGGCTGGATGTGATGCAGAAGTGTAGCCATCTGTGCCTCAAGTTTCTGGACCCGAGCAAGTGGGACCAGAGTGGCAGAAGGAGCCGACCGAGAGGAGCTCGGGGCAGTGCTACTACCCGGGATAGACTCGACCGGAGTAGGGTCAGTGTGTGCAGAAGCGGCATGGGAAACATCATGAGCATTCTCTACGGTGTCTGCCAGGTTCTCACCAAATGGGACCACCTCTGGGCGGGGCCCTCTGCATGGGGCCAACTCATTGGCCTCATCCCTGATGAGGCCGATGTCAACATTTCCTGGCGGGGTCTTGAGCTGGTCAATGTGACAAATGGGCACACCTGCTGATCTGCACAAAGAGAAAATCATGCAAGGGAAATGGTAAGTCGTGGTGACCTTGAAGGCCCTCTCGTGTATGACCGCTTGGAGAAGCCAAGCGAAATCAACCTCAAACCCTGCCATCATTGCGGCCATCAGCACCGCACGATCCCAGGTGACTATATTATCAGCAGCAGTGGGGGAGAGACAATGGCGGACTATCAACCAAAGAAACTTGGCCGTAAAGGTCAAGTTGGCCTTCCTGATGGCTCCCTTAGGTTCCATCACCCAATCCGCAGCCTCTCCATCAACAGATAGGTGCTGGGCCATCCACCTCTTGGTGGTCTCTCTCAGTGAAGGCTGGCGGAAGAAACTACCCTCTTTAACAATTTGCCACCGGTAATCAAACTCGGTAGTGAGAGGTGTGCTGGTGGAGTCAAAATCCGTGCCGTACAGATATCGGCGGATGGCTGGTAGTGAGATATCGACCTGGATGCCGCGTACTCGGACATGCTTAAGTGAGGGCCTGTTTGGCGGGGCAGACTGCCTATCGATCTGTGAGCGAAGAGTAGCCACATAGGAGGCATAGAACTCACGCACTAACTCCTCACTGTAGCGGCCCAAAGAACGAGCCGTCCACTCCAGCCGGTGTCTGGTGAAAAGGGTGTGAATGTCTGGCATGGTGGGGAGACTTCTCGTGAGGACCCGCCTCTCCAGTGTGAGGGTCCGTGTCATGACGCCTTTGTCATTGAGCACTTTGGCGTCCAAGTATACTTTGTATTGCCCGTCGACACACCACCGGTTGGGCTGATCGGCAACCGGGGCAGGAACTCCAGTTGGTGAGCCAGGGGTGGAGTCAGTGCTGTCAGCCTCATCATCCGAAGCAGACTGTGTAGCTGTGGCGGGGGCAGAGGCTTCTGCGGACCCAGAGGCTTCCTCTGACCACGAAACTCCTAAGGAGCCAGATGCTCCTTCATCTTGGGCAGCTGACCCAGAAGGTGTGCCGGTCAGTGTGCGCTCCTCATCAGACTGGGAGGCAGTGACTACGCCGGGCGCCACCTTCTGAGGTGTGACTCTCGGTACACGTGGAGCTCGTGCTGTAGTAGTAGTGCCTGGGGGCACGTATTCTGGATCATGCTCATCATCAGAGCCTATCACCAATCGGGCATACGGGGAGACAGATTTAGAACGCCCACGTGCGTAAACACGATCTGCTTTAGGTGCCATTGGAGGTAGTACCTGTAATAAATCATCATTAGTACTTGAAGGATGAAACAGGACAGGGAAAAAAATGACAATAATATATAGAAACTCAAAATAGTGAGAACAACTCTGAAATGGCAGTAAGGCACGACGGACCTGGTGACGGCCCGTCGTGAGTATGACGGACCGTCATGCAATCCGTCATGTAATACTTGGCAACATAAAGTAGCAGAAGGAAAGTCTCAGACTAATACGACGGTTGTGCAGGACGGACCGTCGTGGGTATGACGGTCCGTCATATGTGTCCGTCAGTGGACACTTAGAAAAAGTGTGGAGACCCTTAAGACAGAGGTCTCTGACCGTCACGACGGTTGTGCAGGACGGACCGTCGTGAGTATGACGGTCCGTCACATGTGTCCGTCAGTGGACACTTAGAAAAAGTGTTGAGACCCTTAGGATAGGGGTCTCTGACCGTCACGACGGTTGTGCAGGACGGACCGTCGTGAGTATGACGGTCCGTCATATGTGTCCGTCAGTGGACACTTAGAAAAAGTGTTGAGACCCTTAGGATAGGGGTCTCTGACCGTCACGACGGTTGTGCAGGACGGACCGTCGTGAGTATGACGGTCCGTCATATGTGTCCGTCAGTGGACACTTAGAGAAAGTGTTGAGACCCTTAGGATAGGGGTCTCTGACCGTCACGACGGTTGTGCAGGACGGACCGTCGTGGGTATGACGGTCCGTCACATGTGTCCGTCAGTGGACACTTGGAGAAAGTGTTGAGACCCTTAGGATAGGGGTCTCTGACCGTCACGACGGTTGTGCAGGATGGACCGTCGTGGGTATGACGGTCCGTCACATGTGTCCATCAGTGGACACTTAGAAAAAGTGTTGAGACCCTTAGGCTAGTGGTCTCTGACAGTCACAACGGTTGTGCAGGACGGACCATCGTGGGTACGACGGTCCGTCATCGGGTTGTCGTGCTGGCAAGCAGAGACAGAACTGGGGGGTGCGAAATTCACCCCATGTGAGTCAAAACAAAGAGCCATGGTTTTCTAATACATTTTAGAGCCCTAATGGACAAGTTTAAAGCCCTATCAAATTGGCAAGTTTACAGCCCTAAGTTCTCTAGTGTTAGCCAGGCATTTTGTGGAATTAAAGACCTACGTTAGACAATATCTAGTCTAAAAGCAAAAACCCATAGGCAAATAATGAGGAACAACAGCAAAACAAACAAAAAGAGTAAATGGGTCGAGTTTCAGGAACACATACCTTGGAAGAGGAGACAACAATGCAAAAGTGATGGCACTCAAGTGAGAAGACTGAAACTCACAGCAGCAGACTCCGACCAAGAGGGAAATTTGGGATGAAAAATGGGAGAATATGGGGAATTTGGGAAGAGAATAAAGTTGGAAGGGGAGAAAATGGAGGGAAGTGGGAAAGAAACTGTTAATGAATGGGTGGGGGGGTTTAAAACGTTTTAAACTTTTGAAATTCTTTCACCGGGTCGGGTCGGGTCGCCGGGTAATGGCGTGACGAAACCCCGATGACGGTCCGTCGCAGTTGTGACGGTCCGTCATACGGTCCGTCGCATGTGCCCTAATTTTTCAAAAATACAAGAGAGCGTACCTGGCACACGGAGTACTGCGACGGTCCGTCACAGGCGTGACGGTCCGTCGATGTATCCGTCAGTGACTGATGCAGAGTAACTTTTCTGCAGAACTCCCTGTAGATGTGCTACCTGAAAATTTACAACCCATTAATAGAAAATGCTACCGTTACTAGAAAGAAAAACTATAAAAGTGGTTAGATGATAACTATTGGGTTGCCTCCCAACCAGCGCCTGATTTAACGTCGCGGCACGACTGAGGACACTCGATTACTCAGACTTCATCAAGATGATATGCCTCAATCACCTCATTCGCCGATTCCGCATGACCTATATAGATTTTTAGACGTTGTCCGTTCACCTTAAACCTCACACCTTCCTTGTTTTCCAACTCAACCGCTCCATGAGGGAATAATTGGGTGATCGAGTAAGGGCCAGTCCATTTAGACTTGAGCTTGCCCGGAAACAAGCGCAATCTAGAGTTGAATAAAAGCACCGAATCCCCAATCATAAACTCTCATTTCTCGATCTTTAGGTCATGGTACTTCTTCATCTTTTCTTTGTAGAGGGCTGAGCTTTCATAAGCCTTTAGGCGAAATTCATCAAGTTCATTTAACCCATTTAACCGTTGTTTTGCAGCTTCGTTCCAGTCCATTTTTAGCTTCTTCATAGCCCACATGGCTTTATGCTCTAATTCAACCGGAAGATGACATGCTTTCCCATATACTAGTTGGTATGGTGACATACCTATGGGAGTCTTATATGCTGTCCGGTAAGCCCAAAGCGCATCGTCAAGCTTCCTTGACCAATCTGTTCTACTAGCATTCACTGTTTTTGATAAAATCTGTTTGATTTCCCTATTTGATACTTCAACTTGCCCACTAGTTTGAGGATGGTAAGGAGTGGCCACATTATGGCGAACCCCATATTTCTCCAATAATCCCTTGAACAATTTGTTGCAAAAGTGGGATCCCCCATCACTAATAATCGCCCTTGGAGTACCAAATCGAGAGAATATATTCTTTTTCAAGAATGCAGTGACACTCTTCCCCTCATTATTCGCGAGGGCGATGGCTTCCACCCACTTGGATACATAATCAACTGCTACTAAAATATACTTCATTCCATGAGAACTCACAAACGGACCCATAAAGTCAATACCCCAAACATCAAATAACTCAATTACAAGAATGGGGTTTAGAGGGAGCTCTTGCTTTCTTGAAATGCCGCCATCTCTTTGGCATCTATCACATGCTTTGGCGAACTCATGAGCATCTTGATGAATAGTTGGCCAATAGTAACCACTTTGTAAAATCTTATGAGCAGTTCGGACACCACTATGATGTCCACCAAAGGGTGAGGAATGGCATCCTCTAAAATTCTCAGCATCTCAACTTCCGGCACACAACGCCGAATAAGCCCATCAGCACAGCTCCTGTATAAGTATGGTTCATCCCAAAAGAACTTCTTCACATCGTACATGAACTTTTTCCTTTGATGAACAGACAGGTCCGATGGAACAATATCACTAGCTAAGTAGTTCGCAAAATCTGTGAACCACGGAATCAGGTCTTGTGAGGCAGCCAATACATGCTCATCGGGGAACGTGTCATCAATATCAGTCTTATCCCCCAACTCTCGCATAGCTTCATCTTCTAAACGGGACAAGTGATCAGCAACTTGATTTTCGGTCCCTTTTCTATCCCTTACCTCAAAGTCAAATTCTTGCAGTAGTAATACCCAACGAATTAACCTTGGTTTCGCATCCTTCTTCGCCATCAAATATCTCAGGGCTGAATGGTCAGTATGCACTATATTTCTAGTACCTAGCAAATAGGAGCGAAATTTTTCAAAAGCAAATACTACGGCAAGGAGCTCTTGTTCAGTGACTGTATAGTTCTTCTGAGCTTCATTGAGGGCTTTACTAGCATAGTAAATGGGATGAAGGATTTTGTCCCTTCTTTGTCCCAATACTACACCAAGGGCAACCCCACTCGCATCACACATTACCTCAAATGGACTGCTCCAATCTGGAGAAATAATGATAGGTGCAGATACCAATTTTTCTTTAAGAGCGCCGAATGCTTTAAAACAGGATTCATCAAAAGAAAATTTACAATCTTTTTCCAATAGTTTGCACAATGGATGTGCAATTTTTGAGAAATCTTTGATGAATCTCCTGTAAAAACCTGCATGCCCAAGAAAGCTTCTCACACCTTTTACAGAGATAGGTGGAGGAAGTCTCTCTATCACCTCAACTTTGGCTCGATCAACTTCTATGCCTTTTTCTGAAATATGATGGCCTAAAACAATACCTTCTTTGACCATGAAGTGGCATTTTTCCCAATTGAGAACTAAATTGCAATCTTCACATCTCTTAAGAACCTCAGATAAATGGCTCAAACATTGCTCGAATGATTCACCAACCACAGAAAAATCATCCATAAAAACCTCAATAGTATCTTCTACCATGTCGGAGAATATTGACATCATACATCTCTGAAATGTGGCGGGTGCATTGCACAACCCAAACGGCATTCTCTTGAACGCAAAGGTCCCATATGGACAAGTAAAAGTGGTCTTCTCTTGATCTTCTGGTGCAATAGAGATCTGATTATACCCTGAATAACCATCAAGAAAACAGTACCACCCTTTTCCGGCGAGTCTATCCAACATCTGATCCATGAAGGGCATGGGAAAATGGTCCTTTTCGGTCCATGCATTTAATTTTCGGTAATCCATACACACCCTCCATCCAGTCACCGGCCTCATTGGAACAAGTTCATTTTTTTCATTGGGGACCACAGTCATTCCCCCTTTCTTAGGTACACACTGAACAGGGCATACCCAACTACTATCGGCGATCGGATAAATTACTCCAGCATCCAACCATTTTATGATTTCCTTCTTCACAACCTCTTGCATAGGTGGATTTAAGCGTCTCTGGTGTTCAATACTTGGCTTATGATCGGGCATGAGTTGGATTTTATGAGAACAAATACCAGGGGGGATCCCAATAATGTCCGCAATGGTCCACCCAATAGCTCTTTTGAACCTTTTTAGCACTTTGACCAAACTCTCAACTTGTTGTTCATTCAGATCTGATGCAATGATTACCGGCAATGTATCACCATTTCCTAAGAATTCATACCTGAGGTGTGGTGGGAGAGCTTTTAGTTCTAGCTTTGGAGCCTCTTCTATGGATGGTTTAGCGGGTGGAGACTCGCGATTCTTCATGTCTAGCTCATATTTCTTCGGTTTGAACCGAATATTACCACGATCAAGGGCAGCGACTAATGACATATATTCTTCAATGCCTTCATTATCAAGATTCATTATCACTGCCGCCAGTGCTTCTACACCTAGCCGTTCTTCTATTTGTGTTTTAGATGATTCACCAACTTTGTAGGATATGGCAGATACCGATTGGAGCTCACCACTCTGCCGCATGGACCTACAAATGTTGAAAATTACTTCTTCATTGTTCAACCGAAATTTCATCTGCCTTTTTTCCATATCAACTAAAGCTCTACCCGTAGCAAGGAATGGCCTCCCAAGAATAATGGGTACCTCAAAATCGACTTCACAATCAAGAATGACAAAATCTGCTGGAAATATGAACGACTCTACTTTTACTAGCATATCATGGAGTATCCCTATAGGCCTTTTTACTGTTCGATCGGCCATCAGTAGCCGCATCGCAGTGGGTTTTGGGTCGCCCAAACCCAACTTCTTGTAAATCGAGAGGGGCATGAGATTTATGCTTGCCCCTAGATCACAAAATGCTTTCGCGAAATGTAATGACCCGATTGTACAAGGAATAGTAAATGCACCCGGATCTTCTTTCTTTTGCACCAAAGACCTTGTAGCAATAGCACTACAATGCTGCATTCTGTCATCATCCTCAAAAGTGACCGATCTTTTCTTTGTAACCAAATCTTTCATAAACTTGGCATAATCGGGCATTTGTTCAAGAGCTTCTACCAAAGGGACATTGATAGAAAGTTGCTTCAACATTGTTATAAAACGCCGATATTTGCCATCCTCGGTCTTTTTCACTAATCTTTGAGGAAAGGGGGGTGGAGGTCTAGGCATGGGAGTTACCTTTTTAGGCACTTCAGCATCTTTATCAGTGTTATCTTCTACTTCATCACTAACCTCTACCACTATATTATTATCTTTGATCACCTTTTCCACAATAGACGGCATAGGTGGGTCAATAGTTTGTTTACCACCACGAGTAGTAATTGCCATACAATGTCCATCATTTTTCAGATTTTGGACAGTGTTGCTAGGAAGAGTGCCCGGTTGCCGTGTGTTCACAGTTGCAGATAATTGAGCCATTTGCAATTCAAGCTGCTTAATTGATATGGCATGTGTATCAACTTTCTGTCCAATACCTGCTACATCACTCCTTAACTCTTTGGTGTGCTCATCACTAGCATCGAACCTCCTCATCATCTTGTGCAACATATCCTCAACTCGCGCCATACTACCTCCACCATCCCTAGGAGCAACTTCACGATTTTGAGGAGGAACATAGGGCCCACTCCTCTCATTTCTGTTACCATAGTTACCCTTGTTGAAGTTGTTGTCGCGGTTGTAATTTCCATCACGAACATAATTACCCTCGCGGTTGTAGTTACCATAGTTCCGACCTTGATTTCCTTGACCTTGGCGCCAATTCTCCTGATTGGAGCCTTGGGCATTTGGTCGGAAACCCCCCGTCTGATCATTTACTGCATAAGAATCTTCCTCATAATAATATTCATCAGTTGGTGGTGGTGGTTTGGATAAGTAGTTCACTGCGTTTATCTTTTTTGCACCCCCAATGACATGTTTTAACACTAACCCAAGCTCAGTTCTCATCTGTGCCATCTCTTCACGAATCTCATCTGTGGCTGGATTGTGTGTGGATTGCACTGCAAAAGTATTTCTCCCAGTATCTGTCTTCCTAGTACTCCATGCTTTATTATTCCGGGATATTTTCTCTAATTTTTCGGCAATTTCAGCATAGGGACACTCCCCATAAGAACCACCTGCTATAGTATCAAACACCGCTTTATTATTATCATCCTGTCCCCGGTAGAAGTATTCTTTCAGTGACTCATCATCTATGCGGTGATTGGGGACACTTCGCAGCAATGAAGTGAACCTATCCCAAGAACTACTAACTGACTCTCCTGGTAGTGCCACAAAGTTGTTAACTCTGTCTTTGTGATTTAGTTTCTTGGAGACCGGATAGTAACGTGCTAAGAAAACATCCCTCAGTTGGTTCCAAGTGAAAATTGAGTTATAAGGGAGCTCAGTGAACCAAATGGCAGCCTCTCCCGTCAGTGAGAGAGGAAATACTCTTAGCCCTATTACATCCAAATTCAAATCAGGCCTCCCTACACAGCTTTTACACACTGCCCTCACCTTAGCTATATGGGCATGTGGGTCCTCAGACGGTAGTCCTGAAAACAAACCTCTAGCCGTGAGCATTTGCATTAGACTAATAGTGACTACAAAGGTGTGACCTTCTGGTAGAGGGGGCAAGACAAGTGGCCCATCAGAATCTGCAATATTGTCATACCCTCTGTAGTATTCTTGAGGACGTGGAGCGGGATTATGTCCCCTTTGTGCACCTTGATCAGGATCATCAGGTAATAATTGACCATGAGCATCAACCGAAGCTGGGATGTTCAGATTTGGATCATCATCATTTATACCCAAGTTTCGATTCATTTTGCGTAGTGTACGCTCTAACTCGTGATCGTAGGGAAACAAGGGTTCTCTTTCTCTCCGTGTATTTGGCATACAAGGACGTCAAACCTGGCAAAATCAAAAACAACCGAAAAAGTAAAATCAGGAAAATATTGAATAAATTTTAGTAATAAATTTAAGTTAATCTAAAAGCTACTTTCCCCGGCAGCGGCGCCAAAATTTGATACGCTCAAACTTACTTCTCAAATCAGAAGTAAAGCGGTCGTATCAAGTAAAGAACCCAACTAATGAGATTGGGATCGATCCCACAAGGAAAATAGTTCAGACTTAACTTTAATTTATTATTACTATTATTTAGCCAACTATTTTCCAATAAACCAAAAAACAAAAAGGGGGGTTTTATTTCTAAATTAATGAAAATGATTAACTAAATAAGAATGAACAACTAACAAATTTAACTTTCGGAGTTTAATCAAATTATAAAAGTAACTAGGGTTTTAGTGTTCCCCACAGGTTCCTAACTTGGTAAATCTAACTATAACAGTTCTATCCTGATATCTTGCACGTAAAGTGATAAGTTATGTATCTCTAAATCCTTGGTCCGGCATCTAGAGAATTTCACTCCGCACCTTGGTCCGGCTACGTGTGTTGCTATACTAACCCTTATCTTTACCTCATATTAAACATCGTATTCGGTATTTGACTAAGCTATTAACTCGTACCAACCAATACTAGTCTATTAGACAGTCTACACTAAATCTACGTTGATAATTCTTTTCCTATTATCTACCTCCTTGGTCCGGCAAGTAGCATTAAGGCAAGTTCTAACGTTGGCCACCGTTAAAAAGAATTTTAAACGAAAGAATTATCAATACATGCAGGACACCACTCTAGAATTGTTATTGAAGTTAGATTACTACCTTATTATTCACCCATGGTTCCCACAACCCTAGCTATGAGGTTTAGTTACCCATGTTCGTAATTACACAATTCATATGGTTAATGGAAGAATTCATGCACTTACTTTTATGAGAACCAATAATTTCCCAGAATTTAACTTGATTAATCAACGAAATCCACAACAATCAATTCTCGGAAAATATCTTAATTCCCAAAATTGAGAATTTAATAATATAATTCCAGAACTATAAACTAAAAATTATCCAGAATGTCTAACCCCAAAAACGACATTTTTCCAACTATTTATAATAAAAACAAAACCTAATCAAATAAGGATTCTATTTACTAAAAATCTGTCCAAACGCGTCTGGGTCGACGGACCACGTGACGGACCGTCATGGACACGACGGACCGTCATAGCCTCCGTCGTCCCATACTTCACATCTTCTCATGTTGCTTTCTTCATTCCCCTCGACGGACAGGTATGACGGACCGTTCAAGCATGACGGTCCGTCGAGGGTCTTCGTTCCAAAACACTTGAACTTTGGAATTTTGGGTACTGGGATTACTCTCTGATCATTACGACGAACCTGCAGGACGGACCGTCGTAGCTGTGACGGTCCGTCATGGACTTCCATAATCCCACACTTGGTCAGACTTCCCCAAATTTCCTTCAGCAACTTCTCCCTTCACTACGGTGCCACCTACGGACCGTCACAGCCGCGACGGACTGTCATAGGTTTCGTAGGTGGTCTCTTCTGCAATTTTCTCTCAAAAACTCCCGCGTTCATCCTTGGACAGATTTTCTGCAAACAAAGAGAAACTTATATCAAAATTAACAAAAAAAGGCTCTCGACACACACTAAACTTAAGGAAAAAGCATTAGACATACCGTGAAACCATGGTACATCAGGCAGCTTGAGGCAAAACAACTTATCATCACAATAGCTCTTACGTGATGGTTGTTCTTTAGAAAACTCTCCTTGAAGTAATTGTATTTTTATATGTATAGTTTATTGTATTTTCACATACATTTCAGAGTTTTATGTATCTTTGCTTGAACCCAGAGTTTACTTCGTGTTTTAAACAACTTTTCTTTATATTCTACTCGTTTTAAGCTGTATTGAAATGAGTTTACTTATGTTGAGTCCATTTGAGCCAAGTAAGTTCTTCATATTCTTTTCAAGCCTATGTTGTGTTAGCATTCTAACTCGCATACTCGTACATTCAATGTACTAATGTCAGTTGACCTGCATCATCTTATGATGCAGATGCAGGTAACCTGCAGAATCAGCACGCAATGCATCGTTGATCCAAGGAGCACTCCAGAGTCAGTTGGTGAGCCTCCTTGCATTCCAGATGACTCTTTTTTATTGATTTTAGTTATTTCATTCGTTCATTAGGATGTCGTGGGGTTTGTCCTGAAATCCATCTTAGTTGTTTTAGAGGCTTCATAGACAGTCAGATTGTCACGCCCGGAGCTACCCCCGAGACTCGGACACGGAACCTAGGACCACAAGTGATCCCAAGCTAACCCTGCTTGCATGATCATGAGCATACTAAAGAATAATAAACTTATGCGAAAGCTAAATCATAATTTAATCTGAAAAGATGGGGAATACCCATATTCTATAACTGAGATATTTGAAAATAATGAGTTTAATACAAAAGAAATATTAACTCAATACTAAGCCGAATCTAACTATGTCTGAAATAAGCCTCTCACTGACTAGAAATACTGGGACAAGCCGCAGCTTAATCTAGCAAAAACTGAAACTATATGACTAAAGACTGAAATGAAACTCATGATTGTTGTCCTCGGAGAATGAGGACACATCACTGAATCTGCTGAACTGGAGATCAGGAAATCGATCTATGCGTGATCTGGATGCTGAGATCCTGAACCTACTTCACGAGAAGATGTAGCGCATGTATGCGTCAGTACTTGAAATGTACTGAGTATGTAGGATAGAGTAAAGCTGAATTAAAACATAACTGAACAAGCACAAAAGCAAGTATTATAATTTGAACATGATATGCTGATTTCTGGGCTAACTGGATGCGATGACCAATTTATAACATGCTGAAACTGAATACTGAATATACTGATAAATGGTCAATGCGGAGAGTCTGACTGAACTGTGGGAGCTACTAATAACCGATAATAAAACCACATGAGCTAAATGTGGAGTCTGATGTATATGCCCCATCGAGAGGACCCAATATACCCTGCCAAAGGTATAAAGGCATGCTGGCGTGATCACTAAACTGATTGCCCACAGAGGGGAATTACAACCTACTTGGCTAGTAGTTCTGGGACTATTGGGTATGCTAAACCCTAGTCCAACTCGGTATTATACTACTCCCAATGAATTCTGTAAATTAACTGATTATGTCTGAGTTTCTATAAATACTGGATAGCTCAAAACTAAATATCCAAACTGACAATGCAACAATTAATCTGGTAATTATGCATTTATAACTGAGGCATGTATTTCTGAAGTGTGAAATATCTGACCTAGCATGTGTAATTCAAGGACTAAAGAAATACAAAGCTAAAGTTCTGAAATTCATGCGATAATCTGAGTAATAACATGATGATATGATTTGGAACATATATTTAATAAATTCATGAAGTTCTATCAAAGTTCTAGAAATCCTAGGTTTAATCATGATAAGAGAATCAAGAATCTGACTGAAAACTAGGGACCCAATGGGTGAAAGGAACCCACTAGTGAAATCCCACATACCTGTTGATGAAATCCACGGAAAAATACTTAAGTTTTGGGGCTGGAAATGCTGGATCTTGTGGCGTTCTTGAACTAGGGTTCTTGAGCTTTTTCTTCTCTCTTACTTCTAATTTTCTAAGTTTTGATTTAATGATTTCACTTAGCTATGTTTTAATTATGTTTCTAGGCTTAAACTGACTAAAATATGATGATTTAGGGTCAAAACAACCCAACTTAGGGTTTAAACAAAGTGGGAAAGGTCCAAAAGACCCCTGGGAAAGTTGTTGTCGGACCAATCAACGGCCAGGACTGACGGTCCGTCGATTGACCGACGCCCCGTCGGTTGGGCCTGTTCGATAGGCCTTTACTAAATCGGGCATAACGTCTTACTCGATGGTATGATTTTATCAAGGTCGGTGTCTATAAAAAGATAATTCAATTATGTATCTGTCGGTAGGTCATGAGACACCTAATTCATTTTGTGCTAGGATTTATGTCCATTTGAAGTTGACGCAACTGCATTTCCCCTTAACTGTCAGCTAATTTCCCACCTATGGACCATAGGTCCACCTACGGACCATGCTGGTCATCCGTAGCTCTTGTCAGAGAGTGGGTGAATGGGGTTCTCGATCGACGGTCATGGACTACGGATCGTCTTTTGACCTACGGACCGTAGGTCCGTCCTGCGATCAAGACTTAGCTAATTTTTTCCCGGCTGAGTTTTTGGGAACCTCTGATCACATTGACGGTTGTGCAGGATGGACCGTGGGTCAGGATACAGTACGTCGATGGTCTCGTCTGTTGCACCTGTATATTTTCTGAAAAACTGAATATTTTTTTCTGTTTTAGCTACGAGTGTTACATTATCTCTCCCTTGGGAACATTCGTCCTCGAATGAAGACTAAACTAGCTGAAATATAGGGAGAGAGCTGCAAACCCTACTACTAAACACTAAGAACTAAGTTTCTGACTGAATTGAGTTCTGATAACATGCAAATATGCTGAAAATGCAAGTACAAACTGATGGAACATGATTCTAAGACTGAATTTACGCATGAATGACCGGAAAACTAAAGAGGAACTATTACCTCAAGATGGAGTGGAATCGGAAGGAAAGAGGTGAGGATACTTGGCTTTCATGGCTGCTTCTGCTTCCCAAGTAGCTCCCTGTACGGACTGACTCCTCCACAAAACCTTGACTGAAGCGACTTCTTTGTTTCTTAACCTTCTAACCTGACGGTCAAGAATATCAACTGGTACAGCCTCATAAGAAAGACTATCTTTCACCGCCACTCTCTAATGGCACTATAGAGGCTGGATCACCCACACACTTCTTCAAGAGTGAGATGTGGAAGACCGGATGAACTGCTGCTGATTCTACTGGCAAATCTTACTCATATGCCACCTTGCCAACTCTTTTCAAGATCTTGTAAGGGCCTACATATCTAGGACTGAGCTTCCCTTTCTTTCCAAATTTTATCACCCCTTTCATAGGTGAGACTTTCAGAAAAACCCAATTATCAACTTGGAACTCTAGTTGCCTTCTCCTTAGATCTGCATAAGATTTCTGACGACTTTGGGTTGTATTAAGTCTATCTCTAATGACTTGTACTTTCTCCATAGAATAAAGGACTGAATCTGGCCCTATCAAAGCTGTTTCACCTACTTCAAACCAACCAACAGGATATCTACATCTACGCCCATATAAAGCCTCATAAGGGGCCATCTGAATGCTGGAATGGTAGCTATTATTGTAGGCAAACTCAATAAGAGGAAGGTGATCATCCCAACTACCTTTGAAATCGATCACACAAGCTCTCAACATATCCTCTAAGGTCTGAATGGGACGCTCTGCCTGCCCATCCGTCTGTGGATGAAATGTTGTACTAAGTTTAACTTGAGTACCAAGACCTTTTTGAAATGACTTCCAGAAATAAGAGGTAAAATGAGGACCTCTATCTGAGATGATAGACAAAGGAACCCCATGCAACCTCACAATTTCATTAATGTAAAGCTTGGCGTAGTCCTCTGCCGAATTTGTAGTCTTGACCGCCAAAAAGTGAGAAGACTTAGTCATCCTATCAACTATCACCCAAATTGAGTCATGCTGTCTGCGAGTACGAGGTAACCCTATGATGAAATCCATATTGATCACATCCCACTTCCAAGTAGGAATATCGATCTCTTGAGTCATACCTCATGGTTTCTGATGTTCTACCTTGACTTGCTGGCAATTAGGGCACTTACTCACAGAGTCTGCTATATCCCTCTTCATGCCATTCCACCAATAGACTTCCCGAAGATCGCGGTACATCATAGTGGCACCTGGATGAATAGAATACCTAGAGTTATGGGCTTCTCCAAGAATATGCTACCACACAATCTACCCTGATAGCGAAGTACACCATCTCCCCCTTGGGAGAAAATCTCCACTCTCTGATTATGGACTGCACCCTTAAGTTCAAGAAAGATTGGATCACTGTCTTGCTTTTCCTTAACCTCCACTACCAAAGACGATTCTGCCCCATTCTGAACTGTTACACCACTGTCTGATATGCTCATTAGGTTAACTCCCAAGGAACAAGCCTGTGAACATCCTTCACTAGCTCATTCCTTTCTTCCTCAACATGGGCTACACTACCCATAGATAATCTACTAAGAGCATCGGCTACTACATTCTCCATACAAGGATGATAATTCACACTCATATCATAATCCTTAAGGAACTCAATCCATCTCCTCTGGCGAAGATTCAACTCTTTCTGGGTGAACACATACTGAAGGCTCTTATGATCGATGAACACATCTACATGAACACCATACAAGTAGTGTCTCCATATCTTGAGTGCAAACACCACTGCTGCAAGCTCGAGTTCATGAGTTGGATAGTTCTTCTCATGCACCTTAAGTTGTCTAGAACCACAAGCTATAACCTTATCTCACTGCATCAATACAAAACCAAGGCCAACTCTGGATGCATCGGAATAGATCACATAACCATCTGAACCCTCTGGTAGAGTCAAGATAGGAGCTGTAGTTAATCTAGTCTTCAATTCTGCAAGATTTTCTCACAATCATCTTACCATTGAAACTTGACCATCTTCCGAGTCAACCTTGTCAATGGTGAGGCTATGGATGAAAATCCTTCCACGAACCTTCTATAATAACCCACTAGACCCAAGAAACTTCTGATATCTTTAGCAGAGGTAGATCAGGGCCTTTGTTTCACTGCTTCTATCTTTTGTGAATCTACTCGGATCCCTTCGCTAGATACAATATGAACAAGGAAAGCAACGGATTGCAACCAAAACTCACATTTGCTAAATTTAGCGAATAACTGGTGATCCTTGAGAGTCTATAGAACAATTCTCAAATGACTTGCATGTTCTTCCTCACTCCTAGAGTAAATAAGGATATCATTAATAAAGACGATAACGAACAAGTCTAAGTACTATTTGAACACTATGTTCATCAAATCCATGAAAGCTGCAGGAGCATTAGTTAGTACAAGCGACAGAACTACACATTCATAATGACCATATCGAGTTCTGAAGGCTGTTTTTGGAATGTCACTATCTCTGACTCTAAGCTGATAATAACCCGATCTGAGATCTATCTTTGAGAAATGACTAGCACCCTGAAGTTGGTCAAACAAGTCATTAATCCTGGGGATGGGATATTTATTCTTGATGGTGACCTTGTTCAACTATCTGTAGTCAATACATATTCTGAGAGAACCATCTTTCTTCTTTACGAACAATACTGGTGCACCCCATGGTGAAATGCTAGGTTTGATGAAGCCCTTATCTAGAAGGTCTTTCAACTGCTCTTTCAATTCCTTAAGCTCTGTTGGAGCCATTCTGTAAAGAGGAATAGAAATAGGATGGGTATCTGGAAGGAGATCAATTCCAAAGTCGATTTCCCTTTCGGGAGGGACTTCGAGATAGATATAAACCTTAGAGATCATCTTTGTGGCCTTAAGGTAAGAAATAAATCGACCCATAGGCGCTAGGCTACTACCCTTCCATTCTAATATTGGTTCGTCTGGAAACTGGAAACGAACAATCCTAGTTCTACAATCGACTTAGGCATAACATGAATGTGACCAATCAATTCCTAGAATGACATCGAAGTCTACCATTTCTAACTCTACTAGATCTGCTGAGGTGACTTTCTGAGAGACTGCGACAGGGCAATTTTTGTATACCCTTCTAGCTATAACTGGGTCACCGACTGAAGTAGAGACTGAGAAAGGTTCTGAGAGAGTTTCTGGACTAACACTGGTTTGGACTGCTATAGTGATTTGTAAAAGACAAAGTTGTCTATGTTGTCTTTCCACTGAGTGAACCATATGTGAGTCACATCCTTAAGATGGTAGAATGCCAAGGACCTATCACTATCAGTTACTTGTATCACACCAAATATTTTCTTTACCTCATCAATGAATTTCTGTGGGTTCTTGCCAACTTGCAACCCTAAAAACTTAGGCGGATTCATCCTAACAAAATCACAAACTCTGGCTGCCACTGATCGATCATTTCTATCAGTAGGAACTAGAACCTGCTGATTGTTCTGGTTGGTTATACTCTGAGCCAAAAGCTGAATTGGCATTCTGAAACTCTGAATTAGAACTTCCTTATTTGGTACCAGAGGAACTGCGTTTGCATTGCGTGCATTAGCATTCCATGCCTAAGCTTTACGAGATGGCATGATCTGAAACATAGAACGTCAAGTTTGATTGGAATAAGATCATACCTTACGCACGATAAGAGTAACAAGAAAGTGAAGTTTTTCCTAAAACACTTCATATCCTCTCTCTCATTAGATGTGGTGCACTTCACACCCATGAAAAGAACTCTACTTAGTGCGGCTTTTCAGACATACTAGGACTCTTGAACCTAGTGCTCTGATACAAAGTTTTGTCACGCCCTGAGCTACCCCCGAGACGTGGACACGGAACCTAGGACCACAAGTGATCCCAAGCTAACCCTGCTGGCATGATTATGAGTATACTAAAGAATAATAAACTGATGCGGAAGCTAAATCATAATTTAATCTGAAAAGATGGGGAATACCCATATTCTACAATTGAGATATTTGAAATCAATGAGTTTAATACAAAAGAAATATTAACTCAATACTAAGCTGAATCTAACTATGTCTGAAATAAGCCTCTGATTGACTAGAAATACTGGGACAAGCCCCAGCTTAAATGACTAAAGACTGAAATGAAACTCATGACTGTTGTCATCGGAGAATGAGGAATCACCACTGAATCTGTTGAACTGGAGATCGGGAAATCGATCTATGCATGATTTGGATGCTGAGAACCTGAACCTACATCACGAGAAGATGTAGCGCATGTATGCGTCAGTACTTGAAAAGTACTGAGCATGTAGGATAGAGTAAAGCTGAAATAAAACATAACTGAACAAGCACAAAAGCAAGTATAATAATATGAACATGATATGCTGATTTCTGAGCTAACTGGATGAGATGAACAATTTATAAAATGCTGAAACTGAATACTGAATATACTGATAAATAGTCAATGCAGAGAGTCTGACTGAACTGTGGGAGCTACTAATAACCGATAATAAAACCACATGAGCTAAATGTGGAGTCCGATGTATACGCCCCATCGGGAGGACCCAATATACCCTGCCAAAGGTATAAAGGCATGCTGGCGTGATCACTAAACTGATTGCCTTCATGGACTATTAAGTACGCTAAACCCTAGTCCAACTCGGTATTATGCTACTCCCAATGAATTCTGTAAATTAACTGATTATGTTTGAGTTTCTGTAAATACTGGATAGCTCGAAACTGAACATGCAAACTGAGAATTCAACAATTAATCTGGTAATTGTGCATTTATAACTGAGGCATGTATATATGAAGTGTCGGAAATATCTGACCTATAATTCAAGGACTAAAGAAATACAAAGCTAGGTTTCTGAAATTAATGCGATAATCTGAGTAATAACATGATGATATGATTTGGAACATATATTTAATAAATTCATGAAGTTCTATCAAAGTTCTAGAAATCCTCGGTTTAATCATGATAAGAGAATCAAGAATCTGACTGAAAACTAGGGACCCAATGGGTGAAAGGAACCCACTAGTGAAATCCCACATACCTGTTGATGAAATCCACGAAAAAATACTTAAGTTTTGGGGCTGGAAATACTGGAGCTTGTGGCGTTCTTGAACTAGGGTTTTTGAGGGTTTTCTCCTCTCTTGCTTCTAATTTTCTAAATTTTGATTTAATGATTTGACTTAGCTATGTTTTAATTATGTTTCTAGGCTTAAACTGACTAAAATCTGATGATTTAGGGTCAAAACGATGTAACTTAGGGTTTAAACGAAGTGGGAAAGGTACAAGAGACCCCTAGGAAAGTTGCTGTCGGACCAATCGACGGCCAGGACTGACGGTCCGTCGATTGACCGACGCCACATCGGTTGGTCCGTCGGTTGGGCCTGTTCGGTAGGACTTTACTAATACAGGCATAACTTCTTACTCGAAGGTCTGATTTTATCAAGGTCGGTGGATATGGAAGGATAATTCAATTATCTATCTGTGGGTAGGTCATGAGACACCTAATTCATTTTGTGCTAAGATGTATGACCATTTGAAGTTGTCCCAACTGCATTTCCCCTTAACTGTCTGCAAATTTCCCACCTACGGTCCGACCTACGGACCGTGCTGGTCATCCATATATCTTGTCAAAGAGTGGGTGAATCAGAGTCTTGATCGATGGTCACGGACTACGGACCGTCGTCTGACCTACGGACCATATGTCCGTCCGTCGATCAAGACTTAGCCAATTTATTCCTGGCTGAGTTTTTGGGAGTCTCTGATCCCATCGACGGTTGTGCAGGACGGACCATGGGTCAGGCTACGGTCCGTCGATGATCTCGTCTGTTGCACCCGTAGATTTTCTGAAAAACTAATTTTTTTGTCTGTTTTAGCTACGAGATGTTACACAGATGTTAGTTATTTAGTCTTTTCATTGTCGTTATCTTTTGTTAAGACTTGGGTTTCCCGTAATGGACAAGTCGAATGTTCCTTTATAGCATTCTAATTTATTTCAAAACTTTATGTTTATTGGTTTAAGTCTTCCGCTAAGTAAGTAAGTTAGGACAAGGGTTCGCTTGGGGCCATCACTGATTTTTGAGTGTCATTCCTGCCCAGGGTGTAGGTTCTGGCGTGACAGAAAACCTCATATTGCAAATCGATCAATGTAAAAATTATATCAAAGAGAAGTTTGGTCTATCCCTTCACCGGATTGTCACAACAGAGTTGTGCTTATCTCACCAATTAAGGGCACTCACATTAGGCCTTTCTTTTTCATCCAATACTTCACCAGAAGTACGTTCATAATCTTGGTCTACAAAAGTTAGCTAGTGATGGCCTTTTCTCGGTATAAGAGACCCCATCAGATACTATTGTCTTAGAATTCCTAAATTTATTGCTACATCTAAGTACATTGCACAATAGTTGCTTCATCGTAGACAACCTTTCCGGATCATTAATTGTACCTCTTGTTTCCTCATCAGTAACTTGCGTTATAGATGTTGCTGGGCGTTATGACTCCACAACTTAGCACTAACCACATCGCATTTGAGATTTGTGAGGAAAATGCTCACTGATCACCTCAGACAATAGCCCCGGTCTATCTCTCAGGCAACTGATTTGGGCACGGTCATTAGCCATTGTAGAAATTTTTCTGGTACGATCTAGAAAGGAGAAAGACTACTCCAAATAAAATAACTCAGACACATCATCAAAAACCTTCAGTGTATACTCAGTACAGTTCAATTTTGCGCGCCAATTTTACCACCTTAAATTTTCAATAGGGTGATTTGGTTATATGCACTAATTAGATGATAGTTACCCAGATTGGATTGTTAGTTATTGTATAAACTTCGTACATAACAATCAAGATATGTGATTCATTTTCATTATTAGTTGAAGCAGACACAAAGTTTCGAGTCATTCCGAGAACATCCTGAGTTTTACCTTTTTGTCCACTCTTGTGATTTCTTTAAGTTGACATAATAACACCCCTACTTTACGTTTAAATATTTCAACTTCTTAGTGCCTCGATTATAGGAATGCTCACTGTAATTTATATATCATATTTGTGAATATTTCTAAAAATGCAAAATGCACTTCTAGGGAACAGAATATCATGATAAAATGAAACTAAAGAAACTAGCAATTGTTAATTTAGTAGTAGACTGTACCATTCATCTCGGAAACTAAAAATCTCAAAATTAATGAGGAAGATATCTTCTGCTATTGGACAACATAAGCAGATTCAACACTGTGAGGAAAGAAGTAAATCTAAGCGACAATGTATTTTAATCAATATTATTTCAAAAGTCAGGGGGAAGAACCGAATCTTAACTGTAGGTAGTTACGAAGACGAACTAGCCTTCTATAGTTTTTGATGTTGTATACTTCGAGCTTCAACCTTGCTCTTGAAGATTCAAATACAACAATGGTTGCATTCGTTTCCTCCACAAGTATAAGTGTTGCTCCCAATTGCACACAAAGTGTAGGTGGTCGCCCAAGTAATATAGTGACTCTTAAAATAATTGAATTATCGAACACAAAGGAATTTTCAGTTAACTATTAGCCTAATTATTTATTTAAGATTACCAAAAGTGTTTTATTTTTTATTTGTAAAGTGAAGAATGCAAGAATTAAATAATAAGATTACGTACAATGGTTGAAAAATTCCAAGGCCACAACATGCATAGGGTTTCATGTATCACATATCATGCACGAATTAACTATGGTTATAAAATTACAGATTTACAGGTTTGAATTTATGATGATCATGGTATTCCAACCTCTAATCGTCTACTCCAAATAGTTGTCTCGAACTACATCGTTGAGAGGGGATAGAGAGTCCTAATTGGCAAGAATTTATATTTCATCCTTCTTCCTAACCAAGCTAGATGTTTGTCCGGGCGTCTCTCCTAAAAAAATCAACTCAATTTAATAGAAAGAAGATCATGCTTTTGGTATCCTTTGGTCTATGTACCGTAGTGTCCCTCGAGTTTAAGAGTAAAAAACAAATTTATCTCTATGATGGTCAGTCAAGAAATACTAAAACAAGAATAGAAAATTAATTTAAGCGATAGCCAATCATTAATTCGAAACAATCGATGTTTGAAAATTTTCCATAGCTACAGCATAATAACAATGGCCTATAGCTACTAATCATATCATACTATATCATATATCATATCATATATTTATATAAAAGAGAACCCTAGACCTGCCTACGTGACCCACAACAAGCAAGAATTCCCTTTTAAACTTATTTATTTCCAAAACTAGCCTTTCTCTTTCAATGAAAATATGTGACTTTTATGAAAAGTTGCAACTTTAATGAAGAGGTGCGAGTTTTGTCAAATGTTGTGACTTTTATTAAAATTTTTGACTTTAATGAAGAGTTGCGACTATTATAAAACGTTGTGACTTTTATGAAGAGTTGCGACTTTAATGAAGAGTTGTGATTTTATTAAAAGTTGTGACTTTTATGAAAGGTTGTGAACTTTTTTAAGGGTTGTAACTTTTCCAAATAGTTATAACCTTTCTGATAAGGCACAATAAATATTTGTTCACACTATATTTTGTTGTCTATAAAAAAAGTATTTTTCTGTCATTTTAAATAAAAAAAATAATTCATCTTCTTCTTCTACTTCCGCAAAATTAAATGTTCGTGTACTTTACTCCTGTTGCGTACTTATTGACACCAATATTTTTTATCAATAAGATGGTGAATAAAATATTTTGATCCTGAGAGAATGTAATTCGTTAGGCCTCGGGTATTGGCCACATCCAGGATTTCTATTAAGGGGGTTTGAAAAAAGAGAGTAGTGGTTTGAGCCCCTAAACCACTAAGTCAGCCTCTATTCTTATATTCGGGAGGTTCAAAATCAATATATAAACATAAAAATTCTTAAAAATACGTTAAATATACAACGTAATTTTTTGTCGAGGGGGTTCAATACTCTAGGTCCACCTCTGATTGGAGGGATATAGTTTTCATAAGGGGAAATTGTGCTCTTCTACTTTCTTTTTCATTCTATCATATATATATATATATATATAATCTTAGGTCCGTCTATGTGGAGCCACCACAAATCAGAATTTCCTTTTAAATTTATTTAGTTCCAAAACTAGCTTCTTTCATGAAAAGTTGTGACTTTTATGAAGAGTTGCGACTTTAATGAAGAGTTGTGACTTTTATGAAAAGTTGTGACTTTTATGAAGAGTTACGACTTTTATGAAGAGTTGCGACTTTTATGAAAAGTTGTGACTTTTATAAAAAGTTGAGACTTTAATGAAGAGTTGCAACTTTTATGAAAGGTTGCAATCTTTACTAAGGGTTGCAACTTTTCCAAATAGTTGTGACCTTTACGAAGTATTGCAACTTTTCCAAATAATTGTAACATTTCCCATAAGGCACAATAAACATTTGTTCACGCTATCCTTTGTTTGTCTATAAATAGAGAAATTTCCTCTCATTTTAAAACAATATAAATTTTAAACCTCTTCTTCTTTTTCACAACTAAATATTTGTTCATGTTGTGTGGCTCGCTGACATCATTGTTTATATTAAAGATCTTTGTATGTAGTTTTACGTTCATTAATTTATGCTTATGTTACTAAGGATAAATGATAACAAGTAATACATTTTATTTTCCTTTACATTATTAATGTTTGTTACCAAATATCTTCTATGTAAGATAATATAGTATTTTAGTATTCATGACTGATAGATTTAAAATGTTATTTTATAAAAGTTGTGACGATTATGAAAGGTTGTAACATTTTCAAAGACTTGTAACCTTTACAATAAGACACAATAAGTATTTGTTCACATTACCCTTTGTTGTCTATAAATAAGCATTTATTCTATTGTTATAGATCCTGATATGTTTACAGTCATTAATTTACGCTTATGTTATTATTTTCTATTTTGATTACATATTTTAATCTTAGTTGTTTATACATATGTTTTTGTTCATTATGTTAAAGTAGGTTAATCAAGACTTTTATGTAATCATTAGACTATTGGTGTCATGTAGATTAGAATTCTCAAACTTTTAAAATTAATGACATTAATAATTTCAATCGCTAAAAGACAATGGGGTGTCCAAGAATGGACTTTTGAGTGTTCAAAGTTATGGTGGTTTCAAACTACATTAGAGTTTTAGTTATTCAACTTTCTATCTTATCGAGACATTCAATAGATTAGTGAAATTCAAAAATAAAGAAATGTAATGGAATGCTAAGTATCGTACTCAACCTTAATCACAAGTTTGCGTACAAATGGTTGACTAAAGTCAATGAATTACCCCTCAAAGTAGGATGAATCCATAATAATCACATATTAAAGAAATAGTCATATCCTTATATATACTAGATTAAAAGTTGTAAAAATAAAATCTTAACCATATTGATCGAAACATAAACAACAACATATGTCATTTGGATATCAAAGTATTGTCGTCGACTGCAAATGATTTTGAATAAGGAACTAGACAAGATATTATTTAATCCGAATTATTTGAGTGAGATACGTTATTTCATTGAACTCCAAGAGATGTCCTTTTAAATTTTCATTAATTTATCAAGTAAACAACTAATTTAATAAGCTGTAAAATGTTTATATATTGTATGTAAAGGTCTTTATTAGGAGAAAAACTCTCACAATTGATTAATAAAATATTTGTATCATTTTTGTAAAATACAAATATATAAAATGAAAAAATTACATATATTTTCTAAAGACTTTGGTGATGAGTAACTGCAGTAAAATAATGAATTGATACCAAAATGCATACACATTTAGAATCAAATCCTTTTGTTTTACTATTAAAAAAAAATCATTTCATCTTTGGATAAAACTTTCTTGACAATTTATCGTAGGTTTGTACCCACTCAAGAACACTTATATTATCAAATATTCATAAATACATTATTGACGTAGTTCACCGCTGCACGAAGCGCCGATAATTTACCTATTTTTTACATATCCTGGTATGTTTTTTTATCTCATTAGTTTATGCTGATTATATTAATTGTTATTTTTCAGCACATGTTTTAAACTATATTGTTTATGTTTTTGCAAAATTATTCTCTCCGGTTAAATTGAACATATACATATATAATACGTATATTCATTGTGCAGAAAATATTATTGTACTCAGTTCCAATTATTCATGTTTTGATATTCTATATTAAATTCTATAACTTAAAAGTACTATATATAAGCTTACATATAATCTATTTTTACATAGATATCAAATTTCTCACTTATCAATCGAAGAAATTCAATATGCAAGTTCAAAAGTTATAATTATTTTCATGTTCAAGCGTAATTTCTTTTTTGATTATGTTACCAAAATTTTAAATTATCTACTAAGACATATATTACAATTGTATAATCTATGCAACTTAAATGTTTATTTTTATTACGAATTGTTTTTGTATATATACTCTTATTTTCTTCTTTATTTTCCTTTTAATGTTGATTATAGAACCGTTGATTTATTATTTCATGAATAATTCATTGATTAAACGTTCTTGAGTTATGTGATAATCAAAAATAATAAAATTCATGTTGAAATATTGCTAATAATTTTTAATAACCTTTTTTCCATTATTTTCAATGTATGGATATTAGTAAAAAAAATTATTAGCAAGTTCAATGCAATTATAAATTATGACCGCAATTTACCTAGTATTTATACAAAAGAGAACCCCTTAAGTTGTCTTTATATATTTATTTATTATAATATTAAAAGTAATCCCTTAAGTTGTCTTTTTGATTTTCTTCTATAATCTTTTTTTTTTAATTCGTTTTAACTTCAAATTTATTCATTTTTCACCATTTTATCCTGAAAATAAAATGCACTATTTCGCACTATCCATAAAATTTATGTTCAAAAAGGACAAATAAAAATACTAAATGTGAGACAAATAGTGATGAGAAAATATATTTTTGGCCTCACATCAACACCCACACTTAAGACTTTTGCTCGTCTTCGAGCAAAAATTAAAGTCCATCTCAAAAAATCAAATTGTGAATGTTATCACTTTGCTTGATACAAATAATTAGGTCATATAGGAATTCCAAATCGTCAAGTACAATTTCTGCTCATTATACAAGACATCCAAATATACAACAAACCTCTAACCTTCTAACCTCAAGGAAGGACTTTAAACTAATCAAATGTAAGTTTGCTTGCCTATTCTCATCAAAGAAAGTTAATAAAATCACCTATCTATCATGAAACAAGTGCCCTCACAAAAAGAAATAGTCCACACACTCAATTCAAAATATTTAATATAAATTAAGGATTTCATATCAAGAACAACTCTGACATTCACAAAGAAAATTCACATGTGTGCATAAAGAATAATATGCTTGCCCATTATGTAAATCTCCACTAATTAAGCATGCTCGAGTATAATCAAGTAGGACTTTAACCAGTGGTAATGTAGGCTAGGGGACGAGTAGGAAAACTATATAATAATGACTTACATTTCCGAAAGATTTTTGCACTTTAAGACTTATTCACCCATTAGTTTCTTCTCTTTATTTTCAGCCCTTTCTTCAACAATTATTTGACAAGTAATTCTTATACCAAAAATGTTTCCAAAGTTATTTTCATAGGATTTTTTCCATGTTTGTTCTTCTCATTTTTTTCATCACATTCTTTCAAAGAGAATTTCTGAATCACTTTGTATCCATAATTGATTACTTTTTTTCACTAAACAGTCTTTTTTCCTTCATAATTAACAATTAGAATGAGTCTATGCTATAATGCTCAAGGAAGAAAGGTGTCAAAACTAGGGATTTTCATGCCCAGATCTACACCCTGGGCGTGACTGACACTCAAAAGTTATTGTTGGCCTTGAGAGGACCCTTGCCTGGCTTACTTACTTAGCAGAAGACATAATCAATAAACATACAGTTATGAAATAAACTGGAATATTATAAATGAACATTCAACTTGGCCATTAAGGCAAACCCAAGTCTTAACATAAGGTAATGACAATGAAAAGACTAAAGGACTAACATCTAACGTGATGTGGGTCTCTACTAATTCAGTTTCAAGAAACTCATTACTTAAAATTGCGACGAAGAGGGTCAAAAATATTTTCAACAAAGAAGAACTTGCTGAAGGTTGATGCTTTCAATGTAAAGATGGAGGAGAGCTCATGATTTGTACTATGAGGAAGTCCTTTTTCTAAGAAAATCAATTTTATATTTATTATATTTAATGAAATAAATTAGTAACATGGTTATCATAAAAATGTTTCTAAAATGACAACTATGTTTCTAGTTTATTTCATCAATTATAACAAAACTAAAAAGAAAATTAGCAAAAGGACTTGCTTATAGTCAGAAATCATGAGATGTCCTCCATCTTTACATTCAAAACACCAATATTCTATAAGTTCTTCTTTGTTAAAAATCTTATTGCCCCTCTTCGTTGCACTTTGTAGTAGATGAGTCTCTTGAAATTCAATTACTTGAGACTCACATCACTATAATCAAGAAATTTATCATGGTTAGTTAAGATGATCAAACTAAAATGCAGATATGACAATTAGTTGATTAATCTTTTCCCTTTTAGAAAAAATAGTAGAATAATATTTTCATTAAACAGACAAAGAAAATCAAAGTATGTTGACAGCCCGAAGAATAAAATACCCATTAACAAAGCACAACAGAAAAACATGTTTTTCTTAATACAAAATTCTGCAGAAATAGCAAGAATCATAACAAATTATAGATTTTCAAACACTTCTAGCACCCATTGACCTAAAACATAAATGTCATTTTGATTAATCGAAATATGTCATATAAATCAAAACTAGAAAAAAAACCAGCATCATTAGTCCAACCTAGACGGAAATCGTTACCTTCTATAATAGAAAGTCGAAAATTTTTGTTTAGTAATAACATGAACCATAGAAGAGAGGATTTTTGGTAATGAAGAAAAGAGAGAATTAGGGTCGGGGTAATGAAAAAAAGAGAGGATTGTTGAGCGTGTGTCAGCAATTCATAAGTAACTGATTGTTGTATCCAAGAAAAGATTTCTCCAATCCAAAAAGTGTAACTTTGTTCAATTGGACTCTTCTATTCAAAAAACCTTAATAGAAAAATCTTTCTATTTTCTTTACACTTAACACTCTCCTTTTTATCTACCCTCAATTCTCTTTTTTTTTTCATTACCCCCAATTATTTTCTATGGTTGATGTTATTGTTGGAAAAAAATGTTAGCTTTCTATTGAAGAATGTAGGGATTTGCGTCTATGTTGTACCAGTAATGCTGATATTTTTCTTGTTTTATTTTTTATGATGTCTTTCAGTTGATCCAAACGAGATTCATAATATTTCAGGTCAATGAATGCTAGAAGTGTTTGAAAATCAATAATCTTTTTATGATTGTTGGAAGTTCTTTAGAATTTTGTGTTAAGAGAACCTGTTGTTCTATTGTTTTTTGTGAATATGTATTTCAATCTTCGGGCTAATCATTTAGCTTTGATTTTCTTTGTTTGTTAATGTATATATTTTTATGCTATTTTTTCTAAAAGAAAAAAATTACACTAATAATTATCATATCTGCATTTTAGTTTTGATCATCTGAACAGTATATAAGAATTTTTTCTTGATTATAGTGAACCTGTCTTGGATAATTCAATTTCAAGAAAGTCATTACTACAAATTGCGACGAAGAGGGTCAAAAATATTTTCAAAAAAGAAGAGCTTGCTGAAGATTGGTGTTTTCAATGTAAAGATGGAGGATAGGTTATGATTTGTGACTATGAGCAAGTCATTTTGCTAAGAAAAAAATCAATTCTATAGTTGGTATATCTGATTAAATAAACTAGTATCATGGTTATCATAAAAATATTTCTAAAAAGACAACCATGTTTCTAGTTTATTTCATCAATTATTACAAAAATAAAATTATTTTTTTAGCAAAATGACTTGCCCATTGTCACAAATTATGAGCTATCTCCTCCATTTTTACATTCAAAGCACCAATCTTATACAGGTTCTTCTTTGTTGAAAATCTTATAGACCCTCCCCATTGTACTTTGTATTAGATGAGTCTCTTGAAATTGAATTACTTAAGACTCACATCACTATAATCAAGAAAATTCTCATGGTTAGTAAAGAAGATAAAAACTAAAATGCTAATATGACAATTGTCGGTTAAATTTTTTACCTTTTAGAAAAAATAGTAAAAAACTATATTCATTTAACAGACAAAGAAAATTAAAGCTTGATGATTAACCCAAAGAATAAAATACCCATTTAGAAATCACAACAGAAAAACATATTTTCTTAACATAAAATTCTGAAGAAATAGAAAGAATCATAACAAATTAAAGATTTTCAAACACTTCTAGCACCCATTGACCTACATGAATGTCATTTTGAATAATCGAAATATGTCATACAAATCAAAACAAATAAATTAGCATCATTAGTCCAACCTAGACGGAAATCGCTACCTTTTATAATAGAAAGTTGAATTTTTTTTAAGTGATAACATGAACCAAAGAAGTGAGATTTGGTGGCAATGAAGAAAAGAGAGAATTGGGGGGCGCGTAATGAAAAAAGAGAGGATTGTTGAGTGTGTGTCAGCAATTCATTAGTAACTGATTGTTGTATCCAAGAAAAAATTCCTCCAATCAGAAAGTATAACTTTGTTCAATTGGACTCTTCAATGAAAAAAATCTTAATAGAAAAATCTTTCTTATTCTTTACACTCAATTCTCTCTTATTTTGCTACCCCCAATTCTCTTCTTTTTTTTTCATTACCCGAAATTCTCTTTTCTATGGTTGATGTTATTGCTGGACAAAAAAAATCAGCTTTGTATTGAAGAATGTAGGGATTTGTGTCTACGTTGGACCAATAATGCTGATTTTTTACTTGTTTTATTTTTTATGATATCTTTCGGTTGATCCAAAAGACATTCATAATTTTTTAGTTCAATGGGTGCTAGAACTGTTTGAAATCTATAATTTTGTTATGATTGTTGGGAGTTCTTTAGAATTTTGTGTTAAGAAAGCCTGGTTTTCTATTGTGTTTGTTTAATATGTAATTTAATCTCCGTGCTATTCATCTAGATTCTATTCTCTTTTTTTTATTAATCTATATATTTTTTCTGCTATCTTTTCTAATAGGAAAAAAAATTATACTAATAATTATCATATCTGCATTTTAGTTTTGATCATCTGAACTGAACATATGAATTTTCTTGATTATAGTGAACTGGTCTTTGGTAATTCAATTTCAAGAAAGTCATTACTACAAATTGTGACGAAGAGGGTCAAACAGATTTTCAAAAAAGAAGAGTTGGCTGAAGATTGGTGTTTTCAATGTAAAGATGGAGGATAACTCATGATTTGTGACTATTAGCAAGTCCGTTTGCTAAGAAAATCAATTTCATATTTGGTATATTTGATGAAATAAACTAGTAACATGGTTCTCATAAAAATGTTCCTAAAATGACAACCATGTTTCTAGTTTATTTCATCAATTATAACTAAAATAAAAGTATTTTTGTTAGCAAAAAGACTTGCCATAGTCACAAATCATGATCTCTCCTCCGTCTTCAAATTCAAAGCATCAATCTTCTACAAGTTCTTCTTTGTTGAAAGATTTATTACCCCTCTTCGTTGCACCTTGTAGTAGATGAGTCTCTTGAAATTCAATCACTTGAGACTCACATCACTATAATCAAGAAAATTCTCATGGTTAGTTAAGATGATCAAACCTAAAATGCCGATATGAAAATTGTTGGTTTAACTTTTTCCCTTTTATACAAAATAGTAGAAAAATATATTTATTAAACAGACAAAGAAAATCAAAGCTTGATGATTAGCCCAAAGAATAACATACCCAATAAATAAAGCACAACACAAAAATATGTTTTCTTAACACAAAATTGTGAAGAAATAACAAGTATCATAAAAAAATTTAGATTTTCAAACACTTCTAGCATACAGTGACCTAAAACATGAATGTCATTTTGATTAATCAAAATATGTCATACAAACCAAAACAAGAAAAAAATCAGCATCATTACTCCTACCTGGGCGGAAATCTCTACCTTGTATAATAGAAAGTTGAATTTTTTTTGTTTAGTGATAACATGAACCATAAAAGAGAGAACTGGTGGTAATGAAGAAAAGAGAGAATTGGGGGCTGGGTAATGAAAAAAAAAAGGATTGTTGCGTGTGTATCAGCAATTCATAAGTAACTGATTGTTGTATCCAAGAAAAGATTTCTCCAATCCAAAAAGTATAACTTTATTCAATTGGACTCTTCTATTAAAAAATCCTTAATAGAAAAATCTTTTTATTTTCTTTACACTCAACACTCTCTTTTTTCGTTACCCCCAATCCACTTTTTTTTTTCATTACCCCCAATTCTCTTTTCTTATGGTTGATGTTATAACTAGAAAAAAAAAAATCAGCTTTCCATTGAAGAATGTAGTTTTTTGCGCTATGTTGGATAAGTAATGCTGATGTTTTCTTGTTTTATTTTTATGATATCTTTCAGTTGATACGAACGACATTCATAAATTTTTAGGTCAATGGATGTTAGAAGTGTTTGAAAATCTAGAATTTTGTTATGATTGTTGGGAGTTCTTTTGAATTTTATGTTAAGAGAACCTGCTTTTCTATTGTGTTTTATTAATATGTATTTCGATCTCTGGGCTAACCATCTAGATTTGATTCTCTTTGTTTGGTAATGTACATAATTTAAATTAAACTAATAATTATCATATCTTTATTTTAGTTTTGAGCATCTGAACTGAACATAAGAAATTTTCTTGATTATAGTGAACTGGTCTTTGGTAATTCAATTTCAAGAAACTCATAACTACAAATTGCGACAAATAGGATCAAAAAGATTTTCAACAAAGAAGAATTTATTGAAGATTGGTGTTTTCAATGCAAAGATGGAGGAGAACTCATGATTTGTGACTATGAGAAAATCCATTTGCTATGAAAATAAATTTAGTATTTGTTATATTTGATGAAATAACCTAGTAACATGGTTATCATAAAAATGTTTCTAAAATGACAACCATGTTTCTAGTTTATTTCATCAATTATAACAAAAATAAAATTATTTTTTTAGCAAAATGACTTGCCCATAGTCATAAATTATGAGCTCTCTCCTCCATCTTTACATTCAAAGCACCAACCTTCTACAAATTATTCTTTGTTGAAAATCTTATTGCTCCTCTTCATTGCATTTTGTAGTAGATGAGTCTCTTGAAATTGAATTTCTTGAGATTCACATCACTTAATCAAGAAAATTCTCATTGTTAGTTCAAATGATCAAAATTAAAGTGCAGATATGACAATTATTGGTTTAATTTTTACCCTTTAAAAAAATAGTAGAAAAATATATTCATTAAACAGAAAAAAAAAATCAAAGCTTGATGGTTATCCCCAAGAATACAATACCCATTTACAAAGCATAACAGAAAAACATGTTATCTTAACACAAAATTCTAAAGAAATAGGAAGAATCATAACAAATTATAGTTTTTCATACACTTCTAGCACCCATTGACCTAAAACATGAATGTCATTTTGATTAATCAATCATACAAATCAAAACAAGAAAACAAATCAGCATCATTAGTCCAATCTACACGTAAATCGCTACCTTCTATAATAGAAAGTTGAAAATTTTTGTTTAGTGATAACATGAACCATAGAAGAGAGAATTGGTGGTAATGAAGAAAAGAGAGAATTGGGGGGCGGGTAATGAAAAAAGAAAGGATTGTTGAGTGTGTGTCGGCAATTCTTAAGTAACTGATTGTTGTATCCAAGAAAAGATACCTTCAATCCAAAAAGTGTAACTTTGTTCAATTGGACTCCTCCATTAAAAAAATCTTAATAGAAAAATCTTCCTATTTTCTTCACACAATACCCTTTTTTTTTTGTTACCCCCACTTTTCTTCTTTTTATTCATCACCCCCAATTCTCTTTTCTATAGTTGATGTTATTGCTAGAAAAAAAATTCAGCTTTCTATTGAAGAATGTAGTGATTTACGTCTATATTGGACGGGTAATGTTGATGTTTATCTTGCTTTATTTTTTATGATATCTTTCGGTTGATCCAAACGACATTCATAATATTTTAGGTCAGCTGTTGCTAGAAGTGTTGAGAACCTAAATATTGTTATGATTGTTGGGAGTTCTTTAGAATTTTGTGTTATGAAAACCTTCTTTTCTATTGTGTTTTGTTAATAGGTATTTCATTCTCCAAACTAATCATCAAGCTTTGATTTTCTTTCTTTGTTAATATATATATTTTTTTTGATATTTTTTGTTAAAGATAAAAACTTACACTAACAATTGTCATATCTGCAGTGTAGTTATAATCATCTTAATTAAACATGAGAAGTTTCTCGATCATACTGAAGTTTGTCTCATGTATTTCAACTTTAAGAAACTCGTTTGCTACAAAATGCGACTAAGAGGAGCAAGAAGATTTTCAACAAAGAAGAACTTGCTGAAGATTTGTGATTTGAATGACGAGATAGATGAAAGCTCGTGATTTGTGAATATCAATATTATTTTTAGTATAGTTGATGAAATAAACTAGAAACATGGTCATAGATGCTTTCTAGGAAACGTAACCCTACACCGTGATATGGAATTAGAAGAATTAAACCAGATGATCGTAAACGAAAATCTGGAATATGCGGTTATTAGAAAGTCTTCATTTGGGTGGCCTGACATACAAGATCTCAGAAAAACGATCCCTAAACAATATGAACTAAAGTGAGAATGAAATATTGGGTTGCTTAGTAATAGACACGTTTTGATAAGGGAGATATTATTGGAGGATTAAGTGCACCTATTATCTAACCCAACTTTTACATCACACAGAATAACTGGTGTTTTCCAATGAGAAAGCTGAAATGGGATCCAGTGTTCAATCCCGAGGAGGAAACAACAGCAACAATTGCATGGATATCTTTTCCATCTCTTCCACCAAATCATTTTGGGGAAGAAGCAGAATCTGTAATAAGGAAAGTTACAGACTTAGTAGAGGATGATGATGATGTTTTGCAGGAAAAAAAAGGACCTTGAGGAGGATGAAGAGATGGAATACTATATTTAACAAACTAGCAAGGCATACCAACAGGTTGAAAAATGGAGCAAGGAAAGGCAAAGTAAAAATTCCTTTACAGGTCCAAACAAGGAGCAACAGGGAGAGGGCGTCTAATAGTGATCAATGATTGAGAAAAAAATACTATTCTGGAATATTAGGTCGGTGACTACCCAAAAAATCATTTGAGAGAATAATAGACTTAAACAAAAGACACAGATATTCATTCATAGCTCTAATGGAACCATATCAAAATCTATCTGAGTTGGAAGATTACAAAAGGAAATTAGGCTTTGAACATGCGGGGGTGAACCGTTCTGGGAAGATTTGGGTATTTGGAGGACAATTTGGGAAGGAAACATTATTCTCGATACCTTCCAACAAATAACCATTAATTCCAGAATAGGAAATAATTTTTTTCTAATCACAGCTATGTACGCGAGATGTAATGCTTTGGACATATTAGAATTATGGGAGAAATTGGAGGAGTTAGCAAGAAGTCAGCAATTTTCATGTGTCATCGGAGGAGATTTCAATGTTACTCTTAATGAGGAAGAAAAACTAGGAGACCTTGCATTCACTCATAATGATGCTTTGGAGTTCGCATCCTGTTTAAATGCAAGTGCGTTAACAGAGGTGCGAACTTCAGGGAGTAAATACACATGGTGGAATGGACGAACTGAGGAGGATTGTATTTTTAAAAGGTCGGATAGTATTCTTGTGAATCAGGAATTATGGATTTGTTCCCAACATCTGAGGTGCATCATCTGATCAGACAGGGGTCTGACCATGTACCTTTGCATATGACTTGTATCTCAAGAGAGGAGACGTTCATAAATCCCTTTAGTTTCTTGAATTTTTTAAGCAAGCACAAACAGTTTAAGAAAATTGTGGACTTTGTTGGGAACCCTATTATATAGCTCTATGCTAAAATAAAGAGAGTTAAGAAAGCACTGTCAGCTTGAAGTAGATCTGCCTATGGAAATGTTCAACAAATTTCCACCATAGAAGATGTGATAAAGGTCAAGGAAATACAATTGAAATACAACCATCTGCCAGCAACCAGGAAAAATTGAGCAAAGTAAAAGCATAATTGAAGAAATATTTGCAAGTTGAAGAATATTTTTGTAGTCTAAAGGCTAGGGTGAAATGGTTTTAAGACGGGGATAGAACTGCGAAATTTTCCATTCGTATGTTAAAGGGAAAAGGAAGAAGTTGCATATTGGTCAAATAGTGACTGACCATGAAATTACGTTGCAGACAAATGAAAATATCGATCAAGTGGTTGTGGGATTTTTTGAAGAGAAATTTCATGAAGAAATGTTGGAAACAGACTATGCCATGATTGACCAGATTCCAAAGAGTATATCGGATGAGGAAAATGAGGCAATGAATAGGCTTCTAGATCAGGATGAAGTGAAAAAAGTGGTCTCTGCATTGAATGGCATCATTGCTTGTGGGCCAGATGGATTTAGAGGGCATTTCTTTAAATGTTGTTGGGAGATCATAGGGGATTATTTTACTAAATTAGTAAGAGCTTTTTTCTACCGGCAGGAGATGTCAAAATTCGTTACTCATACCAACTTAGTATTGCTACCCCAGAAAGAATCAGTAAGGAGCTTCTCAGATCTAAGATCAATAAGTCTTAGTAATTTTCTGAATAAAATCATTTCACGAGTGGTTCATGAAAGAATTCTGCTGGTCTTATCCAAGATAATTTCTCACACCCAGTTAGTTTTTGTGAAGTGCAGAAGTATCACTGAGAATGTATTGCTGTCACAAGAAATTATTAGATATATGAATATGAGGGGAAAATGTTAACGTGGATGTGAAACTGGATATGACCAAGGCATATGACAGAGTTTCATGGATATTCTCAACCAAAGTGATCAAAAGATTTTATTTCTTTGAAACTGGATATGATATGGAGGATTATGTCCAACAACTGGTATTCGATTCTTATTAATGGTAGGGAACATGGTTTTTTTAGATCTTCGAGAGGATTGAGGCAGCGAGATCCTCTATCCCCTACTCTTTTAATTATTGCAGAAGAGGTCCTAGCAATCACTTACATGGGGATGCATATTTCAACGGATATAATTTGCCAAAGTGGAGTCCTGAGATTAATCATCTATCCTAGCAGATGATACCATCCTTTTTTGCTCTGGGAAAGAAGTTTAGTGATCAAAATAATGCAGGTGCTAAAAGAGTATGCAAGTACTTCAGGTCAATTGATTAATAAATATAAGAGTTGCTTTTATCTTAATGAGAAAACACCTCTTATTGTGGAAATCAGACTGAGGAGGTTAGCATGGATAAGACAAATAACTTTTCCTTTTCTGTATTTGGGATGTCCAATATTTTATGGGAGGAGCATCTCTTGGTATTTTGAAGACTTGATTAGGAAAGTTGCTATATAATCTTCTAATGGCATAATAAATGCCTATCAGTTGGAGGTAAGCATGTTCTTGTCAATCATGTTCTTCAGTCTATGCCACCTTACTTGTTATCAACGATGAATCCAACAAAGAAAGTCATGGACCAAAATAATCAAATTTTTACTAAATTCATTTGGGGAGTGTGGGGGGATATGTGTCTTCCAAAAGAGGAAGGTGGAATTGTATTTAGGAAGATTCAGGATATAAATAAAGCCTTGTTTTCTTAGCTATGGTGGAACTCTAGAGTATTCATAAACTCTTTATGCGCTGAATACATCTCGAATAAGTATTGCAAGAAAATGCATTCGTTAATTGTAAATAGTGCAGGAGCCTCACAAGTTTGGAAGAAGATGATTAAGATCAGGGTGGAGGTAGAATATGATATATGGTGGCAAATCAAGGCTGGAAATTCTAGTTGTTGGTTTAATAATTGGACCAGGCAAGGATCATTATACATTACTGAAGGAGAGTTGGCACAAGATGAGGAATTAGAGGTAAATTATTTTATCATAAATTATGTGTGGAATGAATAAAAGCTAACATCAGTTACTTCGGAGGAAATGGTACAACATACAACAACCAAAATCAGCACTGACAAAGCATGGTGGATGCATAGCATTATATGGGATTTCACTGTCAAATTAACCTATAAAAACATGAAAAGAAAACTTCCAGTGAATGAATGGAGCAATTATATGGGGGTAAAGGGTTTGCCATTCAAGATTGGTTTTTTCCTATGGAGGGTTTGGAGGGGGAGAATAGCCACATACGATAATTTAATGAAGTTGAGGATACATGTGGTCTAAAAATGTTAGTGATGTGAGGAGGGTCAATTGGAGACATGTCTTATTTTTTACTAACACCTCCCATAGCACAAAATCTGTGGAAGCATTTTTCTTCTTGTGTAGGTCTCAGCGTAAGTGGAAATATAAAACAAACCATTTATAGATGGTGGGAGCACAAGATGTCAGACAAATAAGATGAGATACTTAAGGCAGTCCCTGCAATCATAATGTGGGAATTATGGAAGAGAATAAATGTTATAAAACATGGGAAGGTGATAACTTATAGGTCTATGTATTATCAATGTCAATTGACAATACAATAATTAATAAGGATCAAATTCCCATGGATCAAAAGTATGTCAAAACATTGGTCAGAAATGGTGGATACACTTCAGAGATATCCATCCAACATATATTATCTACTCATGAGGTGGAAGATGCCAGTACAGGGTTGGTTTACTTGCAACACGGATGGAGCTAGTAAAGGAGACCCGGTCAGAGTGCTTATGTTTTTTGTATACGAAATAAAGGAGGAGATCTCATATATTCAGAGGCACAGAGCATAGGGGAGGCAACCAACAGACATGGAGGCAGAGGTTAGAGCTGTGTGGGATGCTTTAAAGTATTACCTCAGTCATAAGATGAATAATATTCATGTGAATACATATTCATTGTTTTTAAAGAACATGATTGTGAATAATTGGAAAATACCATGGGAGTTTGCCGAACAAAAGGAAGACATACATGAAATGGAGGCACAAATCATTGTAAATGTGCAACATATTTTCAAAGAGACAAATCGGCTAGCAGTCTTTGTAGAAAATACAACAATTGACAAAGAAGGAAAACAAGTGTTCTTAAGCTTTAATCAATTACAAAGCCTGGAAAGAAAGATTCTTAATATGGGCAAGCATTAGATCCTTCAGTTCGTATAAAATCAAGAAGAATAAAAATAGACAACAATGGGTAGCATGCTTAGTTACAGTGAAGACACAACTATATAAGCAAGTTATATTCTGGAATTAAATTGAGCAGAAGTGTTGTCAAAGAACTACTCCTAGGACTAAGCTATGTCAGCAAGCAAAATGGGATATAGGGACGAGTAAAACTGAGAGTAATGGGACCAAATCTGATATTTTTGAAGCACTCTGCAAGGAATGTGGTGGATGAAAAGTCCTTTTCTCGTGTTCGGCTTCACCTACAACAAGAATCACAGTTAAATGAGAAGAATAGAAAAGAGGAAGCAAGGGAGAAGGGTAAATCACTTACACAAATTTTCAAATCTAAAAAGGAAGGCCTCTAATCACTATCAAGTTCGACAAGATCTCCAATTTCCAACTGAAAAATACGCCTACAATAGTCACAATCAGCCGGCAGGTGAGGAAACACAATTCAAGAAAGAGGGAGGACAAACCTTTGAAAACTTATTAGAATAGCAGGTCACAAATGCTTGAGGAAGAATGTTTATTCCCAAGAGCAGTACATTTTCATGCCTGCAAGGAGGCGGAATGAGCAATGAAGAAGGGAGAAGTGAAAAAGGATGTTCAAAGAGCATTTTTGGAAACCCTGCCAAAGGGGACTTTTATTAAAAATGTGTGGTCTAGTCACTTTTGGGCCGAATAGAACCCATTTTGTCTATGTAAATATTGGCCCTTTTGGGTTGTTTAATTAAGGGACCTTGAGTCCAAATTTAGCTTAAAAAAAAAAAAAACAAGAAACATGGTCTTCATTTGGAAACATTTTTATGATGACCATGTTTCTAGTTTATTTCATCAAATATAACAAAAATAAAATTGATTCTTCTAGTAAAAAGACTTGCCCATAATCATCATGCATTCTCCACCATATTTATGTTCAAAGCATCAATCTTCTGCAAGTTCTTTTTCCTTCAAAATCTTCTTGCCCCTCCTTGTCGCCATCTGTAGCACATGAGTCTCTTGAAATCTGTAACACCCTGTATCCAAAACAAACAAAAAATCAGTTTTTCAAAAATCTACAAGTGCAATCAACGATCACTATCGATGGACCAAAAAGTCTGATCTACGACCCATACTGTGCATCCGTCGTTTGCCACTGAAGCTCTCCCAAAACTTAGCTTAGAAAAATCGACTAACTGTCGATCCACGGACAGACCTACGGTCCGTAAGTCAGATTACAATCCGTGGTCTGTGTACGCAGATTGAGACTCAAGTTACCCAGGCTCTGACATGAACTACGGATGACCAACACGGACCGTCGTTTGATCTACATTTTGTAAGTGATTTTTAGCATTTAGTTAGGGGGAATTGCTGATAGGGTCAACTTCAAATGGTCATAACCTTTAAAACAAAATTAATTAGGTGTTTCATGACCTATGATATGATATATAATTGAATTATCTTTCCATAGCCATCGAGTTTGCTAAATTCCAACCTTCGAGTAAAAAGTTATGCCCGTTTTAGTGAAGGCTTGTCAAGCAGAGCCAAACGACGGACCGTCCTACCAGGTCATCGATTATTCTGACAACAATTAGTTCAGGGGTCTTTTGGTCTTTTTCTAGTTCGTTTAACTGCTAAGATACGTCGTTTATGTCCTAAATCATCAAATTTTAGTCAGTTTAAGCCTAGAAACATAACTAAAACTTACCTAAGTCAAATCATTAATTAAAACTTAGAAAATTAGAAGCAAGAAAGGAGAAAAAAGGTCAAGAACCCTAGTTCAAGAACACAACAAGGTTTCATCAGTTTCAGCCCCGAAATCTAGAGATTTCTCCGTGGATTTCATCACCAGGTATGTGAGATTTCACTAGTGGGTTCCTTTCACCCATTGGGTCCTTATTTTTCAGTCAGATTCTTGATTCCCTTATCATGATTAGACCTAGGGTTTCTAGAACTTCAGCAAATTATCATGAATTAGTTAGTTATATGTTCCAAGTCATATTACCATATTATGACTCAAAACTTTGCATAAATTTCAGAACCCTAGCTAAGTATTTCTTTAGTTCTTGAATTACACATGCTAGGTCAGATATTACATTTACTTCAGATATACATGTCTCATTTATTACTGCATCATTATCAAATTAATTGTTGAATTCTCAATTTCCATGTTCAGTTTTGAGCTATCCAGTATTTACAAAAATTCAGTCATAATGTGTTAATCACTTAATTCATTGGGACTAGCATAATACCGAGTTGGACTAGGGTTCTGCGTGCTCAAATAGTCCCAGAACTACTAGCCAAATAGGTTGTAAGTCCCCTCTGTGGGCATCATTTTAGTGAATACGCCAGCATGCCTTTTTTCTTCTGGTAGGGTATATTGGGTCCTCTTGATGGGACGTATACATCGAACTCTAAAATTTAGCTCATGTGGTTTTACTATCAGTTATTAGTAGATCCCACGGTTCAGTCAGACTCTATTGCAGTGACCATATTTATAGTTCAGTTACTATTTAGTCTGAAAATGTTATAAATTTGGTCATTGCATCTAGTTAGCTCAGAATTTAGTATATCATGTTCAGAATATTATATTTGTTTTTTTGCTTGTTCAGTTGTGTATTATCTCAGCTTTACTCTATCCTACATTGTCAGTACCTTTTAAGTACTGATGCATACGTGCGCTATATCTTCTCGTGATATAGGTTCAGGTTCTCAGCATCCTGATCAGGCTTAGGTCAATTTCTGATAGTGAAATCAGTTGTGAGTCCTTATTCTCTGAGGACAATATTCATGAGTTATTTCTAGTATTTTAGGCCTTCAGTTTCAGTTTTTGCTAGACTTAGTTGGGGCCTATCCCAGCATTTCTAGTCATTTAGACGCTATTTTCAAACATACTTAGTTTTATCTTAGTATTGAGTTAATAACTTCTTTGTATTAAACTAATCAGTTTTCACATATCTCAATTTTAGCAAATGGGTATTCCCTATCTTTTCATTTTAAATTATGATTTAGCTTCTGCGTTCAGTTTATTATCTTTAGTATGCTCATGATCATGCCAGCAGGGTTAGCTTGGGATCACTTGTGGTCCTAGGTCCAGTGTCCACGTGTCGTGGGTAGCTCGAGGCGTGACAAACTCGGTATTAGAGCACTAGGTTTAAGTGTCCTAGGATGTCTTAATAGCCGCACTAAGTAGAGTCTTTTTTATGGATGTGAAGTGCACCACACTAATGAGAGGGAGGCTATGAAGTGTTTTAGGAAAAACTTCACTTACTTTTTACTCTCAATGTGTGTGAGGTATGATCTAATTTCATTCTAACTCGATGTTGTACATTTTAGATCATGCGTGCTCGTAGAGCTAACGCCAGGAATGCGAATGCCAGAAATGTAAATGCAGCTCCTCCAGTCCCATATCAGAAAGTCTCCAATACTGAGTTCAATACTGAGTTCAGAAACACCACTCAGATGTTGGCTTTGAGTGTGGCCAACCAGAACAATCTGGTTCAAGCTCATGTGAATGAAAATGGTGGATCCTAAGCATCTAGGGTCCGTGACTTTGTTAGGATGAATTCATATGAGTTCTTAGGAACGCAGACTAGTGAGGATCCCCAGAACTTCTTGGATGAGTTCAAGAAGACCGTTGAGGTGATACAGGTCACTAGGAATGATTGGGCTGAGTTGACATCATACCGGCTAAAAGATGTTGCTCATATCTGGTATAATTAGTGGAAGGAAAATAGGGGTACAGATACAACTCCTATTACTTGGGATTGTTGAAGTGAAACCTTCCTGGACAGGTTTTTCCCAATAGAGTTGAAAGAAGCAAAGGCTCTGGAATTCATGAATTTAAGGCAGGGAAACATGACGGTCCAAGAGTATGGGCTCAAGTTTAACCAACACTGCTGGTATGCTCCTCACATGGTTGCTGACTGCAGTGCTCAGATTAATAAATTCTTGTGTGGAGTGTAAGATTTGGTGAAAACAGAGTGCGGAAATGCTATATTACTAGGAGATATGAACATCTCTAAGCTTATGACTCATGCGCAGCAGGTTGAGGGTGATAAGCTTAGGGAACATGCCAAGAGAATAAGAAGTCTATGATTGGGAACTATGACTATTCTTAGCAGAAATTCATGTGGTGGAAATCGCTCGCATTCAGCAGAAATTTTCAATCCCAGACCCTTCATCAGCTAGTGTTCCATCCTCTAAGAATAGGTATGATCAGGAGGTTAGGGCACCAGGTTCTAAGTCTCAGGGAAGTGTTTCAGGCACAAAGACTTACCCCACTTGACCTAAGTGTAGTAAGGACCATCCAGGTGAGTGTCTCGCAGGAAAGGAAGGATGATTTGGGTGCGGTCAGTCTGGTCACAAGTTGAGGGATTTTCCTACTACACAGGGTCAAGGAGGTGGTAATGGTAGAGCTTCGTCTACAACTTCACCAGCACCAGCAAGTCGCCCGACTCAGCAGGGTAACTCATATGGTACGGGTGGTAGTCAGCGCCAGAATATGTTGTATGCTTTTCAGAAACGCCAAGATCAGGAAGGTTCTCCTGATGTAGTCATTGGTACGTTACGAGTCTTTGACCCTGATGTTTATTCATTGTTAATTCCAGGGGCTACTATATCTTTTGTAACTCCTTACATAGCATTCCAATTAAGTGTTAGTCCAAAAACTCACTCCGAACCTTTCTCAGTCTCTACTCTAGTTGGAGACCCAGTTATATCTAGACGGGTATATATAAATTGCCCTGTCACAATCTCTTAGAAAGTCACCTCAACAGATCTTGTAGATTTAGAAATGGTAGTCTTCGATGTAATTCTAGGCATGGATTGGTTACATTACTGTTATGCCTCAGTCAATTGTAGAACTAGGATTGTTTGTCTTCAATTTTCAAACTAACCAATCTTAGAATGGAAGGGTAGTAGATTAGTGCCTATGGGTCGATTCATTTCTTACCTTAAAGACAGAAAGATGATCTCTAAGGGTTATCTCTATCATCTATTTGGGTTAAGAATTCTAGATTTGAAACCCCAACTCTTGAGTCAGTCCGAGTAGTCAGTGAGTTTCCATAAGTGCTTCCACAAGATCTTCCGGAGTCCCTCCCGAAAGGGAAATCGACTTTGGAATTAATCTCCTTCCAGATACCCAGCCTATTTATATTCCTCTTTACAGAATGGATCCAACAGAACTTAAAGAATTGAAAGATCTGTTGAAAGACCTTTTACACAAGGGCTTCATTAGACCTAGAATTTTGCCATGGGGTGCACCAGTGTTGGTCATGAAGAAGAAAGATGGTTCTTTTCGAATATGCATTGATATATCAGATTTTAATAACGTCTTTGTATTAAACTCATCAGTTTTCATATATCCCAGCTTTAGCATATAGGTATTCCCCATCTTTTCATTTTAAAATATAATTTAGCTTCCGCATTCAGTTTATTATCTTTAGTATGCTCATGATCATGCTAGAAGGGTTAGCTTGGGATCACTTGTTTTCCTAGGTACCGTGTCCATGTCTCGGGGGTAGCTCAGGGTGTGAAAAAATCGAATTACTAGAAACCCATATCCCTATAATCAAGAAATTTCTCATGTTTAGTTTAGATGATCAAAACTTAAATGAAGATATGACAATTGTTAGTGTAATGTTTTCCTTTCAAGAAAAAATAGCAGAAAAATATATACATTAACAAACAAAGAAAATCACACTTGATGATTAGCCTGGAGAATGAAATACCCATTAACAAAACACAACAGAAAAACAAGTTCTCTTAATACAATATTTTGAAGAAATACCAAGAATCATAACAAATTTATAGATTTTCAGACACTTCTATAACTAACCTAAAAATATGAATGTCATTTTGATCAATCCAAAGATGTCATAAAAATAAAAATAAAAATCCAGTTAAGAAAAGTTGAATCCACGCTAGGGCTTATAGAGAAGAGAAAAGAGGAGAATAGAGAAGAAAGTCCAATATTCGTCAAGAACATTCAAGAATCGCTCGAGGATTTCATCAAGGGGTGATCCCTACAAGGTATGTGAGATCACATATTGTTGGGTTAGTTCACCCACGCACGAACCATGATTCAATTGAGCGAATTTAAGTCTTTGAAAGTTTAGAAATTGAGTTCTTAATGAAAATTGGTGAAGTTTTCCTTGAATTCTTGTGGGTTGTGTTGATTGAAGTTTCTTGCGATTTAATTCATGTTTTCGGGTGTATTTATGGTATGAATATATCATATATTGAGGGTTTAAATGATCCATAGTTTTTTGGAAAAGAACCATTTAAGTTTAGAGGGTTTAGAGTTGAAAATAGAGAAGAAAAGCCTAGGAACACCTGGGGAGGGTCCTGGCGCGTCGCGCCCCTCATAGACCCAAAGAGGCGCTTCTGAACTTTGACCACTGGGGAGAACGCGCTAGTCAAAGCACCCCAAGTCAGTTTCTGATCTTTGTGCTCTGGCGCCCCGCGCCTCTCAGAGCGCTCGGCACGTCATTTCATCCTATTCTTCCCCCACCTTTTCATAATAGTTTCTTAGTGATGTATTTATTTTTTCTAGTTGATTCCAACACTCTAAGGTACATCTAAACATCATGAAATAATTCATAAATATGATATCGTGAATCTTAAATCCTTAATCCAATTCAAGGAAAGTTCATATCAAAGTCAAGAGAAGTAAGAGAGAAATCTAGAAGTTAAGAAGCAAGTCAAAGAGAAAATCATAAAGTTTTCAAAAGTATTTTACAAATGTTTTAACTTTGTTATAAGACACATGTTTTGAGTTGAGTAAAGAATAAATATTGAAATCATTTCTTCAAAAGAATATATCAGGACTATATATTCCCAAAGAACAAATGTTTTCACATTTAAAGAAGAAAGGAAAAGTTGATTTCAAGAAGAACCTTTGAGCTAGTTTTTTTCGGTAATAAGTAAATGTTTTCACATTTAAAGAAGAAAGGGAACTTTGATTTTCAAAATAGTCTTTAAGATAGTTTTCACTAAAGAATAAATGCTTTGACTATCAAGTAAAAGAGGAAATTGAGCTTTCCAAGATAGTCTTGATGGTTGTCGTTTAGAAAACTCTCATTGAAGTAGTTGTTTTTTTATACGTATAGTTCATTGTATTTTAACATATATTTAAGAGTTTTATGTATCTTTGCATGAACCCAGAGTTTACTTCGTGTTTTAAACAACTTTTCTTAATGTTGCACTTGTTTTAAGCTGTATTGAAATGAGTTTAGTTATGTTTAGTCCATTTGAGCCAAGTAAGTTCTTCAGATTATTTTCAAGCCTATGTTGTGTTAGCATTCTAACTCGCATACTCGTACATTCAATGTACTAATGTCAGTTGACCTGCATCGTCTTATGATGCAGATGCAGGTAACCTGCAGGATCAGCACACAATGCATCGTTGATCCAGTGAGCACTCTAGAGTCAGTTGGTGACCTTCCTTGCATTCCAGATGACTCCTTTTTATTGATTTCAGTTATTTCATTAGTTCGTTAGGATGTCGTGGGGTTTGTCCCGAAATCCGTCTTAGTTGTTTTAGAGGCTTCATAGACAGTCAGATATTAGTTCTTTAGTCTTTTCATTGTCGTTAACTTTTGTTAAGACTTGGGTTTCCCTTAATGTCTAAGTCGAATGTTCCTTTATAGCATTCCATTTTATTTCAAAACTTATTGATTATTGGTTTAACTCTTCCGCTAAGTAAGTAAGTTAGGCCAAGGGTTCGCTTGGGGCCATCAATGATTCTCGAGTTCCATTCCGCCCAGGGTGTAGGTTCTGGCGTGACAGGAAACCACATATTGCAAATCGATCAATGTAAAAATTGTATCAAAGAGAAGTTTGGTCTATCCTTGCACCGGATTGTCACAACAGAGTAGTCTTTATCACCAATTAAGGGCACTCACATTAGGCCTCTCTTTTTAATCCAATACTTCACCCGAAGTACGTTCATAATCTTGGTCTACAAAAGTTAGATGGTGAAGGCCTTTTCTCGGTATAAGAGACCCCATCAGATACTATAGTCATAGAATACCTAAATTTATTGCTACATCTAAGTACATTGCACAATAGTTGCTTCATCGTAGACAACCTTTCCGGATCATTAATTGTACCTCTCGTTTCCTCATCAGTAACTTGCATTATAGCTGCTGCTGGGCGTTATGACTCCACACCTTAGCATTAACCACATCGCATTTGAAATTTGTGAGGAAACTTCTCACTGATCACCTCAGACAATAACCCTGGTTTATCTTGGGCAAGATCATTAGCCATTGTAGAAATTTTTCTGGTACGATCTAAAAAGGAGACAGACTACTCCAAATAAAATAAATCAAGACACATCATCAAAAACCTTCAGTGCTGACTCCAGTGCTCATATGAATAAATTCTTGTGTGCAGTGTCAGATTTGGTAAAAACAGAGTGCGTAAATGCTATGTTACTAGGAGATATGAACAACTCTAAGCTTATGACTCATGCGCAGCAGGTTGAGGGTGATAAGCTTAGGGAACATGCCAAGAGAATAAGAAGGCTAGGACCGGGAACTATGACTATTCCCAGTAGAAATCAGGTGGTGGAAATCGCTCGCAGAGTCAGCAAAAATTTTCAATCCCAGCCCCTTCATCAGCTAGTGTTCCATCCTTTAAGAATAGGTATGATTCGGAGGTTAGGGCACTAGGTTCTAATTCTCAGGGTATTGTTTCAAGCACAAAGACTTACCCCACTTTCCCTAAGTGTAGTAAGAACCATACATGTGAGTGCCTCACAGGAAAGGAAGGATGATTTGGGCGCGGTCAGTCTGGTCACAAGTTGAGGGATTTTCCTTCTACACAGGTCAAGGAGGTGGTAATGCTAGAGATTCGTTGACAACTTCAGTAACACCAACAAGTCGCCAGACTCTGCAAGGTAACTCATATGGTAAGGGTGGCGGTCAGCGCCAGAACATGTTGTATGCTCTTCAGGATCGCCAGGATCAGGAAGGTTCTCCTGATGTAGTCATTGGTACGTTACGAGTCTTCGACCTTGATGTTTATTCAATGTTAGATCCAGGGGCTACTATTTCTTTTGTAACTACTTATATAGGATTCCAATTCAGTGTTAGTCCAAAAACTCACTCAGAACCTTTCTCAGTCTCTATTCCAGTTGAAGACCCAGTTATAGCTAGACGGGTATATAGAATTGCCCTGTCACAGTCTCTCATAAAGTCAACTCAGCAGATCTTGTAGAGTTAGAAATGGTAGACTTCGATGCAATTCTAGGCATGGATTAGTTACATTCCTGTTATGCCTCAGTCAATTGTAGAACTAAGATTGTTCGTTTTCAATTTTCAAACGAACCAATCTTAGAATGGAAGGGTTGTAGCTTAGTGCCTATGGGTCGATTCATTTCTTACCTTAAGGACATAAAGATGATCTCTAATGGTTACATCTACCATCTAGTTGGGCTAAGGATTCTAGCTTTGAAACCCAAACTCTTGAGTCAGATCCAGTAGTCAGTGAGTTTCCAGAAGTGTTTCCACAAGATCTTTCCGGAGTCCCTCCCGAAAGGAAAATCGACTTTGAAAATAATCTCCTTTCAGATACCCAGCCTATTTCTATTCCTCCTTACAGAATGGCTCCAACAGAATTTAGATCTGTTGAAAGACCTTTTAGACAAGGGCTTCATCAGACCTAGTATTTCGCCATGTGGTGCACCAGTGTTGTTCATAAAGAATATAGATGGTTCTCTCCGCATATGCATTGATATATCAGACGTTAATAACTTCTTTGTATCAAACTCATCAGTTTTCATGTATCCCAGTTTTAGCATATGGGTATTCCCCATCTTTTCATTTTAAATTATAATTTAGCTTCCGCATTCAGTTTAGTATCTTTAGTATGCTCATGATCATTCTAGCACGGTTAGATTGGGATCACCTGTTGTCCTAGGTCCCGTGTCCACGTCTCGGGGGTAGCTCAGGGTGTGAAAAAATCAAATTACTAGAGACCCACATCCATATAATCAATAAATTTCTCATGTTTAGTTTAGATGATCAAAACTAAAATGAAGATATGACAATTGTTAGTGTCATGTTTTCCTTTCAACAAATAATAGTAGAAAAATATATACATTAACAAAAAAAGAAAATCACAACTTGATGATTAGCCGGGAGAATGAAATACCCATTAACAAAACACAACAGAAAAGCAGGTTCTCTTAATACAATATTTTGAAGAAATACCAAGAATTATAACAAATTTATAGATTTTCAGACACTTCTAGCACTGACCTAAAAATATGAATGTCATTTTGATCAATACAAAGATGTCATGAAAATCAAAAAAAAAAGAAAAAAATCCAGTTTAGAAAAGTTAAATTCACACTAGGACTTAGAGAGAAGAGAAAAGAGGAGAATAGAGAAGAAAGTCCAATATTCGTCAAGAACATTCAAGAATCGCTCCTGGATTTCATCAAGGGGTGATCCCTACAAGGTATGTGAGATCACATAGTGTTGGGTTAGTTCACCCACGCACGAACCATGATTCAATTCAGCGAATTTAAGTCTTTGAAAGTTTAGAAATTGAGTTCTTTATGGAAATTGTTGAAGTTTTTCTTGAATTCTTGTGGGTTGTGTTGATTGAAGTTTCTTGCGATTTGATTCATGTTTTCGGGTGTATTTACGGTATGAATATATCATATATTGAGGTTTTAAGTGATCCTTAGTGTTTTGGAAAAGAACCATTTAAGTTTAGAGGGTTTATAGTTGAAAATAGAGAAGAAAAGCCTAGGAACACCTGGGGAGGGTCCTGGCGTGTCGCGCCCCTCATAGACCCAAAGAGGCACTTCTGAACTTTGACCACTGGCGAGAACGCGGAAGTAAAAGCACCCCAAGTTAGTTTCTGATCTTTGTACTCTGGCGCCCTGCGCCTCTCAGAGCGCCCGGCACGCCATTTCATCCCATTCTTCCCCCACCTTTTCGGAATAGTTTCTTAGTGATGTATTTATTTTTTATAGTTGATTTTCAACACTCTAAGGTATATCTAAACATCATAAAATCATCCATAAATATGATATCGTGAATCTTAAATCCATAATCCAATTCAAGGAAAGTTAAGATCAAAATCTAGAGAAGTAAGAGAGAAGTCTAGAAGTTAAGAAGCAAGTCAAAGAGAAAATTATAAAGTTTTCAAAAGTATTTTACAAATGTTTTAACTTTGTTATAAGACTTATGTTTTGAGTTGAGTAAAGAATAAATATTGAACTCATTTCTTCAAAAGAATATGTCAGGACTATGTATTCCCAAAGAACAAATGTTTTCACATTTAAAGAAGAAAGGAAAAGGTGATTTCAAGAAGAATCTTTGAGCTAGTTTTTTTTGGTAATAAGTAAATGTTTTCACATTTAGAGAAGAAAGGGAACTTTGATTTTCAAAATTGTCTTTAAGCTAGTTTTCAGTAAAGAGTAACTGCTTTCATTATCAAGCAAGAGAGGAAATTGAGCTTTCCAAAATAGTCTTTGAGCTAAGTTTTGAGAAATTATCTCAAACCATAGAAAGAGGTTATGGTTTTAAACATAAAGAGCTAGTATATTTTGGGCGTAGTATTGAACATCGATATGGGGGGGGGGGAGTTCACGAAACTTCAAGCCGCCATAAACCATGAAGCCATCATGGATAGCAAAGGGGCATACTTTTTAGATGATTCCTTAGTGATTTTTAGCATAGACTAGTGGATACACTTAGTAGTTCAGGTTCTATACTCATGGCAAGGTATGGGACGACTCTGGCAGCTTGAGGCAAAACAACGTATCATCATAATAGCTCTTACGTGATGGTTGTCAGCTAGAAAACTCTCATTGAAGTAATTGTATTTTTATATGTATAGTTTATTGTATTTTAACATACATTTCAGAGTTTTATGTATCTTCGCATGAACCTAGAGTTGACTTCGTGTTTTAAACAACTTTCTTTATATTGCACTTGTTTTAAGCTGTATTGAAACGAGTTTAGTTATGTTCAGTCCATTTGAGCCAAGTAAGTTCTTCAGATTCATTTCAAGCCTATGTTGTGTTTGCATTCTACCTCGCATACTCGTACATTCAATGTACTAATTTTAGTTGACCTGCATCGTCTTATAATGAAGATGCAGGTAACCTGCAGGATCAGTACGCAACGCATCGTTGATCCAGTGAGCACTCCAGAGTCAGTTGGTGAGCCTCCTTGCATTCCAGATGACTCCTTTTTTTTTTATTTCAGTTATTTTATTAGTTCATTAGGATGTCGTGGGGTTTGTTCCGAAATCCATCTTAGTTATTTTAGAGGCTTCATAGACAGTCAGATGTTAGTTCATTAGTCTTTTCATTGTCATTATCTTTTGTTAAGACTTGGGTTTCCCTTAATGGCCAAATCGAATGTTCCTTTATAGCATTCCAGTTTATTTCAAAACTTTATGTTTATTGGTTTAAGTCTTTCGCTAAGTAAGTAAGTTAGGCCGAGGGTTCGCTTGGGACCAACAATGATTCTCGAGTGCCATTCCCGCCCAGGGTGTAGGTTCTGGCGTGACAGAAAACCACATATTAATAATCGATCAATGTAAAAATTGTATCAAAGAGAAGTTTGGTCTATCCTTGCACTGGATTGTCACAACAGAGTAGTCCTTATCTCACCAATTAAGGGCACTCACATTAGGCCTCTCTTTTTAATCCAATACTTCACCCGAACTACGTTCATAATCTTGGTCTACAAAAGTTAGCTGGTGAAGGCCTTTTCTCGGTATAATAGACCACATCAGATACTATTGTCTTAGAATTCCTAAATTTATTGCTACATCTAAGTAAATTCACAATAGTTGCTTCATCGTAGACAACCTTTCCAGATCATTAACTGTACCGCTCGTTTCCTCATCTGTAACTTATAGTTGCTGCTGGGCGTTATGACTCCACACCTTAGCATTAACCATATCGCATTTGAGATTTTTGTGGAAAGTGCTCACTGATCACCTCAGACAATAGCCCCATTCTATCTCTCAGGCAACTGATTTGGGCACGATCATTAGCCATTGTAGAAATTTTTCTGGTATGATCTAAAAAGGAGAAAGACTACTCCAAATAAAATAACTCAGACACATCATCAAAAACCTTCAGTGTATACTCAATACAGTTCAATTTTGCACGCCAATTTTGCCACCTTAAATTTTCAATAGGGTGATTTGGTTATATGCACTAATTAGATGATAACAAAGACAAAACTCATCAGATAATAGTTACCGAGATTGGATTGTTACTTGTTGTATAAACTTCGTACATAACAATCAAGATATGTGATTCATTTTCATTATTAGTTGAAGTAGACACGAGGTTTCGAGTGATTCCGAGAACATGCTGAGTTTTACCTTTTTGTCCACTGTTGTGATTTCTTTAAGTTGACATAATTACACCCCTGCTTTACGTTTTAAATATTTCAACCTCTAAGTGCCTCGATTATAGGAATGCCCACTGTAAATTATATATCATATTTGTGAATGTTTCTAAATATGCAAAATGCACTTCTAGGGAACAGAATATCATGATAAAATGAAACTAAAGAAACTAGCAATTGTTAATTTAGCAGTAGACTGTACCATATATCTGGGAAACTAAAAATCTCAAAATGAGGAAGATATCTTCTGCTATTGGACAACATAAGAAGATTCAAGACTGTGAGGAAAGAAGCAAATCTAAGTCACAATGTATTTCAATCAATATTAATTCAAAAGTCAGGGGGAAGAACCGAATCTTAACTGTAGGTAGTTAAGAAGACTCGCCTTCTATAGTTTTTGATGCTATGTATACTTCGAGTTTCAACCTTGCGCTTGAAGATTCAAATACAACAATGGTTGCATTCATTTCCTCCACAAGTATAAGTGTTGCTCCCAATTGCACACAAAGTGTAGGTGGTCGCACAAGTAATATTGTGATTCTTAAAATAATTAAATTATCGAACCCAAAGGAATTTTTAGTTAACATTTAGCCTAATTATTTATTTAAGAGTACCAAAAGTGTTTTATTTTTATTTGTAAAGAGAAGAATGCAAGAATTAAATAATAAGATTACGTACAATGTTTGAACAATTCCAAGGCCACAACATGCATAGGGTTTCAGGCATCACATCTCATGCACGAATTAACTACGGATATCAAATTACAGATTTACAGGTTTGAATTTATGTTGATCAAGGTCTTCCAACCTCTAATCGTCTACTCCAAATAGTTTTCACGAACTAAATCGTTGAGAGGGTATAGAGAGTCCTAATTGGCGAGTATTTATATTTCATCCTTCTTCCTAAACAAGCTAGATGTTTGTCCGGGCATCTCTCCTAAAAAAATACCTCAATTTAATAGAAGATCATGCTTTCGGTATCATTTGGTCTATGTACCGTAGTGTCCCTCGAGTTTAAGAGTAAAAAATAAATTTATCTCTATGATGGTCAGTCAACAAATACTAAAACAAGAACAGAATAATAATTTAAGTGATAACCAATCATTAATCCGAAACAATCGATGTTCGGAAATTTTCCATAGCTACAGCCCCGTAACAATGGTCTATAGCTACTAATCATATCATATCATATCATCTATTTATATAAAAGAGAACCCTAGACCCGCGTACGTGGCCCACAACAAGCAAGAATTCCCTTTTGAATTTATTTATTTCCAAAACTAGCCATTCTCTTTCAATGAAAAGATGTGACTTTAATGAAGAGGTGCGACTTTTGTCAAATGTTGTGACTTTTATGAAAATTTGCGACTTTAATGAAGAGGTGCGACTTTTGTCAAATGTTGTGACTTTATGACTTTAATGAAGAGTTGTGACTATTATTAAAAGTTGTGACTTTTATGAAGAGTTGCGACTTTAATGAAGAGTTGTGATTTTATTAAAAGTTGTGACTTTTATGAAAGGATGCGAACTTTCTTAAGGTTTGTAACTTTTCTACATCGTTGGAACCTTTCTGATAAGGCACAATAAATATTTGTTCACACTACATTTTGTTGTCTATAAAAAAGGTAATTTTCTCTCATTTTAAATCAAAAAAAAATTCATCTTCTTCTTCTACTTCCGCAAAATTAAATGTTCGTGTACTTTACTCCTGTTGAGTACTTATTGACACCACTGTTTTTGTATCAATAAGTTGGTGAATAAAATATTCCGATTCTGAGAGGATGTAATTATTTAGGCCTCGGGTATTGGCCACATCCAGGATTTCTATTAAGGGATTTGAAAGAAGAGAGTAGTGGTTTGAACATCTAAACCACTAAGTCATCCTCTATTCTTATATTCGGAAGGTTCAAAATCAATATATAAACATAAAAATTCTTAAAAATACGTTAAATATAGAACGTAAATTTTTTTCCGAGGGGGTTCAATACTCTAGGTCCGCCTCTGTTTGGAGGGATATAATTTTCATAAGGGGAAATTGTGCTCTTCTACTTTCTTTTTCATTCTATCATATATATATATATATATACATAAGAAAATCTTAGGTCCGTCTACGTGGAGCCACCACAAACCAGAATTTCCTTTTAAATTTATTTAGTTCCAAAACTAGCTTCTTTCATGAAAAGTTGTGACTTTTATGAAGAGTTGTGACTTCTATGAAATGTTGTGACTTTTATGAAGAGTTACAACTTTTATGAAGAGTTGCGACTTTTATGAAAAGTTGTGACTTTTATAAAAATTTGAGACTTTAATGAAGAGTTGCAACTTTTATAAAAGGTTGGAATCTTTACTAAGGGTTGTAACTTTTCCAAATAGTTGTGACCTTTCCGAAGGATTGCAACTTTTCCAAATAATTGTAACATTTCCCATAAGGCACAATAAACATTTGTTCACGCTATCCTTTGTTGTTTATAAATAGAGAAATTTCCTCTCAGTTTAAAACAATATAAATTTTAAACCTCTTCTTCTTCACAACTAAATATTTGTTCATGTTCGATGGATCGCTGACATCATTGTTTATGTTACAGATCTTAGTATGTATTTTTACGTTCATTAATTTATGCTTATGTTACTAAGGATAAATGATAAGATGTAATAAATTTCATTTTTCTTTACATTATTAATGTTTGTTACCACATAATCTTCTATGTAAGATAATATAGTATTTTAGTATTCATGACTAATAGGTTTAAAATGTTATTTTATAAAAGTTGTCACGATTATGAAAGGTTGTAACTTTTTCAAAGACCTGTGACCTTTCCAATAAGACACAATAAGTATTTGTTCACATTACCCTTTGTTGTCTATGAATAAGCATTTATTCTATTGTTATAGATCCTGATATGTTTTACAGTCATTAATTTATGCTTATGTTATTAATTTCTATTTTGATTACATGTTTTTAACTTAGTTGTTTATACATATGTTTTTGTTCATTATAATAAAGTAGGTTAATCAAGACTTTTATGTAATCATTAGACTATTGGTGTCATATAGATTAGAATTCTTAAACTTTTAAAATAAATGACATTAATGTTTTCAATCGCTAAAAGGCAATGGGGTGTCCAAGAATGGACTTTTGAGTGTTCAAAGTTATGGTGGTTTCACACTACATTAGAGTTTTAGTTATTCAACTTTCTATCTTATAAAGACATTCAATAGATTATTGACATTTAAAAAATAAAGAAATGTAATGAAATGGTAAGTATTGTACTCAATCTTATTCACAAGTTTGCCTTCAAATGGTTGATTAAAGTCAATAAATTATCCCTCAAAGAAGGATGAATCCATAATAATCAAATATTAAAGAAATAGTCATATCCTTATAGATACTAGATTAAAAGTTGTAAAAATAAAATCTTAACCATATTGATTAAAACATAAACAACAACATATGTCTTTTGGATATCAAACTAGTGTCGTCGACTGCGAATGATTTTGAATAAGGAACTAGACAAGATATCATTTAATCCAAATTATTTGAGTGACATACGTTATTTCATCGAACTCCAAGATATATCCTTTTAAATTTTAATTAATTTATCAAGTACACAACTAATTCTATAAGATATATAATATTTATATTTTGTATGTAAAGGTCTTTAATAGGAGAAAAACTCTCGCAATTGATTAATAAAATATTTGTATCATTTTTTGAAAATACAAATATATACAATGAAACATTACATATATTTTCTAAAGACTTTGGTGATGAGTAACTACAGTAAAATGATGAATTGATACCAAAATGAATACACATTTAGAATCAAATCCTTTTGTTTTAAGAATAAAAAAAAATCATTTCATCTTTGGATAAAACATTCTTGACAATTTATCGTAGGGTTGTACACACTCAAAAACACTTATATTATCAAATGTTCATAAATACATTATTGACGTAGTTCACCGCTGCGCGAAGCGCCGACAATTTACCTAGTTTTTACATATCCTGGTATGTTTTTTTTACCTCATTAATTTATGCTAATTATATTAATTGTTGTTTTTCAGCACATGTTTTAAACTCTATTTTTTATGTTTCTGCTAAGTTATTGTCTCCGGTTAAATTGAACATATACATATATATTACGTATATTCATTGTGCAGAAAATATTATTATACTCAGTTCCAATTATTAATGTTTTGATATTCTATATTAGATTCTATAACTTAAAAGTAATATATATAAGTTTACATATAATCTATGATTACATAGATATGAAAATTTTCACTTATCAATCGAAGAAATTCAATATACAAGTTCAAAAGTTGTAATTGTTTTCATGTTCAAGCGTAATTTCTTTTTTGATTATGTTAACAAAATTTTAAATTATCTATTAAGACATATATCACAATTGTATAATCTATGCAATTTAAATGTTTATTTTTATTGCGAAATGTTTATGTATATATACTCTTATTTTCTTCTTTATTTTCCTTTTAATGTTGATTATAGAACCAATGATTTATTATTTCATGAATAATTCATTGATTAGATGTTCTTGAGTTATGTCATAATGAAAAATAATAAAATTCATGTTGAAATATTGCTAATAATTTTTTAAGAAACTTTTTTCCATTATTTTGAATGTATGGATATTAGTAAAAGAATTATTAGCAAGTTCAATGCAATTATTATTTATGACCGCAAATTACCTAGTATTTATACAAAAGAGAACCCCTTAAGTTGTCTTTATATATTTATTTATTATAATATTAAATTTAATCCCTTAAGTTGTCTTTTTTGTTTTCTTCTATAATCTTTTATTTTTAATTCGTTTGAACTTCAAATTTATTCATTTTTTCACCATTTTCTCCTACAAATAAAATGCACTATTAGCACTATCCATAAAATTTATTTTAAAAAAGGACAAATAAAAATACTAAATGTGAGACAAATAGTGATGAGAAAATATATTTTTGGCCTCACATCAACACCCACACTTAGACTTTTGCTCGTCCTCGAGCAAAAATTAAAGTCCATCTCAAAAAATCAAATTGTGAATGTTATCACTTTGCTTGATACAAATAATTAGGTCATATAGGAATTCCAAATCGTCAAGTACAGTTTATACTCATTATACAAGACATCCAAATATACAACAAACCTCTAACCTTCTAACCTCAAGGAAGGACTTTAAACTAATCAAATGTAAGTTTGCTTGCCTATTCTCATCAAAGAAAGTTAATAAAATCACCTATCTATCATGAAACAAGTACCCTAACAAAAAGAAATATTCCACACACTCAATTCAAAATATTTAATATAAATTAAGGATTTCATATCAAGAACAACTCTCACATTCACAAAGAAAATTCACATGTGTGCATAAAGAATAATATGCTTGCCCATTATGTAAATCTCCACTAATTAAGCTTGCTCGAGTATAATCAAATAGGAGTTTAACTAGTGGTAATGTAGGCTAGGGGACGAGTAGGAAAACTATCTAACAATGACTTACATTTCCTTAAGATTTTTGCACTTTAAGACTTATTCACCCATTAGTTTCTTCTCTTTATTTTCAGCCGTCTCTTCAACAATTATTTGACAAGTAATTCTTATCCCAAAATGCTACCAAAGTTATTTTCATGGGATTTTTTCCATATCACATTCTTTTGTTCTTCTCTTTTTTTTCATCACATTCTTTCAAGAGAATTTCTTAATCAGTTTGTATCCATCATTGATTACTTTTTTTCACTAAACAATCTTTTTTCCTTCAGAATTAACAATTAGAATAAGTTTATGCTATAATGCTCAAGGAAGAAAGGTGTCAAAACTAGGGATTTGTCACGCCCCGATCCTACACCCTGGGCGTGTCTGACACTCAAAAGTCATTGTTGGCCTCGAGAGGACCCTTGTCCTGGCTTACTTACTTAGCAGAAGACATAAATCAATAAACATACAGTTATGAAATAAACTGGAATGTTATAAATGAACATTCAACTTGTCCATTAAGGCAAACCCAAGTCTTAACATAAGGTAATGACAATGAAAAGACTAAAGGACTAACATCTAACGTGAAGTGGGTCTCTACTAATTCAATTTCAAGAAACTCATTACTAAAATTTGCGACGAAGAGGGTCAAAAATATTTTCAACAATGAAGAACTTGCTGAAGATTGATGCTTTCAATGTAAAGATGGAGGAGAGCTCATGATTTGTCACTATGAGGACGTCCTTTTTCTAAGAAAATCAATTTTATATTTGGTATATTTGATGAAATAAACTAGTAACATGGTTATCATTAAAATGTTTCTAAAATGACAACCATGTTTCCAGTTTATTTCATCAATTACAACAAAAATAAAATTATTTTTTAGCAACGAACTTGCTCATAGTCATAAATCATGAGTTGTCCTCCATCTTTACATTCAAAGCACCAATCTTCTACAAGTTCTTCTTTGTTAAAAGTCTTATTTCCCCTCTTCGTAGCACTTTGTAGTAGATGAATCTCTTGAAATTCAAATACTTGAGACTCACATCACTATAATCAAGAAATTTATCATTGTCAAAGTATATATACACTATTGATGATCTATAGGATATAAAAGCATCACATAGGTGAGGGAAAGAAGTCACAACATCTATATCCAATTACGCATTACCCCCCAAAAAATCAATTGTGTTATGATATTTCATTATCCTAAAACACTCTTAAGTGGATGTTTTCCTCGAGCTTATTGTCATGTAAGACATATCTTAACTCCTTTTTATATGAGTCTCGGTGAAAATGCTTTATATAACTATGATCGTAAATCTGGGAGTATATCTAAATATCAAAACGCTATCTTTGATTTGTTGGATAAGGCTAAAGGTGAGGCTGATACACACCACCCTGATAGTTTAATAGAATTACAAAAGAAGATAGAGTCTCTTGCGTATCCTTACTATAGTATGAAGAATATTTTTCAGGCTGCACCGCAGATCATGAAATTATTATTTCAAGATGATGAACCCACTGCTAGAAGTTATTTGCTGGATAAGGAAGAATATCTCACTTTTGAAGAGAGAATGTTTATAAAGTCTTTTCATCGTTATACCCTTGAAGGTATTATAGTTCATATATTTGTTTTAGTCTTCAATAGTATAGAGGATAGCCCCGCCGTTCGGCTTTCTACCCTAGTTGATCAACTAGATCGCGCTGTTAGAACTCAAGCTCTAATGATGTATGAAAGGGATAAATCTATAAAGGGTGAATTTTCTCTTGATGGTAAACATAAGAATGTAAGTATCTTATTGGTAGAATTTTTATTAGAAAGAAACCTCATAACTATTACTAACAATTTTTCTATATCAAGTCAAAAGATAGAAATTAAAGATAAGAAGGGTATGTTTTATAAGAAACGAGCATCCTATGTTTTTTGTAATTTTGATGTCGGGATTATTTCCATCCAGCTAAATCTGCCTATGGTATGTCCGCCTAAATATTGGCATGTTGCAAAACCTGCTGGTGGTAAACCTAGTAGTCTATCGGACCTTACCGGGGGTTATTTATACGAACCCGTCGTGATATATATTTGTATAATCGTTATAAGTTGTTAGCAGCCCGTGACAAGGATAAGTTTAATATATTATTGAATGATAAATATCAAGAAATTTGTGATGCAATGAACTCATTGCAAAAGGAGTCTTTTGAGATCAATGTTGTTATGCTAGATTTTATTAAGGATAATTATAAATCCCTCGTTAGGGAAGGGCTTCTTATGCCTCGTATTCTAGCATCGATTAATATACCTGTTGCAATCAAGAGTCTAAGGGATACCTTCCTTAAATATGAAAATAAGGGGTCTATCACATACCAGAGTGTGCTAGATGTGTTCTTGGCTGATGTGCAACGAGCCCGTTATGAAGATTTTATACTAGATATTGCTTCAGCTTATGCGGGGTATGAATTTTATCTGCCGGACTTCGTTGACTTCCGTGGTAGGAATTACCGATCTGGTGTATTACATTTCCATGAACGTGATATAGCGAGGTCTTTAATTGTATTCTCTAGACGAACTGTTAAAGAGAGTCAAATGAATACCCCCCGTCCAAACGGGGGTGCTGCTATAGCTGAAAATATGTACCTTGCTGCGACCGCCTTTCATTATCAAAAATACCCTTCCTATGAAGAAGCCTTGCAAGCTGGTTTAGATCTTGATAGTCTAAAATGCCCTGAAGATCTCATAGAGTGCGCTTCAACAGCCAGGGACCCTACAGTACATATCCAAGATTGTTACTCTAGTGGCGGAGTCTACTAAGGTATCACAGTATCAACTTCCTATAACTCAAGATGCATCTGCTAGCGCTTATCAGATAATTAGTTACTTTATGTTAGATTTCGAACTTGCTAAATATACAAATATTTTTCCTACTAAAGTTCATAATTCAGAACATCTACGTATAAACGATATTTACGATTTCTTTCTATCGGAGCTTATATAGAGTACTTAAAAGCCGCTAAGAATAGAATTTGGAAGGATGGTTCTATTATTATCAAATATGTATGCCCCCTTCTTCATAGAAATTTAGTGAAATCACTCCTAATGCCCTTGGTCTATGGGAAGACTGCGTACAATATGGCTGAAAATCTATATAATGAGTTAAATGTTCTTTTAGGTAAAAGGAATGCTTGTAACTGGCTAGACATATAGAAAATTTCTTTCAAAAGAGATTTCCTCATATAGTCAACCTAATGACTTTAATACGAGCTCTAGGCTGGGTTGTATCTGCAAGTGGGGCACCTGTCTACTATTCAACCCCTATGTATACTACAGTGCAGGACTATATGAAATCTGAAGCTGTTAATATATGGTTATATGATCGTCAAAGCAAGAAAAGACGCTAAGTAACGCTACGTGTTCCCACACCCGAATGTGATCGAAGAAGATGATCAAACTAAAATGTAGATATGACAATTAGTTGTTTAATTTATTCCCTTTTAGAAAATAGTAGAATAATATTATCATTTAACAGACAAAGAAAATCAAAGCATGATAACAGCCCGAAGAATAAAATACCTATTTACAAAGCACAACAAAAAAACATGTTTTTCTTAACACAAAATTATGAAGAAATAGCAAGAATCATAACAAATTATAGATTATCAAACACTTCTAGCACCCATTGACCTAAAACATGAATGTCATTTTGATTAATGGAAATATGTCATATAAATCAAAACTAGAAAAAGAACCAGCATCATTAGTCCAACCTAGACGGAAATTGTTACCTTCTATAATAGAAAGTTGAAAATATTTGTTTAGTAATAACATGAACCATAGAAGAGATGATTTGTGGGAATGAAGAAAAGAGAGAATTAGGGACGGGGTGATGAAAAAAGAGAGGATTCTTGAGCGTGAGTAACCAATTCATAAGTAACTGATTGTTGTATCCAAGAAAAGATTCCTCCAATCAAAAAAGTGTAACTTTGTTCAATTGGACTCTTCTATTAAAAAAAACCTTAATAGAAAAATCTTTCTATTTTCTTTACACTCAATACTCTCCTTTTTCTCTACCCTCAATTCTCTTTTTTTTTTCATTAAAATCTTTCTATTTTCTTTACACTCAATACTCTCCTTTTTCTCTACCCTCAATTCTCTTTTTTTTTTCATTACCCCCATTTCTCTTTTCTATGGTTGATGTTATTGTTGGGAAAAAAATCAGCTTTCTATTGAAGAATGTAGGGATTTGCATCTATGTTGGACCAGTAATGTTGATGTTTTTCTTGTTTTATTTTTTTATGATGTCTTTCAGTTGATCCAAACGACATTCATAATATTTCAGGTCAATCAATGCTAGAAGTGTTTGAAAATCAATAATCTTTTTATGATTGTTGGAAGTTCAATAGAATTTTGTGTTAAGAGAACCTGTTGTTCTATTGTGTTTTGTGAATATGTATTTCAATTTTCGGGCTAATCATCTGATTTTCTTTGTTTGTTAATGTATATATTTTTATGTTATTTTTTCTGAAAGAAAAAAATTACACTAATAATTATCATATATGCATTTTAGTTTTGATCATCTGAACTGAACAAAAGACTTTTTTTTTATTATAGTGAACTCGTCTTGGGTAATTCAATTTCAAGAAACTCATTACTATAAATTGCGACGAAAAGCGTCAAAAAAAATTCAACAAAGAAAAACTTGCTAAAAATTTGTGTTTTCAATGTAAAGATGGAGGAGAACTCATGATTTGTGACTATGAGCAATTTATTTTGCTAAGAAAAAATCAATTCTATAGTTTGTATATCTGATGAAATAAACTAGTAACATGGTTATCATAAAAATGTTTCTAAAATGACAACCATGTTTCTAGTTTATTTCATCAATTATAACAAAAATAAAATTTTTTGGTAGCAAAATGACTTGCCCATAGTCACAAATTATGAGCTCTCTCCTCCATCTTTACATTCAAAGCACCAATCTTCTACAAGTTCTTCTTTGTTGAAAATCTTATTGCCCCTCCCCGTTGAACTTTGTAGTAGATGAGTCTCTTGAAATTGAATTATTTAAGACTCACATCACTATAATCAAGAAAATTCTCATGGTTAGTTAAGAAGATAAAAACTTAAATGCAGATATGACAATTGTCGATTAAATTTTTTCCCTTTTAGAAAGAATAGTAGAAAACTATATTCATTAAACAGACAAAGAATATTAAAGCTTGATGATTAACCCAAAGAATAAAATACCCATTTCGAAATCACAACAGAAAAACATATTTTCTTAACACAAAATTCTGAAGAAATAGCAAGAATCATAACAAATTCAAGATTTTCAAACACTTCTAGCACCCATTGACCTAAAACATGAATGTCATTTTGAATAATCGAACTATGTCATACAAATCAAAACAAAAAAAATTAGCATCATTAGTCCAACCTAGACGGAAATCGCTGCCTTTTATAATAGAAAGTTAATCTTTTTAAATGATAACATTAGCCATAGAAGTGAGATTTGGTGGTAATGAAGAAATGCGAGAATTGGGGGGCGTGTAATGAAAAAATAGAGGATTTGAGTGTGTGTGTCAGCAATTCATTAGTAACTTATTGTTGTATCCAAGAAAATATTCCTCCAATCAAAAAGTATAACTTTGTTCAATTGGACTCTTCAATGAAAAAAACCTTAATAGAAAAATATTTCTTATTCTTTACACTCAATTCTATCTTATTTTGTTACCCCCAATTCCCTTTTTTTTTTAATTACCCCAAATTCTTTTTTTATGGTTGATGTTATTGCTGGAAAAAAAATTCAGCTTTCTATTGAAGAATGTAGGGATTTGCGTCTATGTTGGACCAATAATGCTTATGTTTTTCTTGTTTTATTTTTTATGATATCTTTCGATTGATCCAAAAGACATTCATAATTTTTTAGTTCAATAGGTGCTAGAACTGTTTGAAATCTATAATTTTATTATGATTGTTGGGAGTTCTTTAAAATATTGTGTTAAGAAACCCTGCTTTTCTATTGTGTTTGTTTAATATGTAATTTAATCTACGGGCTATGCATCTAGATTCGATTCTCTTTGTTTATTAATCTGTATATTTTTTCTGCTATCTTCTCTAATAGGAAAAAAATTTACACTAATAATTATCATATCTGCATTTTAGTTTTGATCATCTGAACTGAACATATGAATTTTCTTGATTATAGTGAACTGGTCTTTGGTAATTCAATTTCAAGAAAGTCATTACTACAAATTGCGATGAATAGGGTCAAAAAGATTTTCAAAAAAGAAGAGCTTGCTCGAGATTGGTTTCTCAATGTAAAGATGGAGGATAGCTCATGATTTGTGACTATTAGAAAGTCCTTTTGCTAAGAAAATCAATTTTATATTTGGTATATTTGATGAAATAAGCTAGTAACATGGTTCTCATAAAAATGTTTCTAAAATGATAACCATGTTTCTAGTTTATTTCATCAATTATAACGAAAATAAAATTATTTTTTTAGCAAAAAGAATTTCCCATAGTCACTAATCATGAGCTCTCCTCCGTATTTAAATTCAAAGCACCAATCTTCTACAAGTTCTTCTTTGTTGAAAGTCTTATTACCCCTCTTTGTTGCACTTTGTAGTAGATGAGTCTCTTGAAATTCAATTACTTGAGACTCACATCACTATAATCAAGAAAATTCTCATGGTTAGTTAAGATGATCAAAACTAAAATGCCGATATGAAAATTGTTGGTTTAACTTTTTCCCTTTTATAAAAAATAGTAGAAAATTATATTCATTAAAAAGACAAAGAAAATCAATGCTTGATGATTAGCCCAAAGACTAAAATACCCAATAAACAAAGCACAACACAAAAATATGTGTTCTTAACACAAAATTGTGAAGATATAACAAGAATCATAACAAATTTTTTATTTTCAAACACTTCTAGCATCCAGTGACCTAAAACATGAATGTCATTTTGACTAATCAAAATATGTCATAAAAACCAAAACAAGAAAAAAATCAACATCATTAGTCCTACCTGGGCGGAAATCGCTACCTTCTATAATAGAAAGTTGAAAATTTTTGTTTAGTGATAGCATGAACCATAGAAGAGAGAATTGGTGGTAATGAAGAAAAGAGAGAATTGGGGGTCGGGTAATGAAAAAAAAGAAGATTGTTGAGTGTGTGTCAGCAATTCATAAGTAACTGATTGTTGTATCCAAGAAAAGTTTTCTCCAATCCAAAAAGTATAACTTTATTCAATTGGACTCTTCTATTAAAAAATCCTTAATAGAAAAATCTTTCTATTTTATTTACACTCAACACTCTCTTTTTTCGTTACCCCCAATCCTCTTTTATTTTTTTCATTACCCCCAATGCTCTTTTCTTATGGTTGATGTAATAACTAGAAAAAAAATCATTTTTCCATTGAAGAATGTAGTTATTTGCGTATATGTTGGATAAGTAATAATGATGTTTTCTTGTTTTATTTTTATGATATCTTTCAGTTGATCCGAACGGCATTCATAAATTTTTAGGTCAATGGATGTTAGAATTGTTTGAAAATCTATAATTTTGTCATGATTGTTGGGAGTTCTTTAGAATTTTATGTTAAGAAAGCCTGTTGTGTTTTGTTAATATGTATTTCGATCTCCGGGCTAACCATCTAGCTTTGATTCTCTTTATTTGTTAATGTACATATTTTTTCTGCTATCTTTTCTAATAGAAAAAAAATTACACTAATAATTATCATATCTTATTTTAGTTTTGATCATTTGAACTGAACATAAGAATTTTCTTGATTATAGTGAACTGGTCTTTGGTAATTCAATTTAAAGAAACTCATAACTACAAATTGCGACGAATAGGGTCAAAAAGATTTTCAACAAAGAAGAATTTATTGAAGATTGGTGTTTTCAATGTAAAGATTGAGGAGAACTCATGATTTGTGACTATGAGCAAGTCCATTTGCTAAGAAAATCAATTTTGTATTTGCTATATTTGATGAAATAAACTAGTAACATGGTTATCATAAAAATGTTTCTAAAATGACAACCATGTTTCTAGTTTATTTGATCAATAATAACAAAAATAAAATTATTTTTTTAGCAAAATGACTTGCCCATAGTCACAAATTATGAGCTCTCTCCTCCATCTTTGCATTGAAAGCACCAATCTTCTACAAATTATTCTTTGTTGAAAATCTTATTGCTCCTCTTCATTCCACTTTGTAGTAGATGAGTCTCTTGAAATTGAATTACTTGAGACTCACATCACTTAATCAAGAAAATTCTCATTGTTAGTTCAAATGATCAAAAACAAAATTCAGATATGACAATTATTGGTTTAATTTTTACCCTTTAGAAAAAATTGTAGAAAAATATATTCATTAAACAGACAAAGAAAATCAAAGCTTGATGATTAGCCCCAAGAATACAATACCCATTTACAAAGCATAACAGAAAAACATGTTATCTTAACACAAAATTTCTAAGAAATAGGAAGAATCATAACAAATTAAAGATTTTCAAACACTTCTACCACCCATTGACCTAAAACATGAATGTCATTTTGATTAATCAAAATATGTCATACAAATCAAAAGAAGAAAAAAAATCAGCATCATTAGTGCAACCTAGTTGTAAATCGCTACCTTCTATAATAGAAAGTTGAAATTTTTTGTTTAGTGATAACATGAACCATAGAAGAGAGAATTGGCGGTAATGAAGAAAAGAGAGAATTGGGGGGCGGGTAATGAAAAAAGAAAGGATTGTTGAGTGTGTGTCGGCAATTCTTAAGTAACTGATTGTTGTTTCCAAAAAAAGATTCCTTCAATCCAAAAAGTATAACTTTGTTCAATTGGACTCTTCCAATAAAAAAATCTTAATAGAAAAATCTTCCTATTTTATTTACAAAATACCTTTTTTTTTGTTACCCCCATTTCTCTTCTTCTTTTTTTTCATCACCCCCAATTCTCTTCTTCTTTTTTTTCATCACCCCCAATTCTCTTTTCTATGGTTGATGTTATTGGTAGAAAAAAAATTCAGCTTTGTATTGAAGAATGTAGTGATTTACGTCTATGTTGGACTGGTTATGCTGATGTTTATCTTGTTATATTTTTTATGATATCTTTCGATTGATCCAAACGACATTCATAATTTTTTAGGTCAGTGGTTGCTAGAAGTGTTGAAAAACTATAATATTGTTATGATTGTTGGGAGTTCTTTAGAATTTTCTATTAAGAAAACCTGCTTTTCTATTGTGTTTTGTTAATATGTATTTCATTCTCCAAACTAATCATCAAGCTTTGATTTTCTTTGTTTGTTAATGTATATATTTTTTCTGATATTTTTTGTTAAAGATAAAAACTTACACTAACAATTGTCATATCTGCAGTGTAGTTATAATCATCTTAACTAAACATGAGAAGTTTCTCGATCATACTGAAGTTGGTCTCACGTATTTCAACTTTAAGAAATTCATTTGCTACAAATTGCGACGAAGAGGAGCAAGAAGATTTTCAACAAAGAAGAACTTGTTGAAGATTGGTGCTTTGAATGACGGGATAAATGAGAGCTCGTGATTTTTGAATATCAATATTATTTTTGGTATAGTTGATGAAATAAACTAGAAACATGGTCATCGATGCTCTCTAGGAAACGTAACCCTACACCGTCATATGGGAATTAGAAGAATTAAACCAGATGATCGTAAACAAAAAACTGGACTGTGCGGTGATTGGAAATTTTTCATATGGGTGGCCTTACATACAAGATCTCAGAAAATTGATCCCTAAACAATGTGAACTAAAGGGAGAATGCAATATTGGGTTGCTTAGTAATATACACGTTTTGATAAGGGAGATATTATTGGAGGATTAAGTGCACCTATTATCTAACCCAACTTTTACATCACACAGAATAACTAGTCTTTTCCAATGATAATGCTGAAATGAGATCCAGTGTTCAATCCCGAGAAGGACACAACAACAACAATTGCATGGAAATCTTTTCCATTTCTTCCACCAAATCATTTTGGGGAAGAAACAGCATTTTCACTTGCACTAGTAGTAGGAAAGCCACTACAAGTAGACTTGGCAACAAAGAATAAGACGAGGCCAAGTTGTGCAAGAGTTATGGTGGATGTAAATCTACTCAAAGAATTCCCAAAACGGATTAAAATTTGAATAAGGAGAAACAATGAGGAAGTAATGGAGAAATGGATCAAAATTAAGTACGATTATGTGCCAAAGTATTGTCAGACATGTATGATTCAGGGACACAATGAGGAACAATGTTTTGTTGTGCATCCTGAATTTTATCCAATACAAGACAAGTTGAAAGGAAGGAAAACGACAGAACAGAGAAGAATTATATTGCTAGGAGAACAGCCGTGGAAGACTCAACAAAAGTTGAAAACATGCAACAATCCAATAGAGAAGAATGTTTTGTAGATCAAAGATACAAAAAATGGGAAGGAGACAGACCGAAATAGTCGGAGAAGGTTTGGAACAGGGTTGGAATAATTACTGAAAATAAATAAAATATGTTGGAACAAATGTAGGCACTCATGGTATTCAAAGGAGTGCTAAAAAGGACAAGAGATCCAAGTTTAATGATGGCACAATTGATAATGAGCAGGCTGAAGGGTATAGTCATGCTGGAAAGAAAAATATAGCAAAACCAGGTGATATTGTGGACAGTTCTCAAGGAAGGAGAAGGGGATGAGATGTGACTCAAAGGGGTAATGACGAAGTTGTTTCAACAAAGTATAACAATGAGGAGAACAACTACGAAAAAGAAAAGGATTGTACTGATTATGAATTACGTGACGTGCTTGAACAAGATCTAAACTCGGAGAATGACAATCATAGGGACGAGGCAAAATCTGTAATAAGAAAAGGTCCAGACTTAGTAGAGGATGATGATGATAATTTTCTGCAAAAAAGGACCTTGAGGAGGATGAAGAGCTGGAATACAATATTCAACAAATTAGCAAGGCATACCAACAGGTTGGAAAATGGAGCAAGGAAAGTCAAAGTAAAAATTCCTTTACAGGTCCAAACAAGGAGCAGCAGGGAGAGGGCGTCTAATAGTGATCAATGATTGGAAAAATAATAATACTATTTTGGAATATTAGATCGGTTAATACTCAAAAATCATTTGAGAGAATAATGGACTTAAACAAAAGACACATATATTCATTCATAGCTCTAATGGAACCATTTCAAAATCTATCTGAGTTGGAAGATTACAAAAGGAAATTATGCTTTAAGCATGCAGGGGTAAATAGTTCTGGGAAGATTTGGTTATTTGGAGGACAATTTGGGAAGGAAACATTATTCTCGATACGTTCCAACAAATAACCATTAATTCCAGAATAGGAAATAATTTTTTTCTAATCACAGCTGTGTACGCGAGATGTAATGCTTTGGACAGATTAGAATTATGGGAGAAATTAAAGGAGTTAGCAGGAAGTCAGCAATGTCCATGTGTCATCGGAGGATATTTCAATGTTACTCTTAATGAGGAAGAAAAACTAGGATTCCTTGCATTCACTCATAATGAAGCTTTGGAGTTTGCATCCTGTCTCAATGCATGTGCGCTAACTGAGGTACGAATATCAATGAGTAAACACACATGGTGGAATGAAGGAATTCAGGAGGATTGTAATTTTAAAATGTCGGATAGTATTCTTGTGAATCAGGAATTATGGATTTGTTCCCAACATCTCAGGTGCATCATCTGATCAGACAGGGGTCTGACCATGTACCTTTGCATATGACTTGTAGCTCAAGAGATGAGACATTCATAAATCCTGTTAGATTCTTGAATTTTTTAAGCAAGCACAAATAGCTTTAGCAAATTGAGGACTTTGTTGGGAACCCTATTATAGAGTTCCAAGCTAAAATGAAGAGAGTTAAGAAAGAACTGTCAGGTTGAAGTAGATATGCCTATGGAAATGTTTTTCAACAAATTTCCACCATATATGATGTGATAAAGGTCAAGGAAATATATTTGAAATACAACCACCTGCCAGCAACCAGGCAGAATTGAGCAAAGTAGAAGCATAATTAAAGAAATATTTGCAAGTTGAAGAAGATTTTTGTAGACTAAAGGCTAGGATGAAATGGTTTTAAGATGGGGATAGAACTACGAAATTTTTCCATTCATATGTTAAAGGGAAAAGGAAGAAGTTGCATATTGGTCAAATAGTGACTGACCAAGAAATTACGTTGCACACAAATGAACATATTGATCAAGTGGTTGTGGGATTTTATGAAGAGCAATTTCATGCAGAAATGTTGGAAACGGACTATGCCATGATTGACCAGATTCCAAAGAGTATATCAGATGACGAAAATGAGGCAATGAGTAGGCTTCTAGATCAGGATGAAGTGAAAAAAGTGGTCTTTTCATTGAATGGCAGCATTGCTTGTGGGCCAGATGGATCTACAAGGCATTTCTTTAAATGTTGCTGGGAGATCATAGGGGATGATCTTACTAAATTAGTAAGAGCTTTTTTCTACGGGCAGGAGATGTCAAAATTCGTTACTCATACCAAATTAGTATTGCTACCCAAGAAAGAATCAGTAAGGAGCTTTTCAGATCTAAGATCAATAAGTCTTAGTAATTTTCTAAATAAAATCATTTCACGAGTGGTTCATGAAAGAATTCTACTGGTCTTATCCAAGATAATTTCTCCAACCCAGTTAGGTTTTGTGAAGTGCAGAAGTATCACTGAGAATGTATTGTTTTCACAAGAAATTATTAGATATATGAATATGAGGGGAAAATGTTAACGTGGATGTGAAACTGGATATGACCAAGGCATATGACGGAGTTTCGTGGATATTCTCAACCAAAGTGATAAGAAGATTTTGTTTAAGTATTTTTGATATGATATAGAGGATTATCTACAACTACTGGTATTCAATTATGATTAATGGTAGGGAACATAGTTTTTTCGGATCTTCGATAGGATTGAGGCAACGAGATCCTGTATCCCCTACTCTTTTAATTATGGCAGCAGAGGTCCTAGCAACAACTTACATGGGGATGCATATTTTAAGGGATATAATTTGCCAAAGTAGAGTCCTGAGATTAATCATCTATCCTAGCAGATGACACCATCCTTTTTTACTCTGGGAAAGAAGTTCAGTGATCAAAATAATGCAGGTTCTAAAAGAGTATGCAAGTACTTCAGGTCAAATGCTTAATAAATATAAGAATTGTTTTTATCTTCATGAGAAAACACCTCTTATTGTTGAAATCAGACTGGGGAGGTTAGCAGGGATAAGACAAATAAATTTTCCTTTTCTATATTTGGGATGTCCAATATTTTATGGGAGGAGAATCTCTGGGTATTTTGAAGACTTGATTAGGAAAGTTGCTATGATAATCTTCTCATGGCATAATAAATGCCTATCAGTTGGAGGTAAGCATGTTCTGTCAATCATGTTTTTCAGTCTATGCCAGCTTACTTGTTATCAACTATGAATCCAACAAAGAAAGTCATGGACCAAAATAATCAAATTTTTACTAAATTCGTTTGGGGAATGTGGGGGTAGTTAAAGGTAAACACTGGGTGGCATGGGGGACATGTGTCTTCCAAAAGAGGAAGGTGAAATTGGATTTAGGAAGATTCAGGATATAAATAAAGCCTTGTTTTCTTAGCTATGGTGGAACTCTAGAGTATCCATAAACTCTTTATGAGGTGAATACATCTGGAATAAGTATTCCAAGAAAATGCATCCGTTAATTGTAAACAGTGCAAGAGCCTCACATGTTTGGAAGAAGATGATTAAGATCAGGGTGGAGGTAGAACATGATATATGGTGGCAAATCAAGGCTGGAAATTCTAGTTATTGATTTGATAATTGGACCACTTGTAGTCCTAATTGGCGATAATTTATATTTCATCCTTTTTCCTAAACAAGCTAGATGTTTGTCCGGGCGTCTCTCCTAAAAAAATCAACTCAACTTAATAGAAGATCATGCTTTTGGTATCCTTTGGTCTATGTACCGTAGTGTCCCTCGAGTTTAAGAGTAAAAAATAAACTTATCTCTATGATGGTCAGTCAAGAAATACTAAAACAAGAATAGAAAATTAATTTAAGCAATAACAAATCATTAATCCGAAACAATCGATGTTCGAAAATTTTCCATAGCTACAGCCCCATAACATTGGCCTATAGTTACTAATCATATCATATCATATCATCTATTTATATAAAAGAGAACCCTAGATCCGTCTACGTGGCCCACAACAAGCAAGAATTCCCTTTTGAATTTATTTATTTCCAAAACTAGCCTTTCTCTTTCAATGAAAATATGTGACTTTAATGAAAATTTGCGACTTTAATGAAGAGGTGCGACTTTTGTCAAATGTTGTGACTTTTATGAAAATTTGTGACTTTAATGAAGAGTTGTGACTATTTTGAAAAGTTGTGTCTTTTATGAAGAGTTGCGACTTTAATGAAGAGTTGCGATTTTATTAAAAGTTGTGACTTTTATGAAAGGCTGTGAACTTTCTTAAGGTTTGTAACTTTTCCACATAGTTGTAACCTTTCTGATAAGGCACAATAAATATTTGTTCACACTACATTTTGTTGTCTATAAAAAAAGTGATTTCTCTCATTTTAAATCAAAAAAAATAAATTCATCTTCTTCTTCTACTTCCGCAAAATTAAATGTTCGTGTACTTTACTCCTGTTGAGTACTTATTGACACTACTGTTTTTGTATCAATAAGTTGGTGAATAAAATAATTCGATTCTGAGAGGATATAATTCTTTAGGCCTCGAGTATTGGCCACATCCAGGATTTCTATTAAGGGATTTGAAAAAAGAGAGTAGTGGTTTGAACTTCTAAACCACTAAGTCATCCTCTATTATTATATTCGGAAGGTTCAAAATCAATATATAAACATAAATATTCTTAAAAATACGTTAAATATAGAACGTAATTTTTTTGCCCAGGGGGTTCAATACTCTAGGTCCGCCTTTGATTGGAGGGCTACAATTTTCATAAGGGGAAAATTGTGCTCTTCTACTTTCTTTTTCATTCTATAATATATATATATATATATATATATATATATATATATATACACACAAGAAAATCTTAGGTCCGTTTACGTGGCGCCACCACAAACCAGAATTTCCTTTTAAATTTATTTAGTTTCAAAAGTAGCTTCTTTCAGGAAAAGTAGTGACTTTTATGAAGAGTTGTGACTTCTATGAAATGTTGTGACTTTTATGAAGAGTTACGACTTTTATGAAGAGTTGCGACTTTTATGAAAAGTTATGACTTTTATAAAATGTTGAGACTTTAATAAAGAGTTGCAACTTTTATGAAAGGTTGGAATCTTTACTAAGGGTTGCAACTTTTCCAAATAGTTGTGACCTTTTCGAAGGATTGCAACTTTTTCAAATAATTGTAACATTTCCCATAAGGCACAATAAACACTTGTTCACGCTATCCTTTGTTGTCTATAAAATAGAGAAATTTCCTGTCATTTTAAAACAATATAAATTTTAAACCTCTTCTTCTTCACAACTAAATATTTGTTCAAGTTCGGTGGCTCGCTGACATCATTGTTTATATTACAGATCTTGGTATGTATTTTTACGTTCATTAATTTATACTTATGTTGCTAAGGATAAATGATAAGATGTAATAAATTTTATTTTCCTTTAAATTATTAATGTTTGTTACCACATAATCTTCTATGTAAGATAATATAGTATTTTAGTATTCATGACTAATAGGTTTAAAATGTTATTTTATAAAAGTTGTCACGATTATGAAAGGTTGTAACTTTTTCAAAGACCTGTGACCTTTCCAATAAGAAACAATAAGTATTTGTTCACATTACCCTTTGTTGTCTATAAATAAGCATTTATTCTATTGTTATAGATCCTGATATGTTTTACAGTCATTAATTTATGCTTATGTCATTAATTTCTATTTTGATTACATGTTTTAAACTTAGTTGTTTATACATATTTTTTTGTTCATTACGTTAAAGTAGGTTAATCAAGACTTTTATGTAATCATTAGACTATTGGTGTCATATAGATTAGAATTCTTAAACTTTTAAAATAAATGACATTAATGTTTTCAATTGCTAAAAGGCAATGGGGTATCCAAGAATGGACTTTTGAGTGTTCAAAGTTATGGTGGTTTCACACTACATTAGAGTTTTAGTTATTCAACTTTCTATCTTATCGAGACATTCAATAGATTAGTGACATTCAAAACATAATGAAATATAATGGAATGGTAAGTATTGTACTCAATCTTAATCACAAGTTTGCGTTCAAATGGTTGATTAAAGTCAATAAATAACCCCTCAAAGTAGGATGAATCCATAATAATCAAATATTAAACAAATAGTCATATCCTTATAGATACTAGATTAAAAGTTGTAAAAATAAAATCTTAACCATATTGATTGAAACATAAACAACAACATATGTCTTTTGGATATCAAACTAGTGTCGTCGACTGCGAATGATTTTGAATAAGGAACTAGACAAGATATCATTTAATCCAAATTATTTGAGTGACATACGTTATTTCATTGAACTCCAAGAGATATCCTTTTAAATTTTAATTAATTTATCAAGTACACAACTAATTTTATAAGATGTATAATATTTATATTTTGTATGTAATGGTCTTTATTAGGAGAAAAACTCTCGCAATTGATTAATAAAATATTTATATCATTTTTTGAAAATACAAATATATACAATGAAACAATTATATATATTTTCTAAAGACTTTGGTGATGAGTAACTACAGTAAAATGATGAATTGATACCAAAATGCATACACATTTAGAATCAAATCCTTTTGTTTTAAGATTTAAGAAAAAAATCATTTCATTTTTGGATAAAACTTTCTTGATAATTTATCGTAGGGATATACCCACTCAAAAACACTTATATTATCAAATGTTCATAAATACGTTATTGATGTAGTTCACCGCTGCGCGAAGCACCGACAATTTACCTAGTTTTTACATATCCTGGTATGTTTTTTTACCTCATTAATTTATGCTGATTATATCAATTGTTGTTTTTCAGCACATGTTTTAAACTCTATTGTTTATGTTTCTGCAAAATTATTGTCTCCGGTTAAATTGAACATATACATATATAATACATATATTCATTGTGCAGAAAATATTATTGTACTCAGTTCCAATTATTCATGTTTTGATATTCTATATTAAATTCTATAACTTAAAAGTACTATATATAAGCTTACATATAATCTATGATTACATAGATATGAAATTTTTCACTTATCAATCGAAGAAATTCAATATACAAGTTCAAAAGTTGTAATTGTTTTGATGTTCAAGCGTAATTTCTTTTTTGATTATGTTAACAAATTTTAAATTATCTATTAAGACATATATCACAATTGTATAATCTATGCAATTTAAATATTTATTTTTATTACGAAATGTTTATGTATATATACTCTTATTTTCTTCTTTATTTTCCTTTTAATGTTGATTATAGAACCAATGATTTATTATTTCATGAATAATTCACTGATTAGATGTTCTTGAGTTATGTCATAATGAAAAATAATAAAATTCATGTTGAAATATTGCTAATAATTTTTTAAGAAACTTTTTTCCATTATTTTGAATGTATGGATATTAGTAAAAAAATTATTAGCAAGTTCAATGCAATTATTATTTATGACCGCAAATTACCTAGTATTTATACAAAAGAGAACCCCTTAAGTTGTCTTATATATTTATTTTTTATAATATTAAATTTAATCCCTTAAGTTGTCTTTTTGATTTTCTTCTATAATATTTTATTTTTAATTCGTTTTAACTCCAAATTTATTCATTTTTTCACCATTGTCTCCTACAAATAAAATGCACTATTTAGCACTATCAGTAAAATTTAAGTTAAAAAAGGACAAATAAAAATACTAAATGTGAGACAAAAAGTGATGAGAAAATATATTTTTGGCATCACATCAACACCCACACTTAGACTTTTGCTCGTACTCGAGCAAAAATTAAAGTCCATCTCAAAAAATAAAATTGTGAATGTTATCACTTTGCTTGATACAAATAATTAGGTCATATAGGAATTCCAAATCGTCAAGTACAGTTTATGCTCATTATACAAGACATCCAAATATACAACAAATCTCTAACCTTCTAACCTCAAGGAAGGACTTTAAACTAATCAAATGTAAGTTTGCTTGCCTATTCTCATCAAAGAAAGTTAATAAAATCACCTATCTATCATGGAACAAGTGCCTTCACAAAAAGAAATATTCCACACACTCAATTCAAAATATTTAATATAAATTAAGGATTTCATATCAAGAACAACTCTCATTCACAAAGAAAATTCACATGTGTGCATAAAGAATAATATGCTTGCCCATTATGTAAATCTCCACTATTTAAGCTTGCTCGAGTATAATCAAATAGGAGTTTAACCAGTGGTAATGTAGGATAGGGGACGAGTAGGAAAACTATATAATAATGACTTACATTTCCTTAAGATTTTTGCACTTTAAGACTTATTCACCCATTAGTTTCTTCTCTTTATTTTCAGCCCTCCCTTCAACAATTATTTGACAAGTAATTCTTATCCCAAAAATGCTTCCAAAGTTATTTTCATAGGATTTTTTCATATCACATTCTTTTGTTCTTCTCTTTTTTTTCATCACATTCTTTCAAGAGAATTTCTGAATCAGTTTGTATCCATCCTTGATTACTTTTTTTCACTAAACAATCTTTTTTCCTTCAGAATTAACAATTAGAATAAGTCTATGCTATAATGTTCAAGGAAGAAAAGTGTCAAAACTAGGGATTTGCCACGCCCCGATCCTACACCCTGGGCATGTCTGACACTCAAAAGTCATTGTTGGCCTCGAGAGGACCCTTGTCCTGGCTTAATTACTTAGCAGAAGGCATAAATCAATAAACATACAGTTATGAAATAAACTGGAATGTTATAAATGAACATTCAACTTGTCCATTAAGGCAAACCCAAGTCTTAACATAAGGTAATGACAATGAAAAGACTAAAGGACTAACATCTAACGTGAAGTGGGTCTCTACTAATTCAATTTCAAGAAACTCATTACTAAAAATTGCGACGAAGAGGGTCAAAAATAATTTCAACAAAGAAGAACTTGCTGAAGATTGATGCTTTCAATGTAAAGATGGAGGAGAGCTCATGATTTGTCACTATGAGGAAGTCCTTTTTCTAAGAAAATCAATTTTATATTTGGTATATTTGATGAAATAAACTAGTAACATGGTTATCATTAAAATGTTTCTAAAATGACAACCATGTTTCTAGTTTATTTCATCAATTATAACAAAAATAAAATTATTTTTTAGCAAAGGACTTGTTTATAGTCACAAATCATGAGTTGTCCTGCATATTTACATTCAAAGCATCAATCTTCTACAAGTTCTTCTTTGTTAAAAATCTTATTGCCCCTCTTCGTTGCACTTTGTAGTAGATGAATCTCTTGAAATTCAAATACTTGAGACTCACATCACTATAATCAAGAAATTTATCATTGTCAAAGTATATATACACTATTGATGATCTATAGGATATAAAAGCATCACATATGTGAGGGATAGAAGTCACAGCATCTATATCCAATTACGCATTACCCCCCCAAAAATCAATTGTGTTATGATATTTCTTTATCCAAAACCACTCTTAAGTGGATGGTTTCCTCGAGCTTATTGTCATTTAAGACAGATCTTAACTCCTTTTTATATGAGTCTCGGTGAAAATGCTTTATATAACTATGATCGTAAATCTGGGAGTATATCTAAATATCAAACGCTGTCTTTGATTTGTTGGATAAGGCTAACGGTGAGGCTGATACACACCACCCTGATAGTATAATAGAATTACAAAAGAAGATAGAGTCTCTTGCGTATCCTTACTATAGTATGAAGAATATTTTTCAGGCTGCACCGCAGATCATGAAATTATTATTTCAAGATGATGAACCCACTGCTAGAAGTTATTTGCTAGATAAGGAAGAATATCTCACTTCTGAAGAGAGAATGTTTATAAAGTCTTTTAATCGTTATACCCTTGAAGTTATTATAGTTCATATATTTGTTTTAGTCTTCAATAGTATTGAGGATAGCCCCGCCGTTCGGCTTTCTACCCTAGTTGATCAACTAGATTGCGCTGTTAGAACTCAAGCTCTAATGATGTATGCAAGGGATAAATCTATAAAGGGTGAATTTTCTTTTAAGGGAAACGTAAGAATGTAAGTATCTTACTGGTAGAATTTTTATTAGAAAGAAACCTCATAACTATTGCTAACAATTTTTCTATATCAAGTCAAAAGATAGAAATTAAAGATAAGAAGGGTAGGTTTTATAAGAAACGAGCATCCTATGTTTTTTGTAATTTTGATGTCGGGATTATTCCCATCCAGCTAAATCTGCCTATGGTATGTCCGCCTAAAGATTGGCATGTTGCAAAACCTGCTGGTGGTAAACCTAGTAGTCTATCAGACCTTACCGGGGGTTATTTATACGAACCCGTCGGTGATATATATTTGTATAATCGTTATAAGTTGTTAGCAGCCCATGACAAGGATAAGTTTAATATATTATTGAATGATAAATATCAAGAAATTTGTGATGCAATGAACTCATTGCAAAAGGAGTCTTTTGAGATCAATGTTGTTATGCTAGATTTTATTAAGGATAATTATAAATCCCTCGTTAGGGAAGGGCTTCTTATGCCTCGTATTCTAGCATCGATTAATATACCTGTTGCAATCAAGAGTTTAAGGGATACCTTCCTTAAATATGAAAATAAGGGGTCTATCACATACCAGACTGTGCTAGATGTGTTCTTGGCTGATGTGCAATGAGCCCGTTATGAAGATTTTATACTAGATATTGCTTCAGCTTACGGGGTATGAATTTTATCTGCCGGCCTTCGTTGACTTCCGTGGTAGGATTTACCGCTCTGGTGTATTACATTTCCATGAACGTGATATAGCGAGGTCTTTAATTGTATTTTCTAGACGAACTGTTAAAGAGAGTCAAATGAATACCCCCACCCCCACCCACCCCGTCCAAAGGGGGGTGCTGCTATAGCTGAAAATATGTACCTTGCTGCGACCGCCTTTCATTATCAAAAATACCCTTCCTATGAAGAAGCCTTGCAAGCTGGTTTAGATCTTGAGAGTCTAAAATGCACTGAAGATCTCATAGAGCGCGCTTCAACAGCCAGGGACCCCTATCAGTACATATCCAAGATTGTTACTCTAGCGGCGGAGTCTACTAAGGTATCACAGTATTAACTTCCTATAACTCAAGATGCATCTGCTAGCGCTTATCAGATAATTAGTTACTTTATGTTAGATTTCGAACTTGCTAAATATACAAATATTTTTCCTACTAAAGTTCATAATTCAGAACATCTACGTATAAACGATATTTACGATTTCTTTCTATCGGAGCTTATATAGAGTACTTAAAAGCCGCTGAGAATAGAATTTGGAAGGATGGTTCTATTATTATCAAATATGTATGCCCCTTTCTTCATAGAAATTTACTGAAATCACTCCTAATTCCCTTGGTCTATGGGAAGACTGCGTACAGTATGGCTGACAATCTATATAATGAGTTAAATGTCCTTTTAGGTAAAAACGAATGCTTGGAACTGGCTAGACATATAGAAATTTTCTTTCAAAAGAGATTTCCTCATATAGTCAACCTAATGACTTTAATAGGAGCTGTAGGCTGGGTTGTATCTGCAAGTGGGGCACCTGTCTACTATTCAACCCCTATGTATACTACAGTGCAGGACTATATGAAATCTGAAGCTGTTAATATATGGTTATATGATCGTCAAAGCAAGAAAAGACGCTAGGTAACGCTACGTGTTCCCACACCCGAATGTGATCAAAGAAGATGATCAAACTAAAATGTAGATATGACAATTAGTTGTTTAATTTATTCCCTTTTAGAAAATAGTAGAATAATATTATCATTTAACAGACAAAGAAAATCAAAGCATGATGACAGCCCGAAGAATAAAATACCTATTTACAAAGCACAACAAAAAAACATGTTTTTCTTAACACAAAATTATGAAGAAATAGCAAGAATCATAACAAATTATAGATTATCAAACACTTCTAGCACCCATTGACCTAAAACATGAATGTCATTTTGACTAATCGAAATATGTCATATAAATCAAAACTAGAAAAAGAACCAGCATCATTAGTCCAACCTAGACGGAAATTGTTACCTTCTATAATAGAAAGTTGAAAATATTTGTTTAGTAATAACATGAACCATAGAAGAGATGATTTGTGGGAATGAAGAAAAGAGAGAATTAGGAACGGGGAATGAAAAAAGAGAGGATTCTTGAGCGTGAGTCAGCAATTCATAAGTAACTGATTGTTGTATCCAAGAAAAGATTCCTCCAATCAAAAAAGTGTAACTTTGTTCAATTGGACTCTTCTATTAAAAAAACCTTGATAGAAAAATCTTTCTATTTTCTTTACACTCAATACTCTCCTTTTTCTCTACCCTCAATTCTCTTTTTTTTTTTCATTGAAATCTTTCTATTTTCTTTACACTCAATACTCTCCTTTTTCTCTACCCTCAATTCTCTTTTTTTTTTCATTACCCCCATTTCTCTTTTCTATGGTTGATGTTATTGTAGGAAAAAAAATAAGCTTTCTATTGAAGAATGTAGGGATTTGCATCTATGTTGGACCAGTAATGCTGATGTTTTTCTTGTTTTATTTTTTTATGATGTCTTTCAGTTGATCCAAACGACATTCATAATATTTCAGGTCAATCAATGCTAGAAGTGTTTGAAAATCAATAATCTTTTTATGATTGTTGGAAGTTCAATAGAATTTTGTGTTAAGAGAACCTGTTGTTCTATTGTGTTTTGTGAATATGTATTTCAATTTTCGGGCTAATCATCTGATTTTCTTTGTTTGTTAAAGCTTGATGATTAACCCAAAGAATAAAATACCCATTTCGAAATCACAACAGAAAAACATATTTTCTTAACACAAAATTCTGAAGAAACAGCAAGAATCATAACAAATTCAAGATTTTCAAACACTTCTAGCACCCATTGACCTAAAACATGAATGTCATTTTGAATAATCGAACTATGTCATACAAATCAAAACAAAAAAAATTAGCATCATTAGTCCAACCTAGACGGAAATCGCTGCCTTTTATAATAGAAAGTTAATTTTTTTAAATGATAACATTAGCCATAGAAGTGAGATTTGTTGGTAATGAAGAAATGGGAGAATTGGGGGGCGTGTAATGAAAAAATAGAGGATTTAAGTGTGTGTGTCAGCAATTCATTAGTAACTTATTGTTGTATCCAAGAAAATATTCCTCCAATCAAAAAGTATAACTTTGTTCAATTGGACTCTTCAATGAAAAAAACCTTAATAGAAAAATATTTCTTATTCTTTACACTCAATTCTATCTTATTTTGTTACCCCCAATTCTCTTTTTTTTTTCATTACCCCAAATTCTTTTTTTTATGGTTGATGTTATTGCTGGAAAAAAAATTCAGCTTTCTATTGAAGAATGTAGGGATTTGCGTCTATGTTGGACCAATAATGCTTATGTTTTTCTTGTTTTATTTTTTATGATATCTTTCGGTTGATCCAAAAGACATTCATAATTTTTTAGTTCAATAGGTGCTAGAACTGTTTGAAATCTATAATTTTATTATGATTGTTGGGAGTTCTTTAAAATATTGTGTTAAGAAACCCTGCTTTTCAATTGTGTTTGTTTAATATGTAATTTAATCTACGGGCTATGCATCTAGATTCGATTCTCTTTGTTTATTAATCTGTATATTTTTTCTGCTATCTTCTCTAATAGGAAAAAAATTTACACTAATAACTATCATATCTGCATTTTAGTTTTGATCATCTGAACTGAACATGTGAATTTTCTTGATTATAGTGAACTGGTCTTTGGTAATTCAATTTCAAGAAAGTCATTACTACAAATTGCGATGAATAGGGTCAAAAAGATTTTCAAAAAAGAAGAGCTTGCTCGAGATTGGTGTTCTCAATGTAAAGATGGAGGATAGCTCATGATTTGTGACTATTAGAAAGTCGTTTTGCTAAGAAAATCAATTTTATATTTGGTATATTTGATGAAATAAACTAGTAACATGGTTCTCATAAAAATGTTTCTAAAATGATAACCATGTTTCTAGTTTATTTCATCAATTATAACAAAAATAAAATTATTTTTTTAGCAAAAAGAATTTCCCATAGTCACTAATCATGAGCTCTCCTCCGTATTTAAATTCAAAGCACCAATCTTCTACAAGTTCTTCTTTGTTGAAAGTCTTATTACCCCTCTTTGTTGCACTTTGTAGTAGATGAGTCTCTTGAAATTCAATTACTTGAGACTCACATCACTATAATCAAGAAAATTCCCATGGTTAGTTAAGATGATCAAAACTAAAATGCCGATATGAAAATTGTTGGTTTAACTTTTTCCCTTTTATAAAAAATAGTAGAAAATTATATTCATTAAAAAGACAAAGAAAATCAATGCTTGATGATTATCCCAAAGAATAAAATACCCAATAAACAAAGCACAACACAAAAATATGTTTTCTTAACACAAAATTGTGAAGATATAACAAGAATCATAACAAATTTTTGATTTTCAAACACTTCTAGCATCCAGTGACCTAAAACATGAATGTCATTTTGATTAATCAAAATATGTCATAAAAACCAAAACAAGAAAAAAATCAACATCATTAGTCCTACCTGGGCGGAAATCGCTACCTTCTATAATAGAAAGTTGAAATTTTTTGTTTAGTGATAGCATGAACCATAGAAGAGAGAATTGGTGGTAATGAAGAAAAGAGAGAATTGGGGGTCGGGTAATGAAAAAAAAGAAGATTGTTGAGTGTGTGTCAGCAATTCATAAGTAACTGATTGTTGTATCCAAGAAAAGTTTTCTCCAATCCAAAAAGTATAACTTTATTCAATTGGACTCTTCTATTAAAAAATTCTTAATAGAAAAATCTTTCTATTTTATTTACACTCAACACTCTCTTTTTTCGTTACCCCCAATCCTCTTTTATTTTTTTCATTACCCCCAATTCTCTTTTCTTATGGTTGATGTAATAACTAGAAAAAAAATCATTTTTCCATTGAAGAATGTAGTTATTTGCGTATATGTTGGATAAGTAATAATGATGTTTTCTTGTATTATTTTTATGATATCTTTCAGTTGATCCAAACGGCATTCATAAATTTTTAGGTCAATGGATGTTAGAATTGTTTGAAAATCTATAATTTTGTCATGATTGTTGGGAGTTCTTTATAATTTTATGTTAAGAAAGCCTGTTGTGTTTTGTTAATATGTATTTCGATCTCCGGGCTAACCATCTAGCTTTGATTCTCTTTATTTGTTAATGTACATATTTTTTCTGCTATCTTTTCTAATAGAAAAAAAATTACACTAATAATTATCATATCTTATTTTAGTTTTGATCATTTGAACTGAACATAAGAATTTTCTTGATTATAGTGAACTGGTCTTTGGTAATTCAATTTAAAAAAACTCATAACTACAAATTGCGACGAATAGGGTCAAAAAGATTTTCAACAAAGAAGAATTTATTGAAGATTGGTGTTTTCAATGTAAAGATTGAGGAGAACTCATGATTTGTGACTATGAGCAAGTCCATTTGCTAAGAAAATCAATTTTGCATTTGCTATATTTGATGAAATAAACTAGTAACATGGTTATCATAAAAATGTTTCTAAAATGACAACCATGTTTCTAGTTTATTTGATCAATAATAACAAAAATAAAATTATTTTTTTAGCAAAATGACTTGCCCATAGTCACAAATTATGAGCTCTCTCCTCCATATTTGCATTGAAAGCACCAATCTTCTACAAATTATTCTTTGTTGAAAATCTTATTGCTCCTTTTCATTCCACTTTGTAGTAGATGAGTCTCTTGAAATTGAATTACTTGAGACTCACATCACTTAATCAACGAAAATTATCATTGTTAGTTCATATGATCAAAAACAAAATTCAGATATGACAATTATTGGTTTAATTTTTACCCTTTAGAAAAAATAGTAGAAAAATATATTCATTAAACAGACAAAGAAAATCAAAGCTTGATGATTAGCCCCAAGAATACAATACGCATTTACAAAGCATAACAGAAAAACATGTTATCTTAACACAAAATTTCTAAGAAATAGGAAGAATCATAACAAATTAAAGATTTTCAAACACTTCTACCACCCATTGACCTAAAACATGAATGTCATTTTGATTAATCAAAATATGTCATACAAATCAAAAGAAGAAAAAAAATCAGCATCATTAGTCCAACCTAGTTGTAAATCGCTACCTTCTATAATAGAAAGTTGAAATTTTTTGTTTAGTGATAACATGAACTATAGAAGAGAGAATTGGCGGTAATGAAGAAAAGAGAGAATTGGGGGGCGGGTAATGAAAAAAAAAGGATTGTTGAGTGTGTGTCGGCAATTCTTAAGTAACTGATTGTTGTTTCAAAAAAAAAATTCCTTCAATCCAAAAAGTACAACTTTGTTCAATTGGACTCTTCCAATAAAAAATCTTAATAGAAAAATCTTCCTATTTTATTTACACAATACCCTTTTTTTTTGTTCCCCCCATTTCTCTTGCTCTTTTTTTTCATCACCCCCAATTCTCTTTTCTATGGTTGATGTTATTGCTAGAAAAAAAAATTCAGCTTTATATTGAAGAATGTGGTGATTTACGTCTATGTTGGACTGGTTATGCTGATTTTTTCTTGTTTTATTTTTTATGATATCTTTCGGTTGATCCAAACGACATTCATAATTTTTTAGGTCAGGGTTTGCTAGAAGTGTTGAAAAACTATAACATTGTTATGATTGTTGGGAGTACTTTAGAATTTTCTATTAACAAAACCTGTTTTTCTATTGTGTTTTGTTAATATGTATTTCATTCTCCAAACTAATCATCAAGCTTTGATTTTCTTTGTTTGTTAATGTATATATTTTTTCTGATATTTTTTGTTAAAGATAAAAACTTACACTAACAATTGTCATATCTGCAGTGTAGTTAAAATCATCTTAACTAAACATGAGAAGTTTCTCGATCATACTGAAGTTGGTCTCACGTATTTAAACTTTAAGAAACTCATTTACTACAAATTGCGACGAAGAGGAGCAAGAAGATTTTCAACAACGAAGAACTTGTTGAAGATTGGTGCTTTGAATGACGGGATAAATGAGAGCTCGTGATTTTTGAATATCAATATTATTTTTGGTATAGTTGATGAAATAAACTAGAAACATGGTCATCGATGCTCTCTAGGAAACGTAACCCTACACCGTGATATGGGAATTAGAAGAATTAAACCAGATGATCGTAAACGAAAAAGTGGACTGTGCGGTGATTGGAAAGTTTTCATATGTGTGGCCTTACATACAAGATCTCAGAAAATTGATCCCTAAACAATGTGAACTAAAGGGAGAATGCAATATTGGGTTGCTTAGTAATAGACACGTTTTGATAAGGGAGATATTATTGGAGGATTAAGTGCACCTATTATCTAACCCAACTTTTACATCACACAGAATAACTGGTCTTTTCCAATGAGAACACTGAAATGGGATCCAGTGTTCAATCCCGAGAAGGACACAACAACAACAATTGCATGGATATCTTTTCCATTGCTTCCACCAAATCATTTTGGGGAAGAAACAGCGTTTTCACTTGCACTAGTAGTAGGAAAGCTACTACAAGTAGACTTGGCAACAAAGAATAAGACGAGGCCAAGTTGTGTAAGAGTTATGGTGGATGTAAATCTACTCAAAGAATTCCCAAAACGGATTAAAATTTGAATAAGGAGAAACAATGAGGAAGTAATGGAGAAATGGATCAAAATTAAGTACGATTATGTGCCAAAGTATTGTCAGACATGTATGATTCAGGGTCACAATGAGGAACAATGTTTTGTTGTGCATCCTGAATTTTATCCAATACAAGACAAGTTGAAAGGAAGGAAAACGACAAAACAGAGAAGAATCATATTGCTAGGAGAACAGCCGTTGAAGACTCAACAAAAGTTGGAAACATGCAACAATCCAATAAAGAAGAAGGTTTTGTAGATAAAAGATACAAAAAATGGGGAGGAGACAGATCGAAATAGTCGGAGAAGGTTTGGAACAGGGTTGGAATAATTACTGAAAATAAATAAAACATGTTGGAACAAATGTAGGCACTCCTGGTATTCAAAGGAGTGCTAAAAAGGACAAGATATCCAAGTTTAATGATTGCACAATGGATAATAAGTATGCTGAAGGGTACAGTCATGCTGGAAAGAAAAATATAGCAAAACCAGGTGACATTGTGGACAGTTCTCAAGGAAGGAGAAGGGGATGAGATGTGACTCAAAGGGGTAATGACGAAGTTGTTTCAACAAAGTATAACAATGAGGAGAACAACTACGAAAAAGAAAAGGACTGTACTGATTATGAATTAAGTGACGTGCTTAAACAAGATCTAAACTCGGAGAATGACAATCATAGGGACGAGGCAGAATCTGTAATAAAAAAGGTCCAGACTTAGTAGAGAATGATGATGATGATTTGCAGCAAAAAAGGACCTTGAGGAGGATGAAGAGCTGGAATACAATATTCAACAAATTAGCAAGGCATACCAACAGGTTGGAAAATGGAGCAAGGAAAGTCAAAGTAAAAATTCCTTTACAGGTCCAAACAAGGAGCAGCAGGTAGAGGGCGTCTAATAGTGATCAATGATTGAAAAAAAATACTATTTTGGAATATTAGGTCGGTTAATACTCAAAAATCATTTGAGAGAATAATGGACTTAAACAAAAGACACATATATTCATTCATAGCTCTAATGGAACAATTTAAAAATCTATCTGAGTTGGAAGATAACAAAAGGAAATTATGCTTTGAGCATGCGGGGGTAAACAGTTCCGGGAAGATTTGGTTATTTGGAGGACAATTTGGGAAGCAAACATTATTCTCGATACGTTCCAACAGATAACCATTAATTCCAGAATAGGAAATAATTTTTTTCTAATCATAGCTGTGTACGCGAGATGTAATGCTTTGGACAGATAAGAATTATGGGAGAAATTGGAGGAGTTAGCAGGAAGTCAGCAATGTCCATGTGTAATCGGAGGAGATTTCAATGTTACTCTTAATGAGGAAGAAAAACTAGGAGACCTTGCATTCACTCATAATGAAGCTTTGGAGTTTGCATCCTATCTCAATGCATGTGCGTTAACTGAGGTGCGAATATCAGGGAGTAAATACACATGGTGGAATGGACGAATTGAGGAGGATTATATTTTTAAAATGTCGGATAGTATTCTTATGAATCAGGAATTATGGATTTGTTCCCAACATCTGAGGTGCATCATTTGATCAAACAGGGGTCTGACCATGTACCTTTGCATATGACTTGTAGCTCAAGAGATGAGACATTCATAAATCCATTTAGATTCTTGAATTTTTTAAGCAAGCACAAATAGCTTAAGTAAATTGTGGACTTTGTTGGGAACACTATTATAGAGTTCCATGCTAAAATGAAGAGAGTTAAGAAAGAACTGTCAGCTTGAAGTAGATCTGCCTATGGAAATGTTTTTCAACAAATTCCCACCATATAATATGTGATAAAGGTCAAGGAAATACAATTGAAATACAACCACCTGCCAGCAACCAGGCAGAATTGAGCAAAGTAGAAGCATAGTTAAAGAAATATTTGCAAATTGAAGAAGCTTTTTGTAGTCTAAAGGCTAGGATGAAATGGTTTTAAGATGGGGATAGAACTACGAAATTTTTCCATTCGTATGTTAAAGGAAAAAGGAAGAAGGTGCATATTGGTCAAATAGTGTCTGACCAAGAAATTACGTTACAGACAAATGAACATATTGATCAAGTGGTTGTGGGATTTTATGAAGAGCAATTTCATGCAGAAATATTGGAAACGGACTATGCCATGATTGACCAGATTCCAAAGAGTATATCAGATAACGAAAATGAGGCAATGAGTAGGCTTCTAGATCAGGATGAAGTGAAAAAAGTGGTCTTTTCATCGAATGGCAGCATTGCTTGTGGGCCAGATGGATTTACAAGGCATTTCTTTAAATGTTGCTGGGAGATCATAGGGGATGCTGTTACTAAATTAGTAAGAGCTTTTTTCTATGGGCAGAGGAGATGTCTAAATTCGTTACTCATACCAACTTGGTATTGCTACCCAAGAAAGAATCTGTAAGGAGCTTCTCAGATCTAAGATCAATAAGTCTTAGTAATTTTCTGAATAAAATCATTTCACGAGTGGTTCATGAAAGAATTCTGCTGGTCTTATCCAAGATAATTTCTCCAACCCAGTTAGGTTTTGTGAAGTGCAGAAGTATCACTGAGAATGTATTGTTTTCACAAGAAATTATTAGATATATGAATATGAGGGGAAAATGTTAACGTGGATGTGAAACTGGATATGACCAAGGCATATGACAGAGTTGTGGATATTCTCAACCAAAGTGATAAGAAGATTTTGTTTATTTGAAATGATTTTTGATATGATATAGAGGATTATCTACAACTACTGGTATTCAATTATGATTAATGGTAGGGAACATAGTTTTTTTGGATCTTCGATAGGATTGAGGCAACGAGATCCTCTATCCCCTACTCTTTTAATTATGGCAGCAGAGGTCCTAGCAACAACTTACATGGGGATGCATATTTTAAGGGATATAATTTGCCAAAGTAGAATCCTGAGATTAATCATCTATCCTAGCAGATGACACCATCCTTTTTTACTCTGGGAAAGAAGTTCAGTGATCAAAATAATGCAGGTTCTAAAAGAGTATGCAAGTACTTCAGGTCAAATAATTAATAAATATAATAGTTGTTTTTATCTTCATGAGAAAACACCTCTTATTGTTGAAATCAGAATGAGGAGGTTAGCAGGGATAAGACAAATAAATTTTCCTTTTCTATATTTGGGATGTCCAATATTTTATGGGAGGAGAATCTCTGGGTATTTTGAAGACTTGATTAGGAAAGTTGCTACGATAATCTTCTCATGGCATAATAAATGCCTATCAGTTGGAGTTAAGCATGTTCTGTCAATCATGTTTTCAGTCTATGCCATCTTACTTGTTATCAACTATGAATCCAACAAAGAAAGTCATGGACCAAAATAATCAAATTTTTACTAAATTCGTTTGGGGAATGTGGGGGTAGTTAAAGGTAAACACTGGGTGGCATGGGGGACATGTGTCTTCCAAAAGAGGAAGGTGGAATTGGATTTAGGAAGATTCAGGATATAAATAAAGTCTTGTTTTCTTAGCTATGGTGGAACTCTAGAGTATCCATAAACTCTTTATGAGGTGAATACATCTGGAATAAGTATTGCAAGAAAATGCATCCGTTAATTGTAAACAGTGCAAGAGCCTCACATGTTTGGAAGAAGATGATTAAGATCAGGGTGGAGGTAGAACATGATATATGGTGGCAAATCAAGTCTGGAAATTCTAGATGTTGATTTGATAATTGGACCAGGAAAGGGGCATTATACTTTACTGAAGAAGAGTTGGCACAAGATGAGGAATTGGAGGTAAATTCTTTTATCATAAATTATGAGTGGAATGAAGAAAATCTAAGATCAGTGACTTAGGAGGAAATGGTACAACATACAACAACTGAAATCAGCAATGACAAAGCATGATGGATGCATAGCATTAAAGAGGATTTTACTGTCAAATCAACCTATAACAACATGAAAAGAAAACTTCCAGTGAATGAATGGAGCAATTATATGAGGGTTTGCCATTCAAGATTGGTTTTTTCCTATGGAGGGTTTGGAGGGGGAGAATAGCCACATATGATAATTTAACGAAATTGAGGATACATGTGGTCTCAAAATGTTACTGTTGTGAGGAGGGTCAATTGGAGACATGTCTTATCTTTTACTAACACCTCGCATAGCACAAAATATGTGGAAGCAGTTTTCTTCTTGTGTAGGTCTCAGCGTAACTGGAAATATAAAACAAACCATTTATAGAGGGTGGGAGCACAAGATGTCACACAAATAAGATCAGATACAAAAGGCAGTTCCTGTAATCATAATGTGGGAATTATGGAAGAGAATAAATGTTATAAAGGATGGGAAGGTGATAACTTATAGGTCTATGTATTATCAATGTCAATTGCCAATACATTAATTAATAAGGATCAAATTCCCATGGATCAAAAGTATGTCAAAACATTGGTCAGAAATGGTGGATACTCTTCAAAGATATCCGTCCAACATACAGTATCTACTCTTGAGGTGGAAGATGCCAATACAAGGTTGGTTTACTTGCAACACGGATGGAGCTAGTAAAGGAAACCCAGTCAGAGTGCTTATGGTTTTTGTATACGAAATAAAGGAGGAGATATCATATATTCAGAGGAACAGAGCATAGGGGAGGCTACCAACATACATTGAGGCAGAGGTTAGAGCCGTGTGGGATGCTTTAAAGTATTGCATCAGTCATAAGATGAATAATATTCATGTGGATACAGATTCATTGATTTTAAAGAACATGATTGTGAAGTATTGGAAAATACCATGGGAGTTTGCTGAACAAAGGGAAGACATACATGAAATGGAGGCACAAATCATTGTAAATGTGCAACATATTTTCTGAGAGACAAATCGGCTAGCAAACTTTTTAGAAAATACAAAAATTGACAAAGAAGGAAAAAGATATTCTTAAGCTTTAATCAATTACCAAGCCTGGAAAGAAAGATTCTTAATATGGGCAAGCATTAGATCCTTCAGTTCGTATCAAATCAAGAAGAATAAAAATAGACAACAATGGGTAGCATGCTTAGTTACAGTGAAGACACAACTTTATAAACAAGTTATATTCTGGAATTAACTTGAGCAGAAGTGTTGTCAAAGAACGACTCCTAGGACTAAGCTATGTCAGCAAGCAAAATGGGATACAGGGACGAGTAAAAGTGAGAGTAAAGGGACAAAATCTGATATTTTTGAAGCACTCTGCATGGAATCTGGTGGATGAAAAGTCCTTTTCTCGTGTTCGGCTTCACCTACACCAAGAATCACAGTTAAATGACAAGAATAGAAAAGAGGAAGCAAGGGAGAAGGATAAATCATATAAACAAATTTTCAAAGGTAAAAAGGAAGTCCTCTAATCACTATCAAGTTCGACAAGATCTCCAAATTCCAATCTAAAAGTACGCCTACAACAGTCACAATCCGCTGGCAGGTGAGGAAGCACAATTCAAGAAAGAGGGAGGACAAACCTTTGAAAGCTTATTAGAATAGCAGGTCACAAATGCTTGTGGAAGAATGTTTATTCCCTAGAGCAGTACATTTTCATGCCTGCAAGGAGGCGGACTGAGCAATGAAAAAAGGAGAAGTGAAAAAGGATGTTAAAAGAGCATTTTTGGAAACCCTGCCAAAGGGGACTTTTATTAAAAATGTGTGGTCTGGTCACTTTTGGGCCGACTAGAACCCATATTGTCTATGTAAATATTGGCCCTTTTCGGTTGTTTAATAAAGGGACCTTGAGTCCAAATTTAGCTTTAAAAAAAAACTAGAAACATGGTCATCATTTGGAGACATTTTTATGATGACCATGTTTCTAGTTTATTTCATCAAATATAACAAAAATAAAATTGATTCTTTAGTAAACAGACTTGCTAATAATCATCATGCGTTCTCCACCATATTTATGTTCAAAGCATCAATCTTCTGCAAGTTCTTTTTTCTTCAAAATCTTCTTGCCCCTCCTTGTCGCCATCTGTAGCACATGAGTCTCTTGAAATCTATAACACCCCGTATCTAAAACAAACCAAAAATAAGTTTTTCAGAAATCTACAAGTGCAATCGACAATCACTATCAATGGACCGTAGTATGATCTACGACCCGTATTGTGCATTCCTCGTTTGCCACTGAAGCTCTCCCAAAACGTAGACTAGAAAAATCGACGAAGTGTCGATCCACGGACAGACCTACAGTCCGTAACTCATACTACGGTCCATGGTCTGTGTCCGTGGATTGAGACTCAAGTTACCCGGCCTCTGACATGAACTACGGATGACCAACACTGACCGTCGATTGATCTATAGACTATAGGTCTGACCGTAAGTGATGTTTAGTAGTTAGTTAGGGGGAATTGCTGATAGGGTCAACTTCAAATGGTCATTACCTTTAAAACAAAATGAATTAGGTGTCCCATGACCTATGATATGATATATAATTGAATTATATTTCCATAGCCATCGAGTTTGCTTAACTCCAACCTTTGAGTAAAACGTTATGTCCGTTTTAGTGAAGGCTTGTCAAGCAGAGCCAATGGAAGGACCGTCGATTGAATGACGGCCCGTCATACCAGGTCACCGATTAGTCTGACAACAATTAGTTCAGGGGTCTTTTGGTATTTTTCTAGTTCGTTTAACCCCTAAGATACGTCGTTTATGCCCTAAATCATCAAATTTTAGTCTAGAAACATAAATAAAACTTACCTAAGTCAAATCATTAATTAAAACTTAGAAAATTAGAAGCAAGAAAGTAGAAAAAAGGTCAAGAACCCTAGTTCAAGAACACAACAAGGTTTCACCAGTTTCAGCCCCGAAATCTAAACATTTCTCCGTGGATTTCATCACCAGTTATGTGAGATTACACTAGTGGGTTCCTTTCACCCATTGGGTCCTTAGTTTTCAGTCAGATTCTTGATTCCCTTATCTTGATTAGACCTAGGTTTCTAGAACTTCAACAAATTATCATGAATTAGTTAGTTATATGTTCCAAGTGAGATTACCATATTATTACTAAGAACTTTGCATGAATTTCAGAATCCTAGCTACGTATTTCTTTAGTTCTTGAATTACACATGCTAGGTCAGATATTACAGTTACTTCAGATATACATATCTCATTTATTATTGTATCATTATCAGATTAATTGTTGCATTCTCAATTTCCATGTTCAGTTTTGAGCTATCCAGTATTTACAGAAATTCAGTCATAATGTGTTAATCACTTAATTCGTTGGGACTAGCATAATACAGAGTTGGACTAGGGTTCTGCGTACCCAAATAGTCCCATAACTACTAGTCAAATAGGTTGTAAGTTCCCTCTGTGGGCATCATTTTAGTGATTACGCCAACATGCCATTTTTCTTCTGGTAGAGTATATTGGGTCCTCTTGATGGGGCGTATACATCGGACTCCAAATTTAGCTCGTGCGGTTTTACTATCGGCTATTAGTAGATCCCACGGTTCAGTCAGACTCTATTGCAGTGACCATATTTAAAGATCAGTTAGTATTCAGTCTCAACATGTTATAAATTTGGTCATTGCATCCAGTTAGCTCAAAATTTAGTATATCATGTTCAGAATATTATATTTGTTTTTGTGCTTGTTCAGTTATGTATTATTTTAGTTTTACTCTATCCTACATTGTCAGTACCTTTTAAGTACTGACGCATACGTGCGCTACATCTTCTCATGATGTAGGTTCAGTTTCTCAGCATCCTGATCAGGCTTAGGTCGATTTCTGATAGTAAAATCAGTTGTGACTGCTTATTCTCTGAGGACAATATTGATGAGTTATTTTTAGTATTTTAGTCCTTTAGTTTCAGTTTTTGCTAGACTTAGTTAGGGCCTGTCCCGGCATTTCTAGTCATTTAGAGGCTATTTTCAGACATACTTAGTTTTAGCTTAGTATTGAGTTAATAACTTCTTTGTATTAAACTCATCAGATTTCATATATATCAATTTTAGCATATGGGTATTCCCTATCTTTTCATTTTAAATTATGATTTAGCTTCCGCGGTCAGTTTATTATCTTTAGTATGCTCATGATCATGTCAGCAAGGTTAGCTTGGGATCACTTCTGGTCCTAGGTCCAGTGTCCACGTCTCGGGCGTAGCTCGGGGCGTGAGAAACTTAGTATCAGAGCACTAGGTTTAAGTATCCTAGGATGTCTGAAAAGCCGCACTATGGAGAGTCTTTTTCATGGGTGTGAAAGACACCACACTAATGAAAGGGAGGCTATGAAGTATTTTAGGAAAAAAACATCACTTTCTTTTTACTCTAATAGTGCGTGAGGTATGATCTAATTCTATTTTAACTCGATGTTCTACGTTTCAAATCATGCCTGCTCATAGAGCTGATGTCAGGAATGCGAATGCCAGAAATGCAAATGCAACTCCTCCAATCCCTGATCAGGAAGTCCCCAATATTGAGTCCAATACTGAGTTCAGGAACACCACTAAGATTTTGGCTCTGAGTGTGGCCAACCAGAACAATTTGGTTCAAGCTCATGTGAATTAAAATGGTGGATCCTAAGCAGCTAGGGTCCGTGACTTTATTAGGATGAATCCATATGAGTTCTTACGATCACAGACTAGTAAGGATCCCCAGAACTTCTTGGATGAGTTCAAGAAAATCTTTGAGGTGATGAAGGTCACTAGGAATGATTGGGTTGAGTTGACATCAAACCAGCTGAAAGATGTTGCTCATATCTGGTACACTCAATGGAAGGAAAATTGGGGTACAAATACAACTCCTATTACTTAGAATTGCTTAAGTGAAACCTTCCTGGATATTTTATCCCAATAGAGTTGAAAGAAGCAAAGGCTCTGGAATTCATGAATTTAAGGCAGGAAAATATGACGGTCCAACAGTATGGGCTCAAGTTTAACCAACTCTGCAGGTATGCTCCTCAGATGGTTGCTGACTCCAGTGCTCAGATGAATAAGTTCTTGTATGGAGTGTCTGATTTGGTGAAAACAGAGTGCGGAAATGCTATGTTACTAGGAGATATGAACATCTCTAGGCTTGTGACTCATGTGCAGCAGGTTGAGGGTGATAAGCTTAGGGAACATGACAATAGAATAAGAAGGCTAGGACTGGGAACTATGGCTATTCTCAGCAAAAATCAGGTGGTGGAAATCGCTCGCAGATTCAGCAAAAATTTTCAATCCCAGCCCCTTCATCAGCTAGTGTTCCATTCTCTAAGAATAGGTATGATTCGGAGGTTAGGGCACCAGGTTCTAAGTCTCAGGGAAATGTTTCAGGAACAAAGACTTACACCTCTTGCCCTAAGTGTAGTAAGAACCATCCAGGTGAGAGCCTCGCAGGAAAGGAAGGATGATTTGGGTGCGGTCTGTCTGGTCACAAGTTGAGGGATTGTCCTTCTATACAGGGTCAAGGAAGTGGTAATGGTAGAGCTTCCTCTACAACTTTAGCAGCACCATTAAGTCGCCCGACTCAGTAGGGTAACTTTTATGGTACGGGTGGCGGTCAACGCCAGAACATGTTGTATGCTCTTCAGGATTGTCAGAATCAGGAAGGTTCACCTGATGTAGTCACTGGTACGTTACGAGTCTTCGACCTTGATGTTTATGCATTATTACATCCAGGGGCTACTCTTTCTTTTGTAACTCCTTACAAAGCATTCCAATTCAGTGTTAGTCCAAAAACTCACTCAGAACCTCTCTCAGTCTCTACTCCAGGTGGTGACCCAGTTATATCTAGACGGGTATATAGAAATTGCCCTGTCACAATCTCTCAGAAAGTCACCTCAGCAGATCTTGTAGAGTTAGAAATGGTAGACTTCGATGTGATTCTAGGCATGGATTTGTTACATTCCTGTTATGCCTCAGTTAATTATAGAACTAGGATTGCTCATTTTCAATTTTCAAACAAACCAATCTTAGAATGGAAGGGTAGTAGCTTAGTGCCTATGGGTCGATTCATTTCTTACCCTAAGTCCAGAAAGATGATATCAAAGGGTTATCTCTATCATCTAGTGGGGTTAAGGATTCTAACTCTGAAACCCCAACTCTTAAGTCAGTTCCAGTAGTCAGTGAGTTTCCAGAAGTGTTTCCACAAGATCTTCACGAAGTCCCTCCCGAAAGGGAAATCGACTTTGGAATTGATCTCCTTCCAAATACCCAGACTATTTCTATTCCTCCATACATAATGGCTCCAGCAGAGCTTAAGGAATTGAAATATCAGTTGAAAGACCTTTTAGACAAGGGCTTCATCAATCCTAGTATATAGTCATGGAGTGCACCAGTGTTGTTCGTAAAGAAGAAAGATGGTTCTCTCTGAATATGAATTGATATATCAGACGTTAATAACTTCTTTGTATTAAACTCATCATTTTTCATATATCCTATTTTTAGCATATGGGTATCCCCCATCTTTTTATTTTAAATTATGATTTAGCTTTCGCATTCAATTTATTATCTTTAGTATGCTCATGATCATGCTAGCACGGTTATCTTGGGATCACTTGTTGTCCTAGGTCCCATGTCCACATCTCGGGGTAGCTTAGGGTGTGAAAAAATCAAATTACTAGAGACCCACATTCCTATAATCAAGAAATTTCTCGTGTTTAGTGTAGATGATCAAAACTAAAATGAAGATATGACAATTGTTAGTGTAATGTTTTCCTTTCAAGAAAAAATAGCAGAAAAATATATTCATTAACAAACAAAGAAAATCACAACTTGATGATTATCCCGGAGAATGAAATACCCATGAACAAAACACAACAGAAAAGCAGGTTCTCTTAATACAATATTTTGAAGAAATACCAAGAATCATAACAAATTTATAGATTTTAGGACACTTCTAGCACTAACCTAAAAATATGAATGTCATTTCGATCAATCCAAATATGTCATGAAAATCAAAAAAAAAATCCAGTTTAGAAAAGTTGAATTCACGCTAGGGCTTAGAGAGAAGACAAAAGAGGAGAATAGAGAAGAAAGTCCAATATTCGTCAAGAACATTCAAGAATCGATTGAGGATTTCATCAAGGGGGATCCCTACAAGGTATGTGAGATCACATAGTGTTGGGTTAGTTCACCCACGCACGAACCATGATTCAATTCAGCGAATTTAAGTCTTTGAAAGTTTAGTAATTGAGTTCTTTATGAAAATTGTTGAAGTTTTTCTTGAATTCTTGTGGGTTGTGTTGATTGAAGTTTCTTCCTATTTGATTCATGTTTTCGGGTGTATTACCGGTATGAATATATCATATTGTGAGGGTTTAAATGATCCTTAGTGTTTTGGAAAAAAACCATTGAAGTTTAGAGGGTTTAGAGTTGAAAACAGAGAAGAAAAGTCTAGGAACACCTGGGGAGGGTCCTGGCATGTTGCGCCCCTCATAGACCCAAAGAGGCACTTCTGAACTTTGACCACTAGGGATAACGTGCCACTCAAAGCACCCCAAGTCAGTTTCTAATCTTTGTGCTCTGGCGCCCCACACCTCTCAGAGCGCCCGACACGCAATTTCATCCCATTTTCCCTCACCTTTTCGTAATAGTTTCTTAGAGATGTATTTCTTTTTTCAAGTTGTTTCCAACACTCTAAGGTACATCTAAACATCATGAAATCATCCACAAATATGATATCGTTAATCTTAAATCCAAAATCAAATTCAAGGAAAGTTAAGATCAAAGTCAAGAGAAGTAAGAGAGAAGTCTAGAAGTTAAGAAGCAAATCAAAGAGAAAATCATAAAGTTTCCAAAAGTATTTTACAAATGTTTTAACTTTATATAAGCTTATGTTTTGAGTTGAGTAAAAAATAAATATTGAACTCATTTCTTCAAAAGAATACATCAGGAGTATATATTCCCAAAGAACAAATGTTTTCATATTTAAAGAAGAAATGAAAAGTTGATTTCAAGAAGAACCTTTGAGCTAGTTTTTTTTCGTAATAAGTAAATTTTTTCATAGTTAAAGAAGAAAGGGAACTTTGATATTCAAAATAGTCTTTAATCTAGTTTTCAGTAAAGAGTAAATGCTTTCACTATCAAGAAAGAGAGGAAATTGAGCTTTCCAAGATAGTCTTTGAGCTAAGTTTTGAGAAATTATCTCAAACCATAGAAAGAGGTTATGGTTTTAAACATAAAGAGCTAGTATATTTTGAGAGTAGTATTGAACATTTATATGGGGGAGAGTTCAGGAAATTGCAAGCCGCCATAAACCATGAAGCCATCATGGGTAAAAAAGGGTCATACTTTTTAGATGATTCCTTAGTGGTTTTTAGCATAGACTAGTGGATACACTTAGTAGTTCAAATTCTATACTCATGGCAAGGTATGGGACGACCCTGGCAGCTTGAGGCAAAACAACGTATCATCACAATAACTCTTACGTGATGGTTGTCGGTTAGAAAACTCTCACTGAAGTAATTGTATTTTTATATGTATAGTTTATTGTATTTTTACATACATTTCAGAGTTTTATGAGCAAAGAAAGCTTTATTTATGGGAATTACTTCTGGAGTCAAAGGATACCGTTTATGGTGTCCAGAGACAAGAAAAGTTATTTTCAGCAGGGATGTTACCTTTGATGAATCTGCCTTGACAAATAAGGTAACACTTGAAGAAGCCAAACAAATTGATGGTGCTTCAAAGCAGGTGGAGTTTGAAGGAAAGATAATTTTCCCAACACAGGGATCAAACGAGGAAACAACAGAAGATTTTCCTCTTGAAGGAGAGCCAGTCGAAGAGGAGGTTCCATCTCAAGAACCTCAACCACAACTTGAATCAATAGCAACGAGCAAGCCGAAAAGGACAATAATAAAACCTGCTCGACTCACAGATATGGTGGCTTGTGCTAACTCAATTGCAGCCGATGACATTCCTACCACTTATAAAGACGCAGTCTAAAGTTCACAAAAAGATAAGTGGAGGAATGCCATGGATGAAGAAATGCAATCTCTTCATCAGAATCATACATGGAGATTGGCCAATCTCCCAGAGGACAAGAAAGCAATTGGGTGCAAATGGGTATTTGCAAAGAAAGAGGGATTTCCTAACCAAGAAAATGTTCGCTACAAAGCAAGATTGGTGGCCAAAGGATATGCTCAAAAGGAGGGAATTGATTATAATGAGGTATTTTCTCCAGTTGTGAAACACTCCTCCATTAGAGTTTTGTTGGCTTTGGTAGCACAGTTGAATTTGGAACTAGTTCAGTTGGATGTAAAAACTGCTTTTTTACATGGAGACTTGGAAGAGGAAATCTATATGACTCAGCCAGAAGGATTCAAAGTTGATGGAAAAGAAAATATGGTGTGCAAACTTGAAAAATCGTTGTATGGATTGAAACAATCTTCTAGACAATGGTACAAACGATTTGACAAGTTTATGTTGCAGCAAAGGTACATAAGAAGCAAATACGATCATTGTGTGTATTTGCGCAAGCTTGAAGATAATTCCTTTATATATCTTCTCCTATATGTTGATGATATGTTGATAGCTTCTAAAAGTCAAGAGGAAATTGAGAAGCTAAAGATTCAACTGAGAAAGGAGTTTGAGATGAAGGATTTGGGTGAGGCAAAGAAGATTCTTGGCATGGAGATAAAAAGAGATAGACATTTAAAGAAACTTTATTTATCTCAGAAAGAATATTTGAAGAGAGTACTAAACCGATTCGGTATGAATGAAAAAACGAAGTCGGTTAGCACTCCGCTTGCTCCTCATTTTAAGCTTAGTGATGCTATGTCACCTAAGAATGAAGTTGAACGAGAATATATGTCAAGAGTACCATACGCTAATGCTATTGGTAGCTTGATGTATGAAATGATTTGCACAAGGCCAGATATTTCACACGCTGTTGGAGTTGTAAGCAGGTATATGCACAATAGTCAATATCTTGTTGGATATTGTGACTCAGATTATGCAGGTGATTTGGACAAACGAAGATCGACTACTGGTTATGTTTTCACTATTGCAAATGCACCAGTTAGTTGGAAGTCTACTTTGCAGTCAACAGTTGCTTTGTCTACCACTGAGGCAGAGTACATGGCAATTACAGAGGCTGCGAAGGAAGCAATTTGGCTTCAAGGATTGCTTAGAGAGCTTGGTATTGGACAAGAAGAAATCACAATATTTTGTGATAGTCAGAGTGCTATTCAATTAGCAAAGAACCAAGTTTATCATGCAAGGACGAAGCACATTGACGTCCGATATCATTTCATACGAGAAATCATAGAAGATGGTGGAGTCATAATACAGAAAATTCATACTATGGATAATCCTGCCGATATGTTGACAAAAGTGATGACTGCGGTCAAGTTTCAACATTGTTTGAACTTGATCAACATTGTTGAACATTGAAGATTATGGTTGAAGACACAATCAAAATTGTTGTTGAGAGAAAGTTGAAAATGGAGAATCTTGCCAAGGTGGAGATTTGTTAAATTTGACAAGATTCAAAAATGAATTAATGAGAAGATATGGTAGTTAGGAGGATAATTCTTCATTGGTAGGAAAGTCAAAGATAGCACCTTTTGTAGGTGAAATTTAGGTGAACAACAAATTGGTTTCACAAGGAAAATCTTGACATTTTGACATATTGTGATGTCATGGATGACATCAATAGGAAGAATTCACTCCTATAAATAGGTAGCTCCTAATTCATTTGTAACACACCTCTCACTTGCCTTCTCATCTCCTAAGGCATTTGTTCTTCTTTCTCTCTTGTAGTATTTCACTTGTACTCTTTTGGAGTGAAATAAATATTGGTTGGTTGTGTCTGAGGACTAGGCAAAAGAAAACAAAAGTTTGCCGAACCTCGTTAATTTCTGGTGTTTCTTTTATTGTTGTCTCATTTACTATTTATTAGCTACCTTTAGATATAGTAGTTGTGATTCCATCACTCTCTATATATTTGGCTTCCGCAACAGAGATATGTAAGCCTATAAAATAAGTTCAATGACATATAGGAGGATACCAAATTTGATGTCCAAAGGAAAGAGGAAAGAAGTCTCTCTTACTTAAAAGTCAAAAAAGGGGAAGTTTATGTCTTAGTTTCACTTCCTTGAATAATCTACTAACGTGCAACGTGCTATTTGTGGGTTGTTAATTAATCAATTTTAAAAGGAGGAATGGACCATGAGTCTATGACAGATAACTGGTCGAAGGAGATGCCCATCATAACTCCCAACAAATTTAAGTTACTATTCTTAAGCAGAGAGTAAAACTCTCGAATACTTGGTAGAAAAAGGTTCTTTGAATAATAGAAACAAGTGCATACCAAAAAAGGATTTAATACTGATAAACACACACAAAAAGAGAGATCTCGCAGCATCACACATCAGGCTCTAAAACAACGTCACACAACGAACTTGCAGCTTTTACACAAGACTACAAGTTTAAAATCAAAACTGCATATAACAGGATGGTGAATTCTTGTGTTATATATGTACACCACCATCGTAGCTAACGCAATTTCATTAGCTGACATAGAAAAGGTAAAACATATAAGTTGACACCACAACTATTAGTTTTGCCTTCAGCATCAACATTTCCATGGAAAACCACATATTGCATATCGGACAATGTAAAAATTATATGAAAGAGAAGCTTTGGTCTATCCTTGCACCGGATTGTCATAAAGGAGTAGTCCTTATCTTACCAATTAAGGACATTCACATTAGTCGTCTTTTTTTCATCCAATCCTTCACCAGCAGTTTCATAATCTTGGTCTACAAACATTAGCTGGTGAAGGCCTTTTCTTGGTATAAGAGACCCCATCAGATACTATTGTCTTAGAATTCTATTGCTACATCTAAGTACATTGAACAATAGCTGCTTCATCATAGACAGCCTCTCCAGATCATTAATTGTACCTCCCATTTCCTCACCAGCATTATAGCTGCCACACCTTAGATTTAACCACATTGCATTTGAGATTTGTGAGGACAATGATCATTAGCTGTTGTAGAAATTTTTCTGGTGTGATCTAAAAAGGAGAAAGACTACTCCAAATAAGATAACTTGGACGCATCATCAAACACCTTGAGTATATACTCAGGACAGTTCAATATTGCACGTCAATTTTGCCACCTTAAATTTTCAATACGACGATTTGGTTATATATATGCACTTATTAGATAATAACAAAGACAAAATTCATCAAAGAGATAATACTTATCCAGATTGGATTGTTAGTTATCGTATAAAATTCATACATAATGATCAAGAGATGTGATTCATTTTCATTATTAGTTGAAGCGGACACGAGGTTTCTAGTGATTCCGAGAAAATGTTGAGTTTTACCTTCAGTTTGTTTACTCTTGTGATTTCTTTAAGTTGACATGATAAAATGAAACTTAAGAAACTAAGAATTGTTAATTTAGCAGTGGACTGTACCATTCACTGAGAAACTAAAAATATTGTCTTTTTCAGTAACAAAATCTCAAAATGAGGAAGGTATATTCAGCTATTGGACAACATTCAAGATTGTGAGGAAAGAAGCAAATCTAAGTCACATTATATTTCAATCAATATTACTTCAAAAGTCAATATTAATTCAAAAGTCAGCGGAAAGAACCGAATTCTTAATTGTAGGTAGTTAAGAAGACTCGCCTTTTATAGTTTTTGATGCTATGAATAGTTCGAGTTTCAGCCGTGCGCTTGAAGATTCAAATACAACAATTGTTGCTTTCATTTCCTCCACGTGTAGAAGTGTTGCTCCCAATTGCACACGCAAGTGTACGTGGTCACACAAGTAATTAAAAGAGTCGAATTATCGAACTCAAAGGACTTTTCAATTAACTATTAGTCTAATTTATTTAAGAGTACCAAAAGTGTTTGATTTTCATTTGTAAAAAGAAGAATGCATGAATTAAATAATAAGATTACATACAATGGTTGAAATATTTCAAGGCCACGAGATGCATAGGGTTTCATGTATCGCATCTCATGCATGAATTAACTACGGTTATCAAATTACTGATTTACAGAGTTGAATTTATGATCATGGTCTTTCGACCTCTAATCATCTACTCCAATTAGTTGTCTCTAACTACATCGTTGAGTGGGGATAGACAGTCCTAATTGGCGAGAATTTATATTTCATCCTGCTTCCTAACCAAACTAGGTGTTTGTCCGGGCATCACTCCTAAAAACAAATCAACTCAGTTTAATGGAAGATCAAGCTCTCGATATCCTTTGGTCTATCTCCGTAGTGTATCTCGAGTTTAAGAGTAAACAAGAGATTTATCTCTATGATGGTCCCTCAAGATATACTAAAACATGAATACAAAAGTAATTTATGCGATAACCAATAATTAATTCAAAACAATCGATGTTCGAAAATTACCCATAGTTAAAACCCCATAATAAGGGCCTTTAGCTACTAATCATCATATCATAACATCATATCATATCATATTATATTATAAGTGGAAAGATTCAAAGCTCAAAGTTGAATTATCATTTTACCCTTATATTAAAATAACTAAAATGAATATTATAAAATATAATTAAATATTTAATAAATAACTCATTTAGATTGGTGCATAAATCAAATTCACATTAATAATTAATTACTCTATTACTGTAAAAATCAAGAGTTTGAAGAGTTTATCCATTAAACAAACTTGATATGGACTAAAATCATTGACTAATTTAATGCAAATTAATTATCTACTCAAAGGTCATCCTAACTACTGCTATAAATTGTCTAGCATGATCTTCATGTAAATGACAAGAGGAGGATGAGAGATTATCATGCAAAAATGAACTTTGCAAATCATTTTGTATGTGCAATAATTTTTTTTGTTTTTATCCGCTCCTTTTTGTCCATCCTAAGTATTATATATTTCTTTTTAAATATTTTGATGTACTTTCTTATGATTGTGTTTTTTTATTAGAATATTTTGTGTCCTACATGAAGAAATTAGTTATATACAATTCATGTTCTACTGTCTTTCTTAATTACGGATGAAATTTATATTAATAAAAGATTAATCAGTTCATTGGCTCTCAATAGAGTGTTCTACTTTAGTATAAATATACTTTTGAAACTATTATTTATGAGTAGTGAGAGGAATGACTAAATGAGAAATCAAATATGATATATACATATATATATATATATATATATATATATATATATATATATATATATATATATATATATGTGTAAAAAAAAAAAAGAATCCATATCCTAAAATAAATGGCCCACCTAAGTGGAGATAAAGAATGGATCATACTCTATACAGTATATATGTGATTTTGAGGTTGTATTTTCATTAAACTTTTCGTTTATATGTATAATTTATTGATTTTATTAGTCTATTATTTGTGTGTTGGAACATTCATTCCTCAAATTGATCACATATCTAGAATAAGTCATTTTGAAAAGTTTATATTGCTCAATTTATATTAATTATTCAAAGAGAAATTTTATGAAAAAAGGAGTATTATTATATTATCTTCATAAATCATGTGTACAATACTTCTCTAAGGTTAAAAAGAAGATGTATATGTGATATAATGATAAAAATAATTGACATATTAATTCTGGTGATGGCTGCAAGTGTGTTTCGTAATATACCAAGTGTTTATATCATAAATTTGCATATGTACCACATTGACGAAATCTTTTAGAATTTATAAATTTTATGCATCAAACGTCTATCTACTGTGATAATAAGCTATTTATTGTTGATATAAAATTTTAACTATAGCTGAAAAATTGTCAAACTCCCATCTATAGATTATTGACTGGAGTTGGACCCATAAATAGTTAAGTAGTAATTATTGTCCAAACTAGAATGTCTACTTTTGCCTTAGAGATATTATTTTATTTGTGATGTGATATTCTTCTGTCTTATTATTGAATGTTAATTATTTCACATACACATAATTTTTTAAAATTAAAAGTTCAATGTGAAAAGTCATTCTCCGCTATTTATGTAAAAAGACTTTGAGAATTAAATTTTTAATAGGCTTTTTAAGAACCAATTTACTAAGATTGATATTATCATAGGAAGGAAATTGTACCATTCAACATGAGAAGAAAAGAGAATGAGAGAAGGATAACAAAAAAAATAATTAGATATATCATCTATTTAATGTTCTTCTTCATATTATATTTGTTATTTTAGTGAATAAAAGATAAATGGTAAAACTACTATTGTTAATTTCAGCATCTTTTTTGTTTACTCAACTTTTTAGTATATAAAAATTTAATAATAATAAGGGATAAACGTGCAAGGCAGTTCTCAGAAACTAGTTTTTAATAAAGAAAAGGTGAAATGACCTGGGAGACCCATGTACTTGGTTATGTTTATCAATTGAACCCTTTTGTTCATCACTTTGCCAAATGAACCTTTAAACTCGATGAAACTCCTTTTTCTAAACTATTCTGACCATTGGCCGAGCTTATGTGGCATTAAAATAGTTGAGTTGGATGAATGTGTGACCACACGCGTTTTAAAGCAAGTGAAGGCGATTTTTTATTTATTAATTATTAAACTTATACGACAAAATAATAATGACAAATATTTTTTTTTTAAAAAATCTCAAACCCTTTCTTCTTCAGCCCCCCCACCCCACCCCACCTGCCCCCTTCTCTGTTCTTCTTCCCCATCCCTTTTCTCTTCTTCATCGGCCCCAAGTCCCAACCCCACCCTTTTCTCTTCTTCTTCAGCCCCATACCCCCACCCCCACCCATATCCCATCACCATAATCATCAAATATAAAATTAAAGAAAGTTTTTGCAAGAAAACATATCATTCACCATTTTTATAAATTAAGATCTATTGATTGAATTTACTCATAAATAAATTTTACCCAACTTGAAGTTTTCTTGATTTTTTTCAATCAAAAATAAATGGAACCTAAAGCATGTATGTCAAGAACTAATTATAAATTATTATATTTTATGATTGAGAATACGAACATTGAAGAAAGATGAAAATGATGTTTTTTTTTGTGGATGAGGTGTAGAGGGTAGGTAAGAATGAAGAAGATGAAGTAGGAAAGGGGAGCAAGAGAGAGAAAATTACATTTTTTTTAATATTATTTATTTTTAAAATGTAATTTCTGACGTGTCATTGGAAAAATAATAACAATAATGACGTGTCATTAAAAATGACGTGGTATTTAAGAGGTAAAATGAGTGTATTACGCACACACATATCAGATGAGAAAGGGGTTTAAAATATTGTGTTTGAATGAGTTTAAGGATTGATTTGGCAAAATGATTAGTAGAAGGGTTCAACTGACAAACGAAATCAAGTACAGGGGTCTCTCAGGTCATTCCGCCTAAAGAAAAGACTAGTCACAAGTGAAAGAAGAGAAATTTTGTCCTTCTTAATGCAAAATTTCTCACTTGAAGTAAATTTATGGCAACTAAACACTGTCAAGTAACATTTTTATGAAAATAATTTCCTTTTGAAAAATGACTTTCGTACAAAATTCACTATGCATATAATAAAGTGAAAATTTAATCACCCATAACGGGATTGAAACGTGAGAAATAATGAGGTTTCAATCAATTTAAATCTAAGGGGGTGATAGGACCTTACATAGGGTTAATGTGTAATTGGCAATTTTATCATTGTTTTGGTGTGTTTCTATACCTTATTCCTACAAAAGAAATTGATGCAAGAGAATTGAGAAAGAGATAGAGTAAAAAACTGCGTGGTACCTTGGATAAATTTTCAGCTAACAATCGAATCAACCTTTACCGTTTCACCTTCATGAATCTCAAAATGCTTAACTATTTTAGGGGTTATGTTAGGTAGATGATGGGTATTTGTGTGAATAATATCATGAATCGAGTGTCCTTCACATTTTACCTCTATTGGACCAATTAACTTACCTTTGAGACCTATTATTTATTCCTCTTAGAGTAATAATAAGTTGTAAAAAGAAAGCTGTGAATAAATATTTAGAACTCTTAGCCTAATATTATATCAACAAAATATTATTATATTATTAGAATATATGGTGGTGTTGTGATGAAAGAAAATATGAAATAAAAATAATAAACTCAAATCACTATAATCAAATTACTATATTACCTTATTTACATTTGTTTGATGTGCAATCACTTGTTAAAATTTTAAATTTTAAGTTATCAAACATTAGTTATAAAAAGCTTGTTAATATAAAGCATTATCAACCACATATTTACGTCACATGTTATTAGTGGGGATCAAAGTTTAGTGTCAATTCATTTTGAGTATAATTAGGTGCAAGTTACAAATTGACTTTTACTATTAAATTTTATATTTTTATATCAATTATGAAATGCTACGAAAATATCAATTGGACTTTAAAGTAATATGATTTAATTCAAAAATTTCACCCAAATGAATATGTCTAGCATATTTTTTCACAATAACAGGACTATTATAACTGTCGCTAAGGCCTATTTGTTATTTTATTGCCAGATTTACATATGCACATTTTATAATTTAAAGATTACAAAATAATTGACATTAATATAATTGCTAACATCAAAACACGAAAACAGTTGAATTATTACCACTCTTATAAAATCGTCTATGTAAAACAAGTGAATAGTAAAATGATATAAATCCTTACAAATTTGTGCCTAGGTGATTTTGTTCACTAAATAACTTTGTTCAGTCAAGAAGGTTTTATTTGGTTTGTTTTATTTTAATAGTACGTATAGACATAAAATATTTACTTTATTAGCGTGTCATTCATTATATTTTGTAATGGTCTAATTAAGAATTCTTTACAATTTTATTATCTTTTTTTAAAAAAAAAACAAAAGGCAAAAGGGCCATAGAAAAACTGCAGTGGGGAAAAATTCCACAAGAATATATAAATAAGGATAATTTTTTTAATAAAAGAATAAATTAATACATTTAATTAAATAAAATATCACTTATTTTGAATCTAATGAAATACAATAATTAATGCCACGTGCGTAAATTTATTTTTCAATATTCTGCCAAAGTTTGAAATGTTTGAAATTGAATTTGATAGGTTATACAATAAATGCTTTAACTTCCCATAAAATCAAGAAAATTTTACGCACAACATACAAATTGATAATAATTGGTGGCAGGGGCGGACTCATGTATATACACGAGGGTGTACGTGCACCCGATAGCTTTTTTAAAAAACTTGTGCACCTTAACAATCATATATAGACAGTTGATAAAATAAATATATATTTAATTGTGCACCCTAATAATCAAAAATTGTTGTGGGTGCATCGGTCGAACGCTCTAGCTCGCTATGCGAGCGCGTGAGATCGATGCCCGTAGTGGCAACAATTTTTATAATTTTAAATTCAGTTTTTTCTCTTAAACAAAAACTTTTATGAGATTACTAGAAACAAATAAAAGCCCTACCCAAGCACAATTCTAATTTAATATAAGACTATTAGAAAACTTACAACTTACAAGTATTCTTATTTCTTCATAATTGAAGTCCTATTTTTATTATCTCGAAGTCCTATTCCTATTATTTCGAAGTCCTATTCCTATAATCTCTGCGTAAACGAAAAATAATCATTCTCAACTAAGTGCTAGTTTTAGAGACAATTCTTTACGTTTTATAGATGAGTTTGATTTGCAGTCACTCAAATGGTTCCTGAAGAAAGAATATTCATTGATAAATATAGTCCTAAAATACGAGATGAAGTGAGAAAATACTACATTCAACAAGGGTCTTGTCAATCGGATACTAATGATAATGAATATCTTCAAAGTAGATTTGGGATGAAATGCGTCGATTTTCTATACTAATGTTCTTGATAAAAAGTAGATTGTTCTTTATTTTAATAATAAAATAATAAATTCACTATTAAAATTTTGGGGCCTCAAAAAGCAGGCTTTGCTAACGTCACCCTAGTACCACTCCTAACCTTATCCGTGAGTCACTCTTAGTAGTGCCTCCCGTATCTTCAAATCTTGGGTTCTCCTTTGAATTTGGTGGTAAAATTGAAAATTGTTGCTATCAGTATACAATATTAGTAAAACAACATAATTTTAAAATAAGTTTAAAATAAACTAAAAATAAGTATCCATAAGCAATTCTTTTCTAGGTTCATAAACGTAATATATACTAGGATTTATTCAAATCATATATAAGTCAATAAAATGATTATGCTAGAATCATGAGACTTAGTGATGTTTGATATTCTTCTCTATTAATATAATTTCTTATTCAAATTTCTTGTTCGCAGACCAATTAAAATCAAGAGTCAACTTTATTTTGATTAGAGATTCATCAAAAATTCGTTTTAAGTGATAATTCTGAATAAAATAATTCCTTTTCAAAACAGTCTCTTTTATTGAAAAAACTCAGTAAAAAACCGAATGTGACAGTTATATAGATACTCATGAAATAAACAAGATATCAAAATGTGAACAATACAATTTCAGACATACGAGACTGAATATACTATGAAGTTATAAGTTAATTTTAGAAGTTGGTTTACATAATATGGATATTATTCAAATATATGACATTATTTATTTCACACGCTAGCTAAAACTAGCCAATATTATAAAATATTTATCACACAAATACGGACATACACACACAGATGCATAATAATGTATAGAACCATTCAACATTATAGATTTTCTATTACTTTGAGAAGGTGACTTTCAAGATTTTTGAGACAAATAAGGAAAATATCCAAGAGTGTGAGAGGTTCTGGGGTATTTTCAGTTTTCTTTTCGTACATAAGTGTGACCGTAGTCCACTGATGTTCACTAGATGTGATAATAATAAAGGAATCATACAACGTAACTCTAACATATTTACTCCAATCACTTTCCAAGTAATTGATTTCTTTTCAAGGTCGACCGATACAATCATTTCTTTAAGAAGTATTTTCTTTCCATCTGTAATTATTAAAATAAAAAAATACAAGAGATATTACTCCTAACTTATATATTTAAATCCTCATAAAAATATAAACATTCACAAAATAATATTCTCATCTAGTTTTGTTTTGTTTTTCCTCATTTTTATTATTTTCATTTTTCACATTGGGGGAATATGAGAATTAGTAGGACATGTTATAAATTTAACTGTATTGTGTTTGGTATAAGTGAAGTAATTCTGCGTTTTTTTTTTAATTATTTGAAAATATTTTCTGATGTTTGATTAGCAAGTAAGAGGTGTTTTATCAAAAATTTAACCTTTTGTAAGAGTTTTCGGTTTTTTAGAGTCGCCACTTAATTTTTGAAGAAAAATCAAGAAAACTATTGCTTTCAAATAACTTAACAGAGGAAATTGCTTGAAAACATTTAAAGGGTTCGGAGATTCAAATTAATATTTTAGGAAGGTGTTAGACACCTAAAACATCCGTCTAAAACGGTTTTCCAGCAACTAACAAATTTGGCTAAAACTTTGCTTTTGTCTTGACTTGAATAAAATATTTAGAAGTAGAGAGTTGAAATGCTAACTTATTTTTAGGTCATTTCATTTTGCAAAATTATTTTAATTTTGAGTTGATAAAAACATTTACGACATTCGCGGGGATTCAGATTTTTCTAACTTTTAAAATTAACGACAAGTATGCAAACAAATAAGCAAATAAAGTAAAAGAGAGAAATAAAGAGAGAGAGGGAAAGAGAATTGGGTCCAAAATCGGGTTCTCTGTCCGCCTTGACCGATTTTTGGACCCACCTGTTTTGGGTTTTTGACCCATTTTCTTTCGTACCTGTCCTAGACTAAGCAAATAATTAATACTAAATAAATACAGTAAAGTAAAAGACGACAAGGGCTAATGCCTTAAAATAGATACAATACGAAAATGCAAAATATAAAACGGGTCTTCTAATTCATCTTCTCCGACTTTCTTCAATTCTTTAAATCCGGGGACCCTTCCATCGGCTTAATAGGTTGACTGGAAAAGAGGAACTTTGAGCCTTTACGGCTCTTCTCATGGAATGCAAAGGAGAGGGTGAGAGTTCACGTTGAAACTCGGACGAATTTTACATGCAATGAAAAGCAAAAATAAAAATTAGCACTTGAAAATAATATCTCTAAATCATATCTTAAAGAAGATTAAACGATTCCAAAGTAATGAATGTACCTAAGCAGATTGCAACTTAACATTTAGAGGCAAAATGAATAAATAAATAAATAGATTGGATAAGAAAAGGCAATGATGCCGTTAATTTTATCTAAAAGTACACATAATAGAGAACCAGTAATATCCAAAATATGTAATAATCTTAGAATTAAATATAACAATGATGCATGAATAACTAAATAAATATTTTAGACCATGATGTAAAACGAAATCAATTTTGCTACGGCAAATTAATACACATAGAAGTATGACAGTAATAGCAACTAAACGTTAATACTAATTAAACTTAAGATCCAAATAGTTAGCAAATTGGGTAATTGACAAATTATATATATGTATACATATATGCATATATAAGAATAAATAAATAAATAAATAAAAAAAAAAAATTAATAAATAAAAAAATAAATAAAAAATAAATAAATAAATAAATTAATAAATAAATAAATAATAAATAAATAAATAAATAAATTAATAAATAATAAGAAATTACCTGATTCTGGGCAGCGAACCGAGACTACGAGTTTGACGAAGACGATTCCACCACCTCTCCAAACTCAAACAGCCGCAAAAAATATTTTATAAATATTAAACTATGGAACAAAGAATTCCCGAAAATTTCTGGGTACTCTTTGGTCTCCTCCCTATTTTCTCCCTTTCTCTTTGGTGCAATGAAGAGGGGCTTATATAGGACCAATTTTTGGCTCAAAATAGATGTAGGAAGCGATGTGGGACAAATGCAAAAAATCCAAAATTTGTCTATTTGAATGGTTTAAAGTAATTGATTAATAGGATGAATTCACATAAATTAATTTAGCGAGCTTCTTAATCTTAACAAAAAATAAAATAATTAATTTAATCGTAAACTTCCCAAATTTATAAAAACCAATTATTTTAAATTGTTTGAGAATTTAAGAAGCTCATGAATTAATTCCTACAGGGGAGGGTCAAAATTGGGTGTCAACAAGAGGTACATTGCAAAAATTATAATCAAATGTTGATAATATCGATAAATCATAGAATATTTTAATTTAGAGTAATATTTCATTCCCTTCGTGTATATTAGATACAATACAATGAACATTTTCAATAATAAAATTCTATAGAAAATAAATATGCTCCATTAAAGTATATGCTACATATAATAAAGTGAAAATTTATCCATCCATAACGGGGTTGAAACGTGAGAAACAATGAGGATCCGATCAACTTATATCTATAAGAGTTAAATTAGATTAGATAGTAAAATTTATTTTTCGTTACTAGACGTGTTTATGCACATGACGATTTAAAATTGTGTTTTTACCAAGTAATTATAAGTTAAGGGGTGAACAACTGAAAAAAAAGTTCAAAGGGGTGATAGGGCCCCACATAGGATCAGTGTGTAATTGGCGATTTTACCATAGTTTAGGTGTGTTTCTATACCTTACTCCTACGGAAAAAAATTGATGCAAACTTGAGAGAGAGAGTGAAAAATGTGTGTTACCTTGATGAAATTTCCAGCTAATAACTGAACCAACCTTTATAATTTTGCCTTCATGAATCTCAAAATAATTTAGCACTCTAGGACTTATGTTGGGTAGAAGATGAGTATTGGTGTAAAGAATATCGTGAATCGGATGTCCTCCACATTTTATCTCTATTGAACCAATCAACTTGCGCTTGAGGCCCATAATTTCTTCTTAGAGTAATAATAAGTTGTGAAAAAGAAAGTGGTGAAAAAATATTTAGAACTTGTAGCATTTATATGCATTTTACTTGTTATAAAAAGCTTGCAAGTATAAAGCATTATCAACCACATATTTACATCACATATGATTAGTGGGGAACAAAGATTGGTGTTGATTCATTTTTGTGTGTAATTAGGTGTATGTTAGTTATAAATTGACTTTCACTATAAAATTTTATATTTTTATATCAATTATGGATTACTACAAAAATAATATTGAATCTCAAAGCAGCATGATATAATTAGAAAAATTTATTCAATTAAATACGTCTAGCATATTTTTTCGTAGTAATAGAATCACCAAAGTATATTCGTTATTTTATTGCTAAGATTGAGATTTACAATTACACAATTCATAATCTAAGGATCCCAAATAATTAACGTTAACATAATTAGTAACATCAAAACACGAAGACAGTTGAATTATTACTGCTCTTGTAAAATTGTCTTTGTAAAACAAGTGAATAATTTAATAAATAAAATGATATAAATCCTTACATATTTGTGCCTAGGTGATTTTGTTCACTAAAAATAACTTTGTTTTCCCTAAAGAAGGTTTTATTTGGTCTGCTACATAATTTTTATTTTTATTTATAGTACATATAGACATACAGTATATACTTTATCACGGAGTCATCCATTATATTTTGTTCTGGTCTAAATAATAATTCTTTACCAAAAACATTCTTTAAAAAAAAAAAAAAAAAGGGCCAAAATTATCTGTGGACTATTCAAAAATAGACTAATTTTATCTTTTGTTACGTATTTTGTTAAAAAAATATCGTCCTACAACTAATGATTATTCCAAAAAAAAAAAAAAGGAAGGGAATGAACAGATTTTGCATTTGAAATGGGCAATTTCGCTCACTTAAATTTGCGATAAGGTAATATAAGTATCCCCATATTATGATCAAAATTTCAGAGATATATCTTAACTAAACTAACATGGTATTACCCCCATGAATCCATTTTTTTTTGTATTTTGTATACCTTTTTAATTTACGTGACATTCAAATATCTCTCATAGGCTTCAACTGCGTAGAATCACGAAGTATTCAAAACCTGCATTGAAGCGCTGATTAAATTTAAATCGCACATTGCAGGGCTAAGAGGAATAAGGTATAGAAACACACCTAAAAAATTTCTCATTTGAGTTTATCCTACATCAAAGAAGAATAGGTAACAACGTTGATGTTAATGGTATTTGCTTATTAGATTTAGAGCTAACATTTTTTATTTTACCTATAATTCTGTAAATAAATAAATTAATAAATCATGAAATTTGAAATTCCTTATAAGGGTGAACCATGAATAAGATAGCTATTTTATTAATAAAAAAAAGGATCTTTATAAATTGTGAGATAAAGAATCAAAGATTTTATTTGATTGTTTTGGCCAATTTAAAATAAATTTTTCATTTGACTTTTTTTAATTCCAAATTGAAGTGTGTTATATGTTTGTTTGATTTTATTTCCCTAATATATGGTAATACCTATAGGGTCCATCCTATTTCTTGAGAGAGCCGAACTTTCTTTTATATCCTAATTGAAAAATACAATTTTGTGATTCTTATTTAGCGCATTCTATTTCTTGATTTTCTTTTTCGGAATGACATTTTATAAAATTATATCAACAAAATAAATATCTCAGCTTCAATCAAATTTATCAATTTTTCACGCTATATAAAAAATATATATGTATCTTATCAAATACTAGTAAATTGTCCCGCAGTTGGTATGATTATAAGATAATCTCGTTTGTATTTTACTTTTTTTGAGTGCTTAAAATATTCTAAAAATTCTTTAGATTTCTAATCCAAAGATTTTGAGTTTTAATTGATATTATTATTCATTTTTAGTTCTTTTTATTTGTGCAACTTTGAAATGCCTAATAGTTTTGGTCTTCTAACGATGCTTACCGATGAAACTATATTGTTTATTCTTGTAAAGATGGAAAGGAATCCCAATTAAAAAAAGGTTGAAGCTCTCTATAAGCAATATATAGATAAATCATTCTTTTTTGTTATATTTTAAAAAAATTATATAAGCTTATATATTTTTAGAAATGTATATATATATATATATATATATATATATATATTAGAAAATTGTCCACAGGACCACAATGATTGATATGAGTTTACAAGATGATAGCAGAGAGAATCCAGATCAAATCCAAGTGATGACCTTCCTCACCTATATTTACTACTACATTACCTTTGACACATGGCTATTTGTTGCCAACTCACTAACTGATTCAATTCTCATTTAACTTTTCTAACAAACTAGCTTGTTAACTAACTTGTAATGATTCGGTTGGAAATTTTCATAAAATTATTATTTTATCTTTCATGATATTGGCCTCGAGTCATTTTTGAATGAGTTTTGAAATTTATTTTGAGTTTGGAGTTAAAAGTTGTGAATTTTGAAATTTGAAAGGCTAAAGTTGCTAAAAATGGTTTTCGGTGTCTTTTAGGATTTCAAGTGTCAGAATGAATTCTGTCGATTACATCAGTTTTGGAGTATGGGAATTGGTCTAAGGGAATTGTGAAATTTTAGCTTTTGTGTTGATTTTAGTTAACATTCTGGATACGGATGCTTGGATCAGAATATCGAGAGTTGCATTGAATTCGGGGGATAATTTTAGGCCCAGAGAAGGTTTTGATTGAATTTTTAGAGGTCCCAAACTTAATTTAGTCTTCTTAGGCATTATGATAAGTTTCTTTTGACTTAGACAGGATTTGGGTCAAGTAAACCTCGAATTCATATTTCGATGGCTCTATTCTATCCAAAACGACGAGTATAGTCAATTTGCATTTATGGTTTATGTGTTTAGGATTCCAAACGAATTCTGAGGGTCCATTAGATGATTATTTTTGAATTGACTGATTTTTCTGTTATGTATTGTTGAGGCCAACCCTCTGCGGTCGCATAGAGGTTAACGCTTTCGCTGGTTCATGGAGGTAATGGCGCGTTCAAGGAGCTCTTTTATGTTTTGTTCGTCCGCATTCACGAACAGTGGTCGGTGTTCGCAGAGGACCCCAGACATAATATTTTAAAAGAATTGGAGTTCAACCTCATTTCTCCATTTTTGAGTTTTGAAAGCTTTGGAATGACGAATTGAACAAGATATTTGAGAAAAATATCAAGATCCAAAGAGAACTAAACAAATTTTAGGCATGGCATACAATTAATAATAATTTGTGGCAAGACTAGTACGCCATATTAATTAAATAATATAATTTTAAAACAAGTTTAAAATAAATTAAAGAAGTTATCCACAAGAGAATTAATTCAAGTCATATATAAGTTAATAAAGCGATCATGCTAGAATTATCAGACTTGAGGGATGCCTTCTCCTCAATAAACATAATTCCTTGTTCAAATTTCTTGTTCGCAAACCGATAAAAATGAAGAGTCAACTTTCTTTTGATTAGAGATTCACTAAAACACAATTACATGTAGCAACTCTTAATAAAACAATTTCCTTTCTAAGTAGTCACTTCAATTGAAAAATCCTGACGAAAAAAGGGTGTGATAATTCATACAAATATGCTTGAAATAAACGAGATATTAAAATGTGAACAATACAAGTTCAAATCTGTAAGACTGAATATACTATGAAATTATGAGTTAAATTTATTATTTAGAAGGTTGCATACATGTATCATACATGACACATGTATTATTCAAACATACAATATTTATTTTACATGCTAGCTAAAACTAGCCAATATTGTCAAATACTCTATCACCCGGTTACAAACACACACACTAATGTATATAATCATTGAACATTATAGATTGCCTATTTCTTGAGAACGTGACTTTCAATATCTTTAAGCCCATTAAGGAGAACACCCAAGAGAGAAAGGGGCTCTGGGGTATCTTTCATTTTCTTCTCGTATATAAGTGTGATTGTGGTCCACTGGTGTTCATTGGATGAGATAACAGTGAAAGAATTATACGACTCTAACGTATTTCCTCCAATCACTTTCCAAGTGATCGATTTCTTTTCATGGTCGATCGATTCAATCAGAACTTTAAGAAGTATTTCATTCCCATCTATAATTATTAAAATAAAAAATACAAGAAATGTTACTCCAAATTAAATATTTAAATCTTCATAAAAATATAAACATTCACAAAATAATATTCTCATCTAATCTAGTTTGTTTTTTTTCATTTTTATTTTCATTTTTCACATTGCGGAGAATATGAGTTAGTAGGACATGTTATAAATTTGATTGTACTATGCTTGGTATGAGTGGAGTAATTCTTTATGTTTTTTTTTTAAAAAAATAAATTATTTGAAAAATATTTTTGATGTTTGATTAGCAAGTAAAAGGTATATAGCAAAAATTATATATTAAATATTAATAATATCGATAACTCATAAAATATTTTAATTTGACAGAATTTTTGAGTACTAAACAAATGATTTCTAAGTATTAAACGGATCAAGTAAAGATAAAGTTAAAAGTTTAGGTAATTTTTAATAAAGAAAAGACTTCAAGTCACAAGTGAAAGAAGAGAAGTTTTGTCCTTTTTAATGCAAAATTTCTTACTGGAAATAAATTTATGGTAACTAAACACCGTCAAAGAACACTTTTAACTATAAAAAGAATACAATTAAAAAAGATTCATGTTCCATTAAAGTATATATATATATATATATATATATATATATATATATATATATATATATATATATATATATATATATATATATATATATATATATATATTATATAAATTTGATCGCCTATAATGGGGTTGAAACGTGAGAAATGATAAGGTTCGATCAATTTAAATCTATAAGAATTAAATTAATTAGATATTAAAATTCCTTTTTTTTTTTTGTCTAATATAAAAGTGCTTATGCATATGTTTATGCACATGACATTTTAAACTTGCTTTTTATCAAGTAATTAGTTAAGGGGTAACTAACTATTAAATAAATTTAAATAAATTCAAAAGGGTGATAAGACTCCACATAGGTTGAGAGTGTAATTGGCAATTTCACCAAAGTTTATGTGTGTTTTTATACCTTATTCCTAAAAAAAAACGATGCAAGAAGAGAGAGAGTAAAAGACTATGTGTTACCTTGGATAAATTTCCAGCTAACAATCGAATCAACCTTTACAGTTTCACCTTCATGAATCTCAAAATGACTAACCACTCTAGGTGCTATGTTTGGTATATGATGAGTATTAGTGTACATAATATCATGAATCGAGTGTCCTCCACATTTTACCTCTTAGAGTAATAATAAGTTGTGATATGAAAGTGATGAACAAATATTTAGAACTTATAGCCTTTATATACATTTTATTTTAATCTGTTACAAAACACTTGCTAGTATAAAGCATTATCAACCACATATTTTACATCACATGTTATTAGTTGGGATCAAAGATTAGTGTTGATACACTTCGTGTATAATTAGGTGAAATGTTAGTTATAAATTGACTTTTGCTATGAAAGTTTATATTTTATACCAATTATGGACGACTACGAAAAATATTGTTGGATTTTAAAATAACATGATCTAATTTAAAATTTCAATCAATTGAGTATGTTAAACATATTTTTTCACATACATTTTCTCTCATAAACAAAAATTGTCGATCGAATGAGTCTGTGTGTCGCTTGTACTGTTCTTACATTCGCTGAAGTTATTGAAGTTTGAGATACCGCTACTTCTTTAACAGGTTAATCCGTTTTATCTTGGGAGAAATTAATTTGTAACCTCGGGTATAGTGAGAGGATTAGATTTCTTAAGGAGACACAGTAGTTTCTGTGGAATCGGATTAAAAGTGTTTTTCTGTCTATATCATCTTCTTTATGTTTCTGTATTTTTTAACTAACCTTAATACAGGTGATAACAGAACTTTGACTAGAAACTTATATATGTCTAATGTCATCCGCAGTGGCGTAGCTGACACCTTTCATCGGAAAATTACGTTGTATATACATGTAAAATTCTACATTTAAATGATATATATTTGAAGTTGGACACCCTTGACAATAGTCATGCCTTTAGTGCTATGGTAATGAAATGTTCATTTGAATGAAGGTAGTGACGGAGGCAGGATTTCCATCGAGGGGGTTCAAAAAATAAGTAAGCACATTAATAATATTCACAAATAAGCGGGTCGGGTCGAGTCAAGTATAAACGGGTGGGTCAAATATAAACAAGTCTGATTTGATTTAAGCAACTATATAAAATTCAACTCTACCTCAACACAAACAATAACACCACAAGGTATGCTCTTCTAATAACATCACGGTGATTTGGATGATAATTTAATATTGGAGTTCTTTCACCGGGTTCAAACTTTAAAGTACTCAAATCAAATTCTTGAGAAGTATGTGATGGTTCTTTTGAATGATTGACATTTTCTTCTTGGTTAGATTGACTTTGACTATGAGAGGCTAAACCTAATTTCCATACTGGGGTAAAATACTTCTTCATTGAATATTAAGACTGAATTGTAAAGTAAAAGTTAAGTTAGAATTTAAGAGAATTAAACACACGATAAGAATAATTAAAGAAAAAGTGCACACACAATAAGGATCAAAACCAAAAAGCTTAAGCAATAGTTATTTGATTATTAAATTATATTTCTCTATCTCTCCAATTTTAGATTTAAAAAATATATAAAGTTAGTCAAAAAATGAAATTTTAATGATATCAATAAATTAGCCAACTAAAAGAAAGCACATCAAGAAAGAACGAAATAAGGTATATAATAATCTACTAAAAAAAGAGGGAACCAAAAACTTACCGAAGTAGATATTAATGGAGATGAAAGAAATGATTGCGATAGATTTCAAGTTTTCGATAACGATCAATTCAACAAAAGCATCAAGGAGCGGCGATAAGTAGCAGCCACCAGCGTTCACGGTAGCAAGGAAGTGGGAAGAGAGATGAAAAAAAAACTGGAAAAATCCTAGAAGAAGAAAAGGGTTTTTAAATATTTGACTTTGTAATTATGGACTAAACTAATAAATCCTAAATTTCCTTTTTTTTTGGAATTAAAAGTCAATTTTCTGAGTGTATTATTATTTAACAAAATAAAATTAAAACGCCTAAAATAGAAACTGGGAAAACGCCTAAAATAAAGCTAAAAAACGCTAAAAAATAAAGCTGAAAAAAATTACCTTGGTCGGCGCTCAAACACGCGACCTCACAATCTCCATTGAGAAATCTTCCAAAACCACTAAGCTATGCCTTTGGTGTATGTTAAGGGGGTTCAACATTATATATATACACATGAATTAAAAATTTAACCGTATGTATATAGTGTAATTTTTCGACGATGGGGGTTCGAATGAACCCCCTTGCTCCAACATAAATCCGCCCCTGAATGAAGGAGTTTCAAGTTTAAACCTCAAATAACACAATATTTTGCTTATTGATAGCCACACTCCATTATTCTTGGACACCCTTAATAAAATTTCTGGCTCCGCCCAGGAGTGGCTCAACGTAATTGGGGACCTAAAGAGAAGTTTCAATTGGAGGCCTAAAATGTAAACAAACTTCATATACACAATTGTTCAAAATTTTATTTCTATAAATAATAAGTTGACAAATATTGAATAAAGATAAGAGTTAGAACCATAGAATCTCAAGAAGTTGATGACTTGGTATACCCATTTTAATAGGGATAATTGTATAGAATGACAAACTAATAATATAAAATAAATATATTAGCTATCCATTGATTTATTTGTGTTTCATAGCAAACTGTTTGTCAATCTCTCTCTCCCTCATATTCTCGCTCGACACTCTCCCTCTCTCGCCTACTTCCTGTCGCTTGCCTCTCTCACTTTATACAATATAATTGTATAAATTGTGTTTCTAATTGTATAAAGCGAGAAAAAATTGTATAAACGCATGCAAATAAATATATCTTCGTCCTATACACTTATAATTATACAATACAAATATTTCTCTGCCCAAGTCTCTTTTGCCTTTCTCGTTTTATACAAATTCAAATTGTATATAATTTCTCTCTTTCTCATTTTATACAATTCGATTCAACTGTATATTCCCTGCACAAGTCTCTTTTTTTCTTTCTCTCTTTCTCGTTTTATACAAATTTAAATTATATATAATTTCTCTCTTTCTCGTTTTATACAATTCAATTTTGCCTTTCTCGCTTTCTTGTTTTATACAATTCAAATTGTATATAATTTCTCTCTTTCTCGTTTTATACAATTCGCTTCAATTGTATATGTATAACGAATTATACATACATAAGTTTGCAATTTATGTTTGCTATTTGTGAAAGTTGTCCAATTTAATATGCTTGTTGTAATGCTTGAAACTAAATTTTTTTAAAAAAAATTAAAAAAATTTATAAGTCACTTTGTTCAACAATGTTCACTATTAATTTTTATATTTAACAAAGTACACAAGATGTTTAAGTGGGTAAAATAATATATGTTTAAAATATTATACTTTTCATAAAAAAAAATGATTTTTTTCTATAAAAAATTTAACACATATGTTTGCAACAAATTTTAAACATACGGAAAATAAATAAACCATACAAATAAAATAGAGAAAATGGTCAAATGACCCCCTAACCTATTAGTTAATTCTCAACTACACACTAATACTTTGCGGTGGTCCTATTACCCCCCTAAAAGTTTTATTTTTGATATTTTATAACCGTTAAACACTAATCTTCTGTCATTAACCAGATATATGCACATGTTTGTATGCACGCACGGGGCCCACTCTTGTCACTTTTATTTTCTTCATATTTCAGATCCAATGCCTAAACTCCTCCATCTTTACTATGAATTTCTAGAGAGAAAAAATCCCCCACTTCCTTTACTTTTCTCTTTAAGTTAGGACGAAACTTCCAATTTCAAACTAATCAATAATATGTATCAATCTATCTTTTACAACTCCAAAGACAAGTAATTTTTGTACATTCAAAATTATTTTTTTAGTACTTCACTTTTACCAATTCAAGAATTAATTTTTCAAACATTCATTTTTGCTTAGCTTATTCTATGAGAAAAAGAAGGCAGTTATGGTGACCCAAGTGAGTAAAAAATTATAATTTTTTTTAATCTTGAGGGGCAGATCTAATGATGGAGAGATGTATTTTCATAATTCTTCTTCTTAGAGGGAGGAGGAAAATAATGTGTACGTTTTCAGCGATTTTTTACTTATGAGTTGAAGAGGGGAAATAACTTGTATTATGGACATCAACTAAGTGAAAGAAATTTCAAACCTTATCGATTAATCTCGGTACCCAAATTTTTTATAATTTTGATAGGGGAGAAAAATTTCGAACACTAAATTTAAAATCGGAGAGCATTACGAATCCCACAACATCATACTTTAAATGGAAGATACCATTGAAAGCTTTGAAATGGAAGATGATAAACTCAAGCTTTGAAAATGGCAGAAAAGAGGAAGAAGAAAGAAGACTTTTTCAAGAAAATAGCCAAAAAAATGCAAGCTACAGCTGGCAGCCTTAATTTTAGGTTGATTTCATCTTACACGTGGATTTAAAATGCACACTATATGTTATAGATAAGTTCTTACGCGCCTAAGGAAAGTGTATTCACCTTCTTGGACATGTCAGCATTTGAGGGCAACAAAATAAGAAAATAAAAGGTTCAGGGGGGTGATAGGACCCCCGTAAAGTATTGGTGTGTAATTGGGAATTGACTAATAGGTTAGGGGGTCATTTGACCATTTTCTCAATAAAATATGAAGAAACATTATTTTATTAATCAAGATAGATTGTGGGTACAATTTTGTTGATTCTTTGATTCTACTCTCCTAAGATTTATCCATGATTCGAGGGCCGTTAGTGGCGTATTTCTCGAACTAGGATGATTTAGATTTGACCTCGAATAATCATCAATTTGCGGAGTATTCGAGATCTTGATCTCTTTATAAAATTTCTGAGATGCCTTTTAAAGTAATTTAGTACCCTTTATATAGGCATAAACTAGGGTTTAGGGTTGAGTAGCTTCCAAGAATCCTAATTTCAGATGAACACAATTTGTAGAGTCCCAATTCGAATCGAACGCATCTTGTAGAGTCCCACAAATTTTCAATGTCTACAAATGCCCCCTACTTCAAGGCTTGTCGGAGTGTAGACTTGATGAAACTCAAAGACGAGACTTGAAGTACTCATTCTTCCACCTTTGCAGCTTCAGATTTTCACGTTTGATTTAAGAGAGAAGAGATGAAGGGCAGATTTGGTCCCACTGGGTGTGCCAATTTGTTTCTAACAAATTTTAAACATATGGAAAATAAATAAACCATACAAATAAAATATGAAGAAACATGATTATATTAATTAAGATAGATTGCGAGTACAATTCTGTTGATCCCTTGATTCTACTCTCTTAAGATTTAACCATGATTCGAGGCCGTTAATGACATATTTCTTGAACTAGGATGATTTAGATTTGACCTCTCTATATGAATAATCCATCAATTTGCGGAGTATTCGAGATCTTGATCTCTTTATGAAATTTTCGAGATGCCTTTTAAGGAAATTTAGTACCCTTTATATAGGTGTGAACTAGGGTTTAGGGTTGAGTATAGCCTCCAAGAATCCTAGTTTGAGTTGAACCAAATTTGTAGAGTCTCAATTCGAATTGAACGCGTCTTGTAAAGTCCAACAAAATTTCAATGTCTACAAATGTCCCCTGTTTTAAGGCTTGTCGGAGTATAGACTTGATGAAACTCAAAGACGAGGCTTGAAGTACGTACTCATTCTTCCACCTTTGCAGCTTCAGATTTTCAGATTTGATTTAGGAGAGAAGAGATGAAGGGCAGATTTGGTCCCACTGAGCGTGCCAATTTGTTTGCAACAAATTTTAAACATATGGAAAATAAATAAACCATACAAATAAAATATGAAGAAACATGATTTTATTAATCAAGATAGATTGTGGGTACAATTTTGTTGATCCTTTGATTCTACTCTCCTAAGATTTATCCATGATTCGAGGGCTGTTAGTGACATATTTTTCGAACTAGGATGATTTAGTTTTGACCTCGAATAGTCATCAATTTGTGGAGTATTCGAGATCTTGATCTCTTTATGAAATTTCTGAGATGCCTTTTAAGGGAATTTAGTACCCTTTATATCGGCATAAACTAAGGTTTAGGGTTGAGTAGCTTCCAAGAATCCTAATTTGAGTTGAACACAATTTGTAGAATCCCAATTCGAATCGAACGCATCTTGTAGAGTCCCACAAAATTTCAATGTCTACAATAATTTATTCTTGATAAAAAATTGGACCCCCCAAAATTTGGGGCCTAAGTCATGCTTATTTTATAAAGCATAGAGTCACCCCATCCGTCACTGGTCACCCGTTTAAAGTTTGACTCATCTATGTTATTTCAGTTAACAACTTATTACATGAATGAGTTCTTTCTCAAACAGAAATGATATAGATGAATAATACTTCTAACGTATGACATAAATGAACCTTTACTCAAAGTTTGATGACATATTTAAATTTTTCCCTTTAAAATATTATTTATCACTATTTTCAACGCTAATGTATGATTACACAAGTAGATTCAAATTTTTGTTTGATTGGATTTTTTCTTTTCGCAGTGAGATTTTATAGATTGATATCAATAATAATAAAAAAAATAACTGTCTCAAATTAAAAGTTCAAAATGTCTGGACAATTACTTTTTTTCCAAAGCAATATAAAACTGACAAAGACCCATTTTTTGGCAATATTTTGCGACGTTCGAAAGAATATTATTTTGTGGTTAAAATATGACATTTTTCATTTACAATTCTAACCTCTACACAATAGGCACTACCCAATATTGTATTAGACAAAGAAAATTTATAACAAATAGATAACATTTTAAATTGGCCAAGAAAATCAAATAATTGAAATTCTTGCTTTTAAATTGGTCAAAAAAAGTCAAATAATTAAAATCTTTGCTTTTAAATTGATTAAGAAAGTCAAATAATTAAAATTTTTGCTTTTAAATTGATTAAGAAAGTCAAATATTTAAAACTTTTTCTTTTAAATTGGTTAAGAAAGTCAAATATTTAAAATCCTTTGCTTTCTTCATCTCCTTAGCACTAATGATACTCTTATTATTGTTCTAGGTAAAATATAATATATTGAAGCTCCAAAAATTATAATTGTTCTATATAATATATAATATATTTAATTAGTTTTCATCAACAAATTAAGCCTCTAATTTCATAATATATAATATGTTTTTATTCAAATAAAAATGTGTGACGCAATGCAATTCCTTGAAAAGTAAATATAACGTTCAAATAAATATTCTAACAAAATTAATATAAATGTTTTTATGCAATTTTCTATCTTCTTACAGCCAGAGCTGAGTAAAAAAAAAAGATTTTTGACGAAATCAACCACAAAATTTTGGTCCCAATTAAAAAACAAAATCATGACTTAAAAATATTAAAAACTATTAAAAATACCAACCTTAGGAGATTGATAAATTTTAATGTTTTTAGAAAAATACTAAGTTCGAAAGTATCATTTGAACCCATAGAAACTTTAAAACTTTAATTTCAAGTTTATTAACTTCAATTGTTGACGTTGGTCAAATTTGTAATTTTTTGCTTTATTTTTCTCTGAAATGTATTAGTATTTTTCGAGACCCCTGTCAATTGTCATTCATCCCCACAAGTCATAAAACATATAATAAATTTATGATAGTGTCACTTTGGAGAAAAAAATTCTAATACTCAAAACAATCATACATATTATTTTTTATTAATTCATTATAAAGAAACGACATCCAAAAATAATTTAATTTTATTATTTGGATATACTATATTGAAATTTGTAATTAAAGACTCAGCCAATTAGGTGGAATAGTTGAAGAACTGGCTATGTCCATTTCAACTATAAATTTTGGATCTTCAAAGCATATCGCATTTTGTAAGAGATGAATTTCCTTATTCAAATGATCTTCAAGTTTTTCGATCTCCTTATTTAATTTTTCAAGCCTTTCTGCATTCGTCAGCTTTAAATCTTCTGATATACGATATGTGAAATTATCTTCAACCGATTTTCCTTTATCCTTATTTTTTTCCACCATTTTTTCTTTTTCATATAAGACGGAGGTGTAGTTGGTTGGTTGAGCTCCAAATATTGATGGACCACTGAGTCCACATCAGGATTACCAAAAAAATATGGTTGAGTTCCAATCAAAAAAATCAGAATTGCGATTTCGACTCCGCATAATATAGAAAGCTCATTTGCTTTCTTAGTCAGAATTCTCAGCATATTCGAAATTCTAGTACTCTCAGCACGTTTATCTTTAATAAATTTTATCTCAACAGATTTCCTTATAGAAGAACTCTTTCTTTCCATGCCTAAGCAAGAGGAAATAGAAAGATACAATGAGTACATACTCGACCCAAACATGTTAATTTATATGAAAATTTCTTGTCTTTTATATTTACGAATTTATTCCTTGGTCAATTTAAATTTTACTATTTATATAAACATCCTTTATAATTTGATAATATAAATTTACGTCTTTCACTTTTATGAAATTGCTTAGATGCCTAAATTCGTGAATTTAATCTAAACATCTCGAAAAAATATTAGTTGAAATGAGGAAAAATTATACAAAATTACTCAAATGTTTCCTTATTGATAATTAAAAAAAATACCTATTCATTACATATTGCATTAATTTTTTTCTTCTATTTATGTCTTTTAATTTAATTAAAAAATTCAAAACATGTTTGAAAATGAAATTATTTTAATAAAAGAGTTGTTTTATGAAATCAATGAAAAAATATGCTAATTAAACTAACAAAGCAATCATTATACATTATTGAGTCACAAAATAATTATACCATTTTGTAATTCAATTTATATATTGGTTAACTACGTTGAATTTTGTAAGCAATCTCTTTTTCTTTTTTTATAAATTAAAAGATTAATGTGCCATTTTACAAACAATTCTTCTAATGAGTGCAACATTGCATAACACATACATATAGGGCCTTCAACATAATTTTAACACTAGATTGGAGGTGAGAATAATTAAGTATAATTAGTATAATGTGTCTTAATCTTCATCTTTAGGTAAACAATGTAATTATGTATAATTAATATGGATATCCTTAAATTCATATTTTGAAGAAAAAGTGTAATTATATATTACCTTAATTTTCTATCTGTTGAATAGATTTCAAATTTTAAAAAATGGAAAAAATCAATTTAATGGTGCACATCTCCTATCAAGGCTTTCTTCACCTATTTATTTTTACCTTTACTTTTAGGATTGCTTCTTTTTTTTAAGGATTGCTGTTTTTTTTTAAAGGATTGTTTCTTCTTTTTTTAAAGTTAAAATGACTATTCCAAAAAAATAAATTATAATGAAAATCATTACACGAAATTGAGTTTTGGTGTTTCAAGTCATTGGGTTAAATTTTTGGAAATAATTTTACTTTTAAATACTCATTTTATCCTTAATGAAATAATTTAGGGAAAATTACGCAACAAAAACAAACTTATACTATTTAATTACTTATCATGGTTATAGTTTGCTATAATTATCACTCGCGACTAACATTATACATTAATCACGTGGGCTGACTTCGAGTTTGTATAATTAGTCACGTTTGTATATGTATAATTCACCAGAATATACAAATACATAGTATAATACACAATTATTTAACCTATATACATATACAATTCATCTCTGTCCCACTCTCTCCCCTCTCTCACCCGCCTCTCTACTCCCTTTCCCAATCTCACTCGCTTCTCTCCCAATCTCGCTTGCCCTATATACAAATTTATATGTATAATATACAATTATGTACACATACAATTCAACTCTCTCCCACTCTCCGTCCTCTCTCACTCGCCTCTCTCCTCCCTCGCCTCTCTCCTCCCTCTCTCAGTCTTGCTCGCCTCTCTCCTCCCTATCCCAATCTCTCTTGCCATATATACAAATACATATGTATAATATGGAATTATCTAACCAATATATATATATGCAATTCACCTTTCTCCCACTCTTTTCCTCCTCTCTCACGCCTCTCTCCTCTCTCTTCTCTCTCCCAGTCTCGTTCTCTCCTTCTTCTCCCAATCTCTCTTGCCCTATATACAAATATATATATGTATAATATACAATTATGTACACATACAATTCAACTCTACTCTCTTTCCTCTATCGCTCGCCTCTCTCCTCCCTCTCCCAGTCTTGCTCGCATCTCTCCTCCCTATCACAATTTCTCTTGCCATATATACAAATACATATGTATAATATACAATTATCTAACCAATATACATATATAATTCACCTTTCTCCCACTCTTTCCCCCTCTCTCTCTCCTCTCTCCTCTCTCTCCCAGTCTCGCTCGCCTCTCTCCTTCATATAACTTGTAGTTACAAATTGTAATTATCAGATTATAGCTATAGAAAATAATTGATTATTTTTAATTGGCTATATGTGAAAGTTTCCCAATAATTTATAGTCATACAAACATCTATCAATTATTTCATACCACAAGTTTTGCAAATAATTATTTTTTTCTTAAACACCGTGCCAATTTAAACCACTTTGAAATTCAAAAAAGAGAAACTCTGAGGGAATATATATGGACAAACATGCCGTACAGCATCTTTTTGATTGTTAAACGTGTAGCAGTACTATTAATTTGTCCTTGAAATGGTACCTTCAGCATGTGGTATTTGATGTTACGTCAAGGTATTTAAAATTGGGATAATTGTATAGAATGACAAACTAATAATATAAAATAAATATAGTAGCTACCTTTTGATTTATTTGTGTTCCATAGCAAACTGTTTGTCAGTCTCTCTCCCTCATATTCTCGCTCGCCACTTTCCCTCTCTCGCTCACTTTTTTCTGTCGCTCGTCTCTCTCGCTTTATACAATATAATTATATAAATTGTGTTTCTAATTGTATAAAGCGAGAGAAAATTGTATAACCGCATGCAAATACATATATCTTTGTCATATATACTTATTATTATACAACACAAATATTTCCCTGCCCAAGTCTCTTTTTCCTTTATCGTTTTATACAAATTTAAATTGTATATAATTTCTCTCTTTCGCGTTTTATACAATTCGATTCAATTGTATATTCCCTGCACAAGTCTTTTTTTGCCTTTCTCTTTTTCTCGTTTATACAAATTCAAATTGTATATAATTTCTCTCTTTCTCGTTTTATACAATTCAATTCTGTCTTTCTCGCTTTCTCGTTTTATACAGTTCAAATTATATATAATTTCTGTCTTTCTCGTTTTATACAATTCGCTTCAATTGTATATGTATAGCGAATTATATATATATATATAAGTTTGCTATGGAGCGCAAATATGCAACCTTTGCTATAACATACAAATATGAATTTTATATTTGCTATATATGAAAGTTTCCCTATTCGATAATTTTGATATTTAATTTTTTACATATATCATAGACTATATCATTATTATTGCGGTGAAGCCTCACAATTTATAACCATTGAATTGAGCATGAACAAGTGCAATCATACATGTTCGTTAAAGAGTGTCTATTCGTTTGGGTAAAGGAAAATTTCGCATAGTATAATTTAAATATTGTGCGGAAAATATTAACCTATTTATAAAATTGAATGGAGCTAGCAACGACTACATCTCTTTACCACTCTTCTAAAGAGTTAAAAGAGTGTTTCTTAATATAAGTATAATAAAATGAGTGTCATACATCGTAGACAATCCTAGATATTAAGCTTAATTCTAAAACCAAGGAGACATAATTTACAAACTTTTATTTTGTCCCTTAGTGAAATATATATATGTTACAAAAACTGGGTAAGATTCAGTGCATCAATTTGTACTTTCACAATTATTGGACAAATTACATGATGAATCATGCATATTAAAGTCATACCGATAAGGATTGTGGTAAAGTGATAAAGTACCATTTCATTTTAAATCAAAAATATCGAGTTTGAGTTCCTTTGGATAAGGAGGAGGAGGAGTCTTTGTTAGGAAGCGTTATATCCCCTCCTAGCGTGAATTCGAATTTAGTCAAACTCTAATGTAGGTATCAAATACAGAAAAAAAAAATAAAAAATACATATTAAGGTTATAATATACTCCACCGTTTCAATTTGTTTGACCAATTTTCTTTTCAATTTCTTTTCAATTTTTTTTTATTTTTTAATAGCAACTCTTTATTTCAAATCTTAACATAATATGTTTAAAACTACAAAATTAATGAACATTTTAGTACATTCGGCATGTTTAATATAAAATTGCAATATTCAAAAATGAAAAAAGGTTAGGTTATATATATATAGCCAATCATAGATATACTTTTGGTAAATCAAGAAGAAAACTTTACAAAATAAAGCATGATAGTTAGTTCCCAAACTCATGAAACTTGAAAGACATAAAAAAGGTTCACATTAATTAATGTTTTGTCTCTATTTTCATCTATGTTTACACCATAGTGGATGAGCTCTCTTTTTGAGCCCATTCTTTTTTTCTAATAACACTAATATACAATTGGAAGTTATATAAATTAAAACATCTAAACAGCCAAAGTACAAAAAAATAAAAATAAAAAAAATATTACAAACACAAGAAAAATTCACAAGGCATCAATTATAACCATTTGTTTCTTGCTACACTCAAATGCCAACAAATCCATCTCCCTCATTCTTTTGCCAACACTCATATTTTTGTTAACAACAACATTATTACTAACATCTTGAACTTTACATATATTCACTCCAAATAATCTAACCATTTTTACTTGTTCAACTCGTATTATTCTGTTCTTCAAGTCGATAAAAAGTTGTTTATCTTCAATTTTAACTCCAGAATATCGTTTGAAACTCACAATATCTCCGGCCTTCAACTTCTTTTCCTTAACGTAACGACTCCATCCTTTAGTCAATACGTAACTTTGACTACTATTCCAATATGAATATCGAAATCTCCACATTTTCCCATTCTTATCTTCAAAATTTGATAATACCCCTTTAGAAGTATTATCATTTTTATTTACTTTGGCGACCAAAGGGAAATATCTGTCTGCGTGTTGTTTTGGAATAACAAGCCTATTAAGTTTTCCAACATTGCTCGGTGTAACTACTTTTTTCAAAAAGCAGTTCACGAGCTATGTTCGCGACTTTTTCATTAGCATCTAATGAAAAAGTCGTGATATTATTAGTATATGATGTCCTCCTTACATTCTTGTCGAAAGTATTATTGTTATATACTTTCTTGGAATGTTCAAGTTCGTCATATACGTGTGTTTACGTAGCATATCAACAATCTCAACCTTAGAACGAGAGTTCGAAAATGAAATCTCGATTTCCTCTGTTTGATTGTCAAACAGGGGTTTGAAATTTGTCACAGCATCTCTACCAGGGAATCTTTGTGCTGCGATATCATAAGCTCTGTCTGCTTCTTCGCCGCCATTGAATGTACCAAGCCAAATTCTTTGATGTTTTTCGTAGATTTGTGCACCCCATCGACCATTTGGTTGAGGGACAACACCTTTGAACTTTGAAGAAGGAAGCTTATTATTATTAGTAGTAGTAGTATTTTTCGACTCTGCTTCTACACCATTTGGGGAGTCAGCGTCTATTATGACGCTGACTCCACTTCCTATATGGCGGGGAAACCCCGTAAAGAAAATGGTTGATGGGGAGTTACTAGTATTACTAAAAGCATGAACAATACCCCTTTTATAAATTAAATTGTTATAAAATATTTAAATATTTGATTGTATAAATTTAATTAAAATGTTAATAACTTTTAGACTTCCTAATATTAATTCCTAATTAACTATCTAATTTATTAATATTTGTCATCTATAAATATATAAAAGTCATTAACATTTTAATTAAATTTATACAATCAAATATTTAAATATTTTATAACAATTTATTTTATAGAAGGAGTAAAACCGTAATTCAACTTTAATTTTTTTTTCATGCTTTTAATAATATATCTATATCTATATATATATATATATATATATATATATATATATATATATATATATCTATATATATATATATATATATTAAAATTACATGATGATGATTATATTTTAAAAAAATTAAAAAAAAAGTCTCTACCTAAATTGCTATATTTTTCCTCTTCTCGTAACTTTTTCCTTTAACCTCTCTCATGAATAATATAATTTATGTGGATAAAGTATTATCCTTTATGATAAATAACGAAATTTAATAATTTAAAGGGTGAAAATCTGCAAAATGGAGACACACATTGATAATGTCCTCTTGATTATTATTAAAGAATGACCTAGCTTCAAAAATTGAAATTCATTGATGCTTAATTACGTGATAAGAATTTTAGTTGTTCTTTCTAAATGGCTTGCTAACTTTAATTTTCTTTTTCATGTTCTTCATTTATTTATTATTATTTTCTAATTACTTATTCAACTTTTATACTCTTAATATTCATAACTCTCATCTTTTCATATTCATAACCTCCAAATAGTTGAACTAAAACTTTAAGGTATCTTTTGATTTCCTTCTATTCTATCTATATAAATTCAACTTCTTTATCTCATGAAACCCCTATAAAGATTATTAGGCTATTATTTTTATTCTATAGTTAAAGTAGATGAAGAAGACTCTTGAATTTTGATAGGATATGGAAGGAGCCGATAAGAACTCAGAGAGTTATGTACTAATTTTGTACTTATTTTTTCATCTATACATACATCAGTTTTATAAGAATAATGTCTACATTGTATTTTTTCTTAAACCTGTTTCTTTTTGTCTTTTTTTTTTCTCTATTAGACTTCTTAATTTAGTTTTGTATGAATATTTTATTGCCTTAAATCTTTATTCTTATTTTGTAATTACTACATTTTATTATTCATTACACTTTACATAGATATATTTCTATGAAATTTTAGTCATTCTAACGTATCTATAAAATTTCACATGAAACACATGTGCGAAGCACGTGCTCAGAAACTAGTGTTTAAGAAAAGAAAGAAGAAAAAAAAAACCTAAAAATATTGACGACTTTTTATCTAATGCCCTATTATTGATAATCCCCTAATAATTACTCACATGGACTATTTATAGAAACATGGTCAACATTTGGAAATATTTTTATGATGACCATGTTTCTAGTTTATTTTATCAAATATACCAAAAATGAAATGAATTTTTTAGCGAAAGGACTTGATCATAGTCACAAATCATGAGTTCTCATCTATCTTTACATTCAAAGCACCAATCTTCTGCAAATTCTTCTTTGTTGAAAATCTTCTTGCCCCTTTTCGTCGTAATTTTTAGCAGATGAGTTTCTTAAAATTTGAATTACCAGAGACCCACTTCACTATAATCAAGAGAATTCTCATATTTAGTTCACATTATCAAAACTAAAATGCAGATATGAAAATTGTTAGTGTAATTTTTCCCTTTTAGAAAAAATAGATGAAAAATATATATATTAACAAACAAAGAAAATAAAAGCTTGACGATTAGCCTGAAGAATGAAATTCACATTAACAAATAGAATAGAAAAGCAGGTTTTCTTAACACAAAATTCTAAAGAAATACCAAAAATCATATGAAAATTATAGATTTGCAACCCTTCTAGCACCCATTTACCTAAAAACATGAATGTCATTTTGATCAACCAAAAGATGTCATAAAAATCAAAAGAAGAAAAAAAATCAGCATTATAGATCCAACATAAACAGAAATCACCACCTTCTTCAATAGAAAGCCGAAAAGTTTCACTTAGCGATAACAACAACCATAGAAGAGAGAATTGGGGATAATAGAAAAAGAAAGAATTGGGGGTAACAAAAAAAGAGAGGATTGTTGAGTGTGCATCAACAATTCATAAGTAACTGATTGTTGTATTCAAGAAAAGATTCCTCCAATCCAACAAATATGACTTTGTTGAGTTGGACTCTTATATTACTTATTAGAAAAATCTCTCTTTTCGTTACCCTCAATACTCTCTTTTTCCATTTTTTAATCTCTTTTTTCGTTACCCCCAATTCTCTCTTTTTTCTTTGTTACCCCCAATTCTCTTTTCTACGGTTGATGTTATCGCTGAACACAATTTTTCAGCTTTCTACTGAAGAATGTAGCGATTTGCGTCTATGTTATACCAGTAATGATGAGTTTTTTTTTCTTGTTTTGATTTTTATGATATCTTTTAGTTAATCAAAACGACATTCATGTTTTTTAGATCAACGAGTTCTAGAAGTGTTTAAAAATCTATATTCTTGGAAGTTCTTTAGAATTTCGTGCTAAGAGAACCTACTTTCATGTTGTGTTTTTTTAATGGGTATTTCATTCTCCGGACAAATCACCAAGCTTTGATTTATTTGTTTGATAATGTATATATTTTTTCTAAAAGGGGAAAAAATTGCACTAACAATTGTCATATTTCCATTTTAGTTTTGATTCTCTGAACTAAACATGGGAAGTTTTTTGATTATAGTGAAGTGAGTCTCTGATAATTTAGTTTCAAGAAACTCATCCACTACAAATTGCGATGAAGAAGAGCGAGAAAATTTTCAACAAAGATTGGTGCTTTGAATGTAAAGATGGAGGAGAGCTCATGATTTATGACTATGGACTAGTCCTTTTGCTAAGAAATCAATTTTATTTTTGGTATAATTGATGAAATAAACTAGAAACATGGTCATAGACTCTCTCTAGGAAACGTAACCCTACACCGTGAAATTCTACTTTTAGACGCTCCGATGGCCGCCTCGACAAGAGGCCAACCTCCCTCAAAGGTAGGTCGGCTGGTAACTCCTTCTGTACTAACATATTTTGCATCCCTAAGACTGAAAAAACCAATGCCATTACCACTCAAACCTATAACTTACCTTCATGGAGAACCACAATTCATATGAGAATTAGAAAAAGTAAATCAGATGATCGTAAACAAAAATCTGGAATATGCGGTGATTGGAAAGTTTTCATATGGGTGGTTTGACATACAAAATCTCAGAAAATTGATCAATAAACAATGTGAACTAAAGGGAGAATGTTATATTGGGTTGCTTAGTAATAGGCTCGTTTTGATAAGGACGACATTATTGGAGGATTGTGTGGTTCTATTATCTAAGCCAGCTTTTGCATCTCACAGAATAACTGGTCTTTTCTAATGAGAACGCTAAAATGGGATCCACTGTTCAATCCCGAGGAGGAGACAACAACATCAATTTCATGGATCTCTTTTCCGTCGCTTCCGCCAAATCTTTTTGCGGAAGAAGCAGTGTTCACTTGCAGCAGCAGTAGGAAAGCCACTACAGGTAGACTTGGAAACAAATAATAAGACGAGGCCAAGTTGTTCAAGAGTTTAGGTGGAGGTAGATCTACGTAAAGAATTCACGAAATGAATTAAAATTGGTATGAGGAGAAACAATGAGATAGTAAATACAACCTGTTGGCACAAGATAAATGAGAGAAAATGAAGGAAGTGGAGAAAGATGATTTGAATTCTATGGATACAAATGTAGACACTCCTGGTGTTCAAAGGAGTGCTAACAAGAACAAGAGATCCAAGTTTCAGGATGGCACAATAGATATTGAGCAGGCCGAAGGATACAGTCATGCCGGAAAAAAAAATATAGCAAAATCAGGTGACGTTGTGGAAGGGTACAGTCATGCGGGAAAGAAAAATAAAGCAAAATGAGGTGACGTTGTGGACAATTCTCAAGGAAGGCAAAGGGGTGAGGATGTGACTGAAAGGGGTAATGAAGAAGTTGTTTCAACAAAGTATAACAATGAGGAGAACAATTATGAAAAAGAAAAGGATTGTACTGATTATGCATCACGTGACGTGCTTGAACATGGTCTAAACTCGGAAAATGAAAATCATAGGGATGAGGCAGATTCTGTAATAAGGAAATGTCCAGACTTAAAGAGGAGGGTGATGATGTTTTTCAGCAAAGAAAGGACCTTGAGGAAGATGAATAGCTGGAATACAATATTCAACAAATTATAAAAAACGGATGATTTATCACCAAAGCATACCAACAGTTTGAAAAATGGAGCAAGGAAAGACAAAAAACAATTCCTTTATAGGTCCAAACAAGGAGCAGCAGGGAAAGGGCGTCTAATAGTGATCAATGATTGGAAAAAATACTCTTCTGAAATATTAGGTCAGTTAATACTCAAAAATCATTTGAGAGATGAATGGACTTAAACAAAAAACACATATATTCATTCAAAGCTCTAATGGAACCATTTCAAAATCCATATGAGTTGGAAGATTACAAAAGGAAATTAGGCTTTGACCATGGGGGGTGAACAGTTCTGGAAAGATTTGTTTTTTTGGAGGACAATTTGGGAAAGCAACATTATTCTCGATACGGTCCAAAAATAGCCATTAAGTTCAAAATAGGAAATAATTGTTTTCTAATCACAGTTGTGTATGTGAGATTTAAAAGCTTTGGACAGATTGGAATTATGGGAGGAATTGGAGGAGTTAGCAGGAAGTCAACACTGTCCATGGGTCGTTGGAGGAGATTTAAATGTTATTCTTAATGAGGAAGAAAAAATAGGAGGCCTTGAATTCACTCAAATGAACCTTTGGAGTTTGCATCATGTCTCATTGCATGTAAGTTAACAGAGGTGCGCAAATCAAGGAGTAAATACACACGGTGTAATGGGAGAATTAATGTCACGACCCAAAAATAGACGTGATGACACTCGTCTTATTCCACCAAGACAAGTCAGCCAAAAATTTAACAATTACAATAAAATTCGGAAAATTTACTATCAACTTAAATTATACCCCACAACCTGGTTGTCACGTGTACAAGCCTCTAAAGTATACAATTGAATCAAAAGAAAATATAAGTCTAATATGACATTGTTTCTAGAGTAGAACAAAATCATAAACAGGAGTAAGAAGGTCTGCTGAGATGACAAACAACTACCTCACAAATCTCCAAGAAGCCTCTGAAAAGAAGAGAATATATCAGTAAGTTCCGGGCTAGTAACCTACAAAAAAAATTGTAGAAGCAAGGGGTGAGTACCAAACCACACGGTACTCAACAAGTAAACCTCTAACCACAAGCTAAAGGGATGAAATACGGGTACTCCTACCACCCCCAACCGAACCTCCACAACTACAATCTGCATAAAAATCTGTCCAACCTAACAACTCACGATTTACAGCGCACATAGTTCAACAAGAACACTTAAACAAATTACATATCCTCAACAACACTTTGACAAATTACATGTTCTCAACAACAACACTTTAACAAATTACATGTCCTCAACAACAACACTTTAACAAATTACATATCCTCAACAAAGATACTTTAACAACTTACATATCCTCAACAACAAGCTCAGTATTCATCAATCACCAATTCCACAGAAAGGCATTCACAAAATCAATAAAAAACAATATCAAGTTCACTAATGATAAGTATGTGCAATGCAATGGAATGCAATGTCAAGTATAATGATGAATGCCTGACCTAGTGATACACACCCGCTGTCTCTCAGTGCGGGACCCATGGGGGACATATCTGTCCATGCATCTGTCGCGGCGCACGACACGACCCTCGATAATAGTAACCATCGCGGCTCGCAGTACGTCCCTCTAAATATAGTATCCATCGCGGCACGCGATACGTCCCTCCAAATGGTACATCCTCTTTAAGTTTTCATTCTTTTTCAATGCACATAACACTTGTCACAACCATGTCTTAAAATAATGCAAATGACATGTTCACACAAATAAAGAGGGTATGACCATTTTCATAACATTGCACAATTCACAACAACATCAACAATGATTCAACAAGTTTTTCAAACCATTTTTCATTATCAACACATCACACACAAGCAATTATTCACATCACCTTTTATTACCCTTTGTTTTCATCATTAGAATTAATCAATGTGGACAAGTCAACCCATCACCAAGTCCCATTACTCCCACATATATACCACAAGGAAATACAAGCATTTCCTACACTTAACAAGAGTTTAGAAATTCACTTGCCTCATTTTATCGAACAATCACTTCGGGACTTTAGCCTTCCTTCTTCGTTGTACTTTAAATCAATACAATCTATTCAAATCAATAACCACAATAAGACTTCAAAACTTCCAACACTCATATTACTATCTGTTTAACTTTGACCTAACAATTTATCCAAATTTATAATAAAGTTTCTAAATCTTGATTCTAACCAGTAAGTCAAATCTCATATTTCTTAAATTTCAAGTCAAGAGTTAAGTCATAATTTCTCCAAACACTACAACCCTAATAGTTTCCATATAATATAATTGTCCAATTAGTATCCCAAAATGACCATTGATGGCATATCAACATTCCATTGGAAATCTTGACATACTGCCAAAGGGGAACACCATCAATAATTTCTAAAAAAAACCAATGACATATCTATAACTAGTTATGACATTATCGCTTCGACAAATTAATAATTATAAGAAAGATTTAAAGAAAATTAAACCCCAACAAATTTCCAGAATCTATATGTCACACATTAAATTCCTATATATTTAGTACCCACCAATTACCATTAATTTTCAAAACAAACTCACAAACCCTTTTTTTCCCTTTACAAACCTACAGTAATCCACTTCAATTTCCTATCTAACTCTTAATGAATTAAATTATTAAGTAACAGAGAACTTATCTTATATACGTGTATTGTTTCATCCACCAACAATAATAATTTATTTAATACCCTCTAATACATAAATATATGTAAATAATATATGCATATACTTGTACACGAAATTAAAATTTAGCTTCACATATTAGTATAAATTATACACGTTTTAACCAAACAATCTAATCCTAATTATGTAAAAACTTAATAGAAAGGATGAAAATAATTAACTTGACGTCTTGAGATGAATATATCGATTTTTCTCCTCCTTTTGCCTTTTCTTTTATCCCTTTCTTTCTTTTCTTCTTTGCGTATTTTTTTTTTGGGTCAAATCTTTCTTCTTCAATTTTTTTTTCAATCTCATATAAGTCGTCTGAGGCTTTTAACAGTTTAGGGCACTTTGCCCCCTTTCTTTTTATTTTATTTTATTTTATTTATTTATTTAATTAATTTTCTTTTCTATTTTTTTTCTTTTTCTTTTATTATTAGCAACAAAATAATCTTTTATTAAATTTAAAAATCATGTCACTCATTCTTATAAATCATATAAATTATTTATAAAATCTACAAAAAGGTTAATATAAAAATAATGGTTGAAATTCCTAAAACAACTAAAAGGGTCGTTACATTATCCACCACTAAAAATCATGTTCATCCTCGAACATAAAATATGAGAAGGTAGAATTATTAACGTTATCAAAAAGGCATAATACATATATTAGACCCTCAACTTGGTTTCAAATTTTAACTTTGACCTCAAACTTTTATAATGCACAAATAGGCACTTTAAGTATCCTATCTTTCAATAAATAAACACGCGATTTTTGGAACCAAAGTGCGTGAAATGCAAACGCTCCCACGTGTATTAGTGAGCCAATCAGTGGCTGCCAACTAATTAAAAAATTTACACGTATTTTTTTTTTAAAAAAAATTACACGTCATTTTGAAACTTAAAAAAATTATAAAAGAGATTTATCAAGGATAGAATTGTCATTTTAGCATTTTTTTATCGTTTTGGGCCTCAAAAATTACCTTTCATTCGCGCAGAATGCGTGTATTTCACGCATTTTGCCAGGTAGGAATCGCGTGTTTATTTGTTGAAAGATAGTATAGTTAAAGTGCCTATTTGTGCACTATGAAAGTTTGAGGTCAAAGTTAAAATTTGAAGCCAAGTTTAGGGTCCAATATATGTATTATGCCTATCAAAAATCTAACGTATAATCTTCCAGAGTTGTTGTTCATCTCTCCACGACAAATTATCTTTAACACCATTCTATCAAGATCAACTACCAAGAACTGAACTATAGAGAATTTGACAGATCTACATATCAGGAGTGATTGTCAAGCCATATACTAACCCATGAACCCAATCTAAACTGAAACCCCTTGGACCATAACACAACAATCATGACAAATCTTTTCTCACATAACAAAGATAACATTCTATTGATACTAGTTACAACCAGAAGTGAGCCTGAACCAATCATCGCATACTCATAGTGCACAAACCATCACATATATTATCACGATTCTTTTTTTCACAACACAATCTTTTCACAAGCTTAAGTTATAAAAGTCTGATCTTTAGACATCGGGTATCCATCAAGGAAGAATCAAAACATATCTAATCCAAATAAGAACAAGATCAAGTAAGCACCCAACAAGTGGTACACTCTAGGATGCAAACCTTTAACAACACTGTCAGATAACTGTAACTCTTCACGAAAGCTCTTCAATAAGTTCTCATACGCAATTGCGTGCATGTAGAACCAATACTATACTTCTACTTTCCCAAACAACACCAAATATGTCATAACTGAAATGACCAAGTCTGCCCAAGGATGCCACTCTACCATGAGGACAATCACAGGATCGGTACACCCGATCCACCACTAGAAATTCACCCATAGAAGCGAAACACATGTGGTTATAGATAGCGAATCATACTCCAAATCATATCCAAAATGAAGTAGATGGTCATATAAGAATATACAGAACCAAAGTCTAATAACACTAGATACTTCTTCCATAGTGCTCATATAAAATATTTCCATTCATATGAATTTTCTAGATACCTATAATCACCAATCTAGTCCCAATTACAATTGCTCACATACTTTTTTATTCGAACCACACATGAATCTCATAGTACTTCACTACGGTCAACACTCTAAATACCAATAGAACATCATAGCAAAACCAGTCATTTATCTTACTCTCAAACCGTCACTAGTATTATAGTTTTCTTAGCAAATACATTATAACCTCCAAAAATTTGAACTATGACTCTCTCTCTTTCCATTTAAGCATTTCATGACAGATACCTGTCACACCTAAGTCTAATAGAACTACTTCCAAATCTAATAATATTTTCCATCGATTTACAACAATTGAAGCACACCCAACGTCACTCTACGCAATCATTCACATACTTAATTTCAACTAATATTCAAAACCATCATAACAAATATTTTCTCATACAACCAAGATAACCTTTCAACTCAATACCGACTATAACCAAAAGTGAGCGTGAATCAACCATTGAAAACTCATTTTTCTGTAGTAACAACTAGTTGATTTCTTAAAGGTGAATGCAACATCGAATCTCATTATACGAGTATCTGATATAATTGATGACTCTTTAAGTAGTTAGTATTTACAATTGACAATCGACATATCCATTTTCATATACCCATAGTACTACACAGTGAAAGTCTGTTAAATTCACCACTAGAGTACATCATACCCTCGCTAAGATTGTACTCAAAATAATTTTTTTTCTCATTAAGTGACTACAATACGCTATCAAATCTTTTTAGTCTCTCATCCAAGGAGATATTCATTCTTTCGTAGATTGGGTCGACAACAGAAGTAACATACTCCATAACTTTGACCAAGTAGGAATTGATACTATTATAGTAGTTGTGTATGACCTTCTTTAATATACACACAATCTATAAAGTCGTAGTAGAGATTTTGTCCTCGATTAATATAATATCATTCTCATGATACACTAAACAATACATACATATAAAGCTTTATTAACTTTAATTCCCAAAGTTACATGTCCATTATCTAGCAATCCTAGTAATCATTCCACTTCCGATTGTTAAACCACTCAAAAAATCATATATACCACACAAGTACTATTCACTTTACTAGTTACACTACTTCTTCAAATTACTGAAAATTTTGTATCTAATAACACTGTCTTTTCATGAGTTTATTACTTTCACATTAGTATTAGGTCTAAAATTCAATCTATACACGACACACCAATTACTGAAATAAGGAATTACGCATTAAATATCACTATAAGTGAGAGAGTAGATGGAGTAAATCGATAAAGAATCAAATTGGACCAAGGACGCACGATAAAGATTCAAAGAAGTGAAGATTCTTCCTAAAAGTCACAATAGTCTCTCGAAGATAAGTACAGACGTCTCCGTACAGATCCTCGAAATTCTATTTAGACTCGGCTTGTATACACGTGAGACCTATGAACCTGGGGCTCTGATACCATTTTGTCACGACACAAAAATGGATGTGATGGCACTCTTCTTATTCCACCAAGACAAGTCAACCAAAAATTCAACAATTACAATAAAATGCGGAATATTTACTATCAACTTAAATTATACCCCAAAACCTGGTTGTCACGTGTACAAGCCTCTAAAGTATACAATTGAATCAAAAGAAAATATAAGTCTAATATGACATTGTTTCTAGAGTAGAACAAAATCATAAATAGGAGTAAGAAGGTATGCTCAGATGACAAACAACTACCTCACAAATCTCCAAGAAGCCTCGGAAAAGAAGAGAATATATCAGTAAATTCCGGGCTAGTAACCTACAGAAAAATTGTAGAAGCAAGGGGTGAGTACCAAACCACATAGTACTCAACAAGTAAACCTCTAACCACAAGCTAAGGGGATGAAATACGAGAACTCCTACCACCCCCAACCGAACCTCCACAACTACAATCTGCATAAAAATCTGTCCAACCTAACAACTCACGGTTTACAGCGCAGATAGTTCAACAAGAACACTTAAACAAATTACATATCCTCAACAACACTTTGACAAATTACATGTTCTCAACAACAACACTTTAACAAATTACATGTCCTCAACAATAATACTTTAACAAATTACATATCCTCAACAAAGATACTTTAACAAATTACATATCCTCAACAACAAGCTCAGTATTCATCAATCACCAATTCCACAGAAAGGCATTCACAAAATCAGTAAAAAACAATATCATGTTCACTAATGATAAGTATATGCAATGTAATGGAATACAATGTCATGTATAATGATGAATGCCTGACCTAGTGATACACACCCGCTGTCTCTCAGTCCGGGACCCATGGGGACATATCTGTCCATGCATCTATCGCGGTGCACGACATGACCCTCGATAATAGTAACCATCGCGGCGCGCGATACATCCCTCAAAGTATAGTATCCATCGCGGCGCGTGATACGTCCCTCGAAATAGTACATCCTTTTTAAGTTTTCATTCTTTCTCAATGCACATAACACTTGTCACAACCATGTATTAAAATAATGCAAATGACATGTTCACACAAATAAAGAGGGTATGACCATTTTCATAACATTGCACAATTCACAACAACATCAACAATGATTCAACAAGTTTTTCAAACCATTTTTCATTATCAACACATCACACACAAGCAATTATTCACATCACCTTTTATTACCCTTTGTTTTCATCATTAGAATTAATCAATGTGGACAAGTCAACCCATCACCAAGTCCCATTACTCCCACACATATACCACAAGGAAATACACGCATTTCATACACTTAACAAGAGTTTAGAAATTCACTTGCCTCATTTTATCGAACAATCACTTTGGGACTTTAGCCTTCCTCCTTTGTTGTACTTTCAAATCAATACAATCTATTCAAATCAATAACCACAATAAGACTTCAAAACTTCCAACACTCACATTACTATCTGTTTAACTTTGACCTAACAATTTATCCAAATTTATAATAAAGTTTCTAAATCTTGATTCTAACCAGTAAGTCAAATCTCATATTTCTTAAATTTCAAGTCAAGAGTTAAGTCATAATTCTTCAAACACTACAACCCTAATAGTTTCCATATAATATAATTGTCCAATTATTATTCCAAAATGACCATTGACGGCATATCAACATTCCATTGGAAATCTTGACATACTGCCAATGGGGAACACCATCAATAATTTCTAAAAAAAACCAATGACATATCTATATCTAGTTATGACATTATCACTTTGACAAATTAATAATTATAAGAAAGATTTAAAGAAAATTAAACCCTCACAAATTTTCTGTATCTATATGTCACACATTAAATTCCTATATATTCACCAATTACCATTAATTTTCAAAACAAACTCACAAACCCTTTTGTTTCCTTTACAAACCTACAGTAATCCACTTCAATTTCCTATCTAACTCTTAATGAACTAAATTATTAAGTAATAGAGAACTTATCTTATATACGTGTATTGTTTCATCCACCAACAATAATAATTTATTTAATACCCTCTAGTCCATAAATATATGTAAATAATATATGTATATACTTGTACACGAAATCAAAATTTAGCTTCACATATTAGTATAAATTATACACGTTTTAACCTAAAAATCTAATCCTAATTATGTAAAAACTTAATAGAAAGGATGAAAATAATTAACTTGACGTCTTGAGATGAATATATCGATTTTTCTCCTCCTTTTCCCTTTTCTTTTATCCTTTTCTTTTTCTTCTCTCCGTATTTTTTTTTTTGGTCAAATCTTTCTTCTTCAATTTGTTTTTTTCAATCTAATATAAGCCGTCTGAGGCTTTTAACAGTTTAGGGCACTTTGCCCCCTTTCTTTTTATTTTATTTTATTTTATTTATTTATTTAATTAATTTCCTTTTCTATTTTTTTTCTTTTTCTTTTATTATTAGCAACAAAATAATCTTTTATTAAATTTAAAAATCATGTCACTCATTCTTATAAGTCATATAAATTATTTATAAAATCTACAAAAAGGTTAATATAAAAATAATGGTTGAAATTCCTAAAACGACTAAAAGGGTCGTTACAATTAAGGAGGATTGTATTTTTAAAAAGTTGGACATGATTCTTGTGAATCAGGAATTTATGGATTTGTGCCCAATATCTGAGGTGCATCATCTAATTATATAGGGGTCTGGCCCTGCACCTTTTCATATGACTTGTATCTCAAGAAAGGAGACGTTTATAAAGCCCTTTAGATTTTTGAATTTTTGGAGCAAACACAAACAGTTTAAGAAAATTGTGGTAGATAATTAGAGTGTGAACTTTGTTGGGAACCCTTTTATACAGTTCCATGCTAAAATGAAGAGAGTTATGAAAGCACTATCAGCTTTGAGTAAATCTGCCTATGAAAATGTTTTTCAACAAATTGCCACCACAGAAGATGTGATAAGGGTGAAGGATATACAATTGAAATACAACCATCTGCCAGCAACCGGGCAGAATTGACCAAAGTAGAAGTAGAATTGAAGAAATATTTGCATGTTGAAGAGGATTTTTGGAGGTACAAGGCTGGGATGAAATGGTTTTCAGATAGGGACAGAAATACAAAATTTTTCAATTCGTATGTTGAAGGGAAAAGGAAGAAGTTGCATATTGGTCAAATAGTGACTGACCTAGGAATTACGTTGCAGAAAAATGAACAGATTGGTCAAGCGACTGTGGGATGTTTTGAAGAGCAATTTCATGCATAAATTTTGGAAACAGACTATGCCATGATCGACCACATTCCAAAGAGTATATCAGACGGCGAATATGAGGCAATGAGCAGGCTGCCAGATCAGGATGAAGTGAAAAAAGTGGCCTTTGCATTAAATGGGAGCAGTGATTGTGGGGCGAATGGATCTACAGGGAATTTCTTTCAATGTTGTTGGGAGATTATAGGGGATGATGTTACTAAGTTGGTAAGAGCTTTTTTCTATGGGCAGGAGCTGACAAAATTTGTTACTCATACCAATTTAGTATTGCTACCCAAGAAAGAATTAGTACGAAGCTTCTCAGATCTAAGACCAATAAGTCTTAGTAATTTTATGAATAAGATCATTTCACGAGTGGTTCATGAAAGAATTCTGCTGGTCTTACCCAAGATAATTTCTCCAATCCAGTCAGGTTTTGTTAAGGGCAGAAGTATCACTGAGAATGTGTTGTTAGCACAAGAAATAATTAGAGATATGAATATGAGGAACAAAAATTTGAACGTGCTTCTAAAACTAGATATGGTCAAGGCATATGACAGAGGTTCATGGATATTCTTAACCAAAGTGATGAGAAGATATGGTTTCTCTAAAATAGTTATTGATATGATATGGAGGATTATGTCCAACAACTGGTATTCAATTCTGATTAATTGTGGGGCACATGGTTTTTTCAGATCTTCGAGAGAATTAAAGAAGGGAGATCCTCTATCCCCTATTCTTTTCATTATTGCAGTAGAGGTCCTAGCAAGAGGACTCAAAACTTACATGGAGATGCAGATTTTAAGGGATATGGTTTGCCAAAGTGGAGTCCTAAGATTAATCATCTATCCTAGTAGGTGATACCATCCTTTTTTGCTCTGGGGAAAGAAGTTCAGTGATCAAAATGATGTAGGTGCTAGAAGAGTATGCAAGTACTTCAGGTCAAATGATTAATAAATCTAAGAGTTTCTTTTATCTTCATGAGAAAACACCTCCGATTGTGGCAATAAGACTGAGGAGGTTAACTGGGATAAGACAAGGAACTTTTCCTTTTTTGTATTTGGGTTGTCCAGTATTTTAAGGGAGAAGCAACTATGGGTGTTTTGAAGACTTGATTAGGAAAGTTGCTAAGAGAATCTTCTCATGGCATAATAAATTCCTATCATTTGGAGGTAAGAAGGTGCTTGTCAATCATGCACTTCAGTCTATGCCAATTTACTTGTTATCAACTATGAATCCAACAAAGAAAGTCATGGTGCAAATTCATCAAAATTTTGTTAAATTCTTTTGGGGAAATGTGGGGGAGTTAAAGGTAAACACTAAGTGGCATGGGGGATATGTATCTTCCAAAAGAAGAATGTGGAATTGGATTAGGCAGATTTATGATATAAATAAAGCCTTTTTTGCTAAAATATGGTGGAACTTTAGAGTATCCATAAACTCTTTATGGGCTGTTAACATGTGGAATAAGTTCCTAAGAAAATGCATCCGTTAATTGTAAACAGTTCAGGAGTCTCACAGGTTTAGAAGAAGATGATTAAGATCAGGGTGGAGGTAGAACATGATATATGAAGGCAAATCAAGGCTGGAAATTCTAGTTTCTGGTTTGATAATTGGACCAGGCAAGGAGCATTATACTTTATTGAAGGAGAGTTGGCACAAGATGAGGCATTGTAGGTAGTGGATTTTATCATAAATGATGAGTGGAATGAAAACAAGATGAGATCAGTGATTTCGGAGGAAATGGTACAACATATAAAAATGAACATTAGGCCCATTCTCAAGGAAGACAACACTGACAAAGCATGGTTGATGCATATTATTAAAGGGGATTTCACTATCAAACCAGCCTATTACAACATGAGAAGAAAACTGCTATTGATTCTTTCCTATGGAGGGTCTGGAGGGGGAGAATAACAACAGATCATAATTTAAAGAGGTTGAGGATACATGTGGTTTCAAAATGTTACTGTTGTGAGGATGATCAATTAGAGACATGACTCATCTTTTACTAACAACTCCCATAGCACAAAAGATATGGAAACAGTTTGCTTCTTGTGTAGTCTCAGTGTATGTAACAACCCGTAGCCAAAACAGACCAAAAATTAGTTTTTCAGAACAATCTGCAGGTGCAACTGACGCGACCATCGACGAACCGTAGCCTCACCCATGGTCCATCCTGCACAACCGTCGATGGGATCAGAAACTCCCAAAAATCTCAGCCCAGGAAAATTGGTTAAGTGTTGGTCGACGGACGGACTTACGGTCTGTAGGTCAGACTACGGTCCGTAGTCCATGACCGTCGATCGATACTCCCTTCACCCACTCTCTGAAAAGAGCCTCGGATGACCAGCACGGTTCGTAGATAGACCCACGGTCCGTAGGGTGGAATTAGCAGACACTTAAGGGAGAAGTGCAATTGTGTCAACTTCAAATGGTCATAACTCTTAGCAAAAATGAATTAGGTGTCCCATGACCTATCCACAGATAGATATTGAATTATCTTTCCATATACACCAACTTTGCTAAACTCAGACCTCTGAGTAAAAAGTTAAACCTGTTTTAGTAAAGGTCTGTCGAACAGGCCCAACAGACGGACCAACCGACGGGGCGTGGATCCACCTACGGACCGTCTGTCCTGGCCGTAGGTTGGTCTGACAGCAAGTTTTCCAGGGGTCTTTTGGACCTTTTCCACTTTGTTTAAATCCTAATATACGTCGTTTTGACCCTAAATCATTAGATTTTAGTCAGTTTAAGCCTTGAAACATAATTAAAACATATGTAAGTCAAATCATTAAATCAAAACTTAGAAAATTAGAAGCAAGAGAGGAGAAAAAGCTCAAGAACCCTTGTTCAAGAACGCCACAAGCTCCAACAGTTCCAGCCCCAAAACTTAAGTATTTTTCTATGGATTTCATCACCAGGTATGTGGGATTTCACTAGTGGTTCCTTTCACCCATTGGGTCCCTAGTTTTCAGTCAGTTCTTGATTCTCTTATCATGATTAAACCTAGAGTTTTTAGAACTTTGATAGAACTTCACGATTTAGTTAAATATATGTTCCAAATCAAATTATCATGTTATTACTCAAATTATCGAATGAATTTCAGAACCCTAGCTTTGTATTTCTTTAGTTCTTGAATTACACATGCTAGGTCAGATATTTCAATTATGCAGATATACATGCTTCAGTTTTTAATGCATCATTATCAGATTAAATGTTGCATTCTCAGTTTGATGGTTCAGTTGCAAGCTATCCAGTATTTACAGAAACTCAGAAATATTCAATAAATTTACATAATTCATTGGGATTTGCGTAATACCGAGTTGGACTAGGGTTCAGCGTACCCAATAGTCCCAGAATTACTAGACAAGTAGGTTGTAAGTCCCCTATGTGGGCATCAGTTTAGTGACCACGCCAGCATGCCTTTATAACTTTGGCAGGGTATATTGGGTCCTCTTGATGGGGCGTATACATCGGACTTCACATTTAGCTCATGTGGTTTTATTATCGGTTATTAGTAGCTCCCACAGTTCAGTCAGACTCTCTGCATTGACCATTTATCAGTATATTCAGTATTCAGTTTCAGCATATTATAAATTGGTCATTGCATCCAGTTAGCTCAGAAATTAGCATATCATGTTCAAATTATTATACTTGCTTTTGTGCTTGTTCAATTATGTTTTATTTCAGCTTTACTCTATTCTACATGCTCAGTACCTTTCAAGTACTGACGCATACGTTCTCTACATCTTCTCGTGATGTAGGTTCTGGTTCTCAGCATTCAGATCATGAATAGATCGATTTCCAATCTCCAGTTCAGCAGATTCAGTGGTGAGTCCTCATTCTCCGAGAACAACAATCATGAGTTTCATTTCAGTTTTTTAGTCTTTAGTTTCAATTTTTGCTAGATTTAGTTGGGGTTTGTCCCAGTATTTCTAGTCCATTTTAGAGGCTTATTTCAAACATAGTTAGTTTTAGCTTAGCATTGAGTTGATATTTTCTTGGTATTAAACTCATTAGTCTTCATATTATATCAGATTTAGCATATGGGTATTCCCCATCTTTTCATTTTAAGAATGATTTAGCTTCCGCAATAGTTTATTATCTTTAGTATGCTCATGATCATGCCAGCAGGGTTAGCTTAGATCACTTGTGGTCCTAGGTTCCATGTTCGCATCTCGGGGGTAGCTCGAGGCGTGACAAAACTTGGTATCAGAGCACTAGGTTCAAGAGTCCTAGGATTTCTGTAAAGCCGCACTAAGTAGAGCCCTTTTCATGGGTGTGAAGTGCACCACATCTAATGAGAGGGAGGCTATGAAGTGTTTTAGGAAAACTTCACTTTGTTGTTACTCTTATCGTGCGTAAGGTATGATCTAATTCCATTCTAACTTGACGTTCTACGTTTCAGATCATGCCTCCTCTTAGATCTTAGGCATGGAATTCTAATGCACGCAATGCTAACACAGTTCATCTAGTACAAGATAAGGAAGTTCTAATGTAGAGTTTCAGAACGCCAATTCAGCTTTGGGCTAAAAGTACGACAACCTCAAACAATCAGAAGTTTTGAGTTCCAACTAATAAAAATGGTAGATTTGTGGCGGCTAGTATTCGACATTTGTTTAGAAAGATTCCACCTGAGTTTTAGGGTCCCAAGTTGTGTGAGGACCCACAGAAGTTCATTGATAAGGTCAAGAAAATATTTGTAGTTATGCAAGTAACTGGAGTGATAGGGTGAAATTGGAATTCAACCAGCTTAAGGATGTGACTCACATATGGTTCACTCAGTGTAAAGACAAAAGAGACTACTTTGTCTTTTGTAACTCAGTATAGCACTAAACTTTAATATTAGTCCAAAAACTCTCTCAGAACCTTTCTCAATCTCTACTCCAGTCGGTGACCCAGTTATAGCTAGATGGGTATACAGAAATTGCCCTGTCACAGTCTCTCAGAAAGTCACCTCAGCAGATCTAGTAGAGTTAGAAATGGTAGACTTCGATGTCATTCTAGGCATGGATTGGTTACATACATGTTATGCCTCAGTCGATTGTAGAACTAGTATTGTTCGTTTCCAGTTTCTAAACGAACCAATCTTAGAATGGAAGGGTAGTAGCTTAGCGCCTATGGGTCAATTTATTTCTTACCTTAAGGCCAGAACGATGATCTCTAAGGGTTATCTCTATCATCTAGTTCGGGTTAAGGATTCTAGCTCTGAAACCCCAACTCTTGAGTCAGTTCCAGTAGTCAGTGAATTTCCAAAAGATCTTCCTGAAGTTCCTCCCGATAGGTAAATCGACTTTGGAATTGATCTCCTTCCAGATACCCAGCCTATTTCTATTCCACCTTACAGAATGGCTCCAGTAGAGCTTAAGGAATTGAAAGAGCAGTTGAAAGACCTTCTAGATAAGGGTTTCATCAGACCTAGCATTTCACCATGGGGTGCACCAGTGTTGTTCGTAAAGAAGAAAGATGGTTCTCTCAGAATGTGCATTGACTATAGACAGTTGAATAAGGTCATCAAGAATAAGTATCCCATCCCCAGGATTGATGACTTGTTTTACCAACTTCAGGGTGCTAGTCATTTCTCAAAGATAGACCTCAGATCGGGTTATCATTCGCTCAGAGTCAGAGATAGTGACATTCCAAAAACAGCCTTCAAAACTCGGTATGGTCATTATGAATTTGTAGTTATGTCGTTTTTACTAACCAATGCTCCTGCAGCTTTCATGGATTTGATGAACAGAGTGTTCAAACAGTACTTAGACTTGTTCGTTATCGTCTTCATTGATGATATCCTCATTTACTCTAGGAGTGAGGAAGAACATGCAAGTCATTTGAGAGTTGTTCTGCAGACTCTCAAAGATCGCCAGTTATTCGCTAAGAAAATGATTGTTAAAATTTGGAAAATACCATGGGAGTTTGTGGAACAAATGAAAGACATATATGAAAAGGTGGCACAATCAATGTACATGTGCAACATATTTTCACAGAGGCAAATCAACTAACAGACTTTGTAGCAAATACAACAATTAACAAAGAAGGAAAATAGGTATTCTTAAGCGTTAATCAATAACCAAGCTTGGGAAAAAAGATTCTTAATATGGACAAGCATTGGATCCTTCAATTCGTATCAAATCAAGAAGAATAAACATAGACAACCATGGGTAGCATGCTTAGTCACAGTGACGACTTAAAGTTCCACAACTATATAAACAAGTTATATTCTAGAATTAATTGAAGGAAAAGTGTTGTCAAGGAACTAATCCTAGGACTAAGCTATGTTAGCAAGCAAAATGGGATAAAAGGACGAGTAAAAGTAAGAGTAAAGGGACCAAATTTGATATTGTTGATGCACTCAACAAGGAATCTGATGGATGAAATTATGGAAAAGTCCTCTCATATTCGGCTTCACCTACAACAAGAATCACAATTAAATGAGAATAATAGAAAAGAAGAAGCAAGGGAAGAGGGCAAATCACTAATACAAATTTTCAAAGCTAAAAGGGAAGGCCTCTACTCACTATCGAGTTCGACAAGATCTTCAACATTCCAACAGGACAGTACACCTACAGCAATCACAATCAGCTAGCCGGAGAGGAAAACAATTCAAGAAAGAGGGAGGACAAACCTTTGAAAGCTGATGAGAACAATAGGTCACAAATGCTTGAGGAAGAATGTTTATTCCCTAGAGCAGTACATCTTCATGCCTACAAGAAGGCGGAAGGATCACAAAAGAAGGGAGAAGTGAAAATGGAAGTTAAAAGAGCATTTTCGGAAAACCTCCTAAAGGGCACTTTTATAAAAAATGCCTGGTCTGGTCACTTTTGGGCCGACTAGAAACCATTTTGTCTATGTAAATATTGGCCCTTTTGGATTGTTTCATAAAGGGACCTGATTCCAAATTTAACTTTTTTTAAAAAAACTAGAAACATGGTCATCATTTGGAAACATTTTTATGATGACCATGTTTCTAGTTTATTTCATCAAATATATAAAAATAAAATTGATTCTTGTAGAAAAAGGACTTGCGCATAGTCATCATGAGTTCTCCACCATATTTATGTTCAAAACACCAATCTTCTGCAAGTTCTTCTTTGTTGAAAATCTTCTTGCCCCTCCTCGTGGCAATTTGTAGCAGATGAGTTTCTTGAAATTGAATTACTAGAGACCTACTTTCCTATAATCAAGAAATTTCTCATGTTTAGTTTATTTGATCAAAATAAAATGTAGATATGACAATTGTTAGTGTAATTTTTTTCTTTTTAGAAAAAATAGCAAAAACAAATATGTACATTAACAAACAAAGAAAATCACAACTTGATGATTATCCCGGAGAATGAAATAACCATTAACAAAACACAACAGAAAAACAGGTTCTCTTAATACAAAATTTTGAAGAAATACCAAGAATCCTAACAAAATTATATACTTTCAAACACTTCTACTACTCATTGACCTAAAAACATGAATGTCATTTTAATCGACCGAAAGATGTCATGAAAATCAAAAAAAGAAAAAAAATCTAGCATTAATGGTCCAACATAGACGAAAATCTCTACCTTATTCAATAGAAAGCTAAAAAAATTTGCTCACCGATAACATCATCCATAGAAGAAAAATTGGGGGTAATGAAAAAAAAGAATTGGGGGTAAAGAAAAAAGAGAGGAAAACAGATAAGGTTTTTCGAAGTAGTTTTTTTTAATAGAAGAATCCAATTCAACAAAGTTATTCTTCTTGGATTGAAGGAATTTTTTCTTGGATACCACAATCAGTTACTTACGAGTTGATGACACACACTCTACAACTAGATAGAAGAGTACTGGAAATATTTGTCAATTTGGAATTACGACGATCAAATAATGTTGAGTAGTAATTACTTTAAAAATGTTATACTTCAAGAAAATTATACTTCTTGATTTGGACCAACCTATTACTTATGAATTGTTGAAACATAGTCAACAACTATATAAAAGAATGAAGCACTTGTCATCTTGGAACTATGAAAGTCAAAACAATGTCCAGTAGCTAACACAGAATGACGTATAAATACAACTAGACAGATGTATCACCTCGGAAATTTGGAACTTGGAATGGAAAAAGAGTAAATGCGTACAGAAGGTTGTACAGTCCGTAGAGGGAGTCACTGGTCGTATTACCAATAGTTGTGAAAGTTAAACATGAAGGTTTTGTTACCAAGGGGTTCACATTCCGTTTAGAGTTGCACGAGTCGTGGACCAGGTAGTGAAGCTTTGCATGGACCATGTAGCTGTCTGTGAAAGGGACTTCGTCAGTTTTAAGTTTGGTTCAACTTCAAACAATCATATTTGACATCACATAATGATGTGGGTAGTCTGTTTCTAATCAAATTAAAGTTCTTTGACTCATCTTTTCAATGATACCAAGTTTGCCTCATTTTGAATTTGGAGTAAAAAGTTATGTCTTTTTTAGTGAAGCCCTATCACGTAGGTGAAATTTCACTGGCTATACAGCCCGTGAAGTGTTTCACGGACCATAAAGCCTTATACAGTCTGTGAAGCCTCTCTCGTGAGACACCACACCAATTTTTAAGTTAGGTTAATTTTAGTATTTCCTCAAAGTGTTTGGTACCTAACTACGTCATTTTAAACCCTATTTCAAGATGTATAAAGTGAATTAAGTTTTAAAAACTACCTATTTCAATTCATTCTCCTAAATTCTTTAAACTTGACCAAATTCCCAAATTCTCTCCAAGGTTCTCTCCAAAAATCTTCTATCATGGAAGGAAAAGATGCTAGGGTTCTTCAAGTTTAAGTCTCATTTCTTCATCATTGCTTAAGGGTTCAATATAGGTATGAAGGGAGTTCATCTACGGGTTCCAATCACCCCTTGATTCCCCAAAGTTTCTTCAATTCTCCAATTCAATTTCTCAAAATTAATTAGGTTTTCTCTCAATTTCTCGTGGGTTCTATTTGTATGGATTCAATTACTTGATTATTACATTATTTTGATTGTTTAGACTTAATTACATGCTTTTCAACTAATTCCACGTGAACTCATGCATTTTTTTTATGAATTTTGACTATAAAACCTAACTTGCATGAATTTACGAGAAGCTTGAACCTGTGAATATAATTTTAGAAAATCATGCATATTTTCATGAAATCAATTTGTATGGCTTATGTAAGCTTATAGATAAAGGTATCGATATGTTCTATGAAGCTTGTTCACATGACTTGCATGACATCTAGATTTTTCCTTAACGCTTTTTGGCTATTTTCCTAAATTAAGTCTTGATTAGTGTTGTATCTGGATATGTCATCAATGATTATTGATCACACGTTTAAACTATTTACAATAGTAGTAGGATATTTTTAGTACGAATTTAATGATTATGTTCCTTACAAAGTTATTATGAAAAGATTGGTTTTCTCATGCATGGTCTAAGAAGCTACTCTATGATGTTTATAGTTTGGATTAGTACCTTAATTGTACTTTCCCATGGATGATAATATGAATATGATTAATGATTATTCTGTGGATTTATGCTTAGCACGGAGTGGACTAGCGACGATGACCCATGTCCCATAAATTATGTGCCATTATAAGATGATGGTCTTAGATAGACATTAGTAGTGTATCCACTTTAGTTCAGACTTCAGATCCTTACCTTGGTAAGCGAGGACACCCATTTTCAATGTGGGGCAGACACTAGATTCCATGTTATACCTCACATGGTCTATGTCGGTTAATGGTAAACTTCCCAAAAAAAGAACTAAGTTAATTACTAATATTTTATAAAGCTTCTTTTATAATTTAAAGATACATTGACCATGCAATGATTTATGAATCTTTTAAAATGATTTTACTATGTTTAAAATTGCTCTTGCATATCATTTTTTTTATTATGTCCCTTTATGATCACGTCTCATGTTTTATTGCAGTCCCCTCATACTTAGTACATTCCATATAATAATACATACTTGTGACTATATTGTTTCGCTAATGTAGGGCTTGACAATTCTTCTCCCTCCGTTCGTGGCTAGTTCATCCTTTTGAGTTTTAAAAGATTGGTGGTCCTCATATTCTGAGAACCGAGACTTTTTATTACTTGATGTCATTTTTCTTTCAGACTTGTATGTGATGTATGGGTTACGTCCTATTTACCTTTCTTATGATGTTTAGAAAACTTATGTAGAGTTCCACATTGCTAAACTACTTTGATGTTTGAATTATTATCTTTTCCAATTTTTATTTCTATTGTCTTGTATGATGTATGTTAAGTGACTTGTGTAGGGACTCTCGGGGTCTTATATTGTAATGACTCGCAAAATGATAGGTTGAACTAGAGCCTTATTGTGTGGGTTAGTGTGACTTTAATTTGATGTCTAGGCTGATTTAGACCCAATCAGACATCAAATCATACATCGGGATCATAAATCTAAGAAAAAACTTCATAGCATCGATAGTTCGCATATCTCGTTTCAACATCAATGACCAACATTTCAACATGCATACACATAAAAGTATCACAATGATACAAGAACAAGTATAAATCACCCATCACATACTCACATGCTTAATTACGTGTGGGTTCCCTCGATTCTTCTCACGAAAATACGCAAATCCAACCCTAGTTCTTTGTAAGGTTTCTTACTGGTTTCCTTTAAACTAACTACAAATATTTATCACAATTATCACTACAACAGTCGAAAATAGTATATTCAGAAATCGTTCCCTCATACCGGTAACATAACTTAACACGAATCTTATTCAAGAACACAACTGGGAACTTCGACCGGTTATAGTCTCAGCACGACACTAACCCCAAAACATTGAATTATAACAACTTTCCACTACTCGGTGCACGAAGGTCTAACACACATCATATTGTTGATTCATATATTATATGGTAAGCATGGATTTACAACTACTCAAAAAATAAAACCTAACATACCTGGGTGCCAGGCAATTGTGCGGAGTTTTGATTTTGTTTCCAACTTTTCCGGATTCGCTACAGTGAATTTAGCCAAGATTTCACAAGATTCTGCATCCCCATGCTAGAAAGACCTCTCCTTCTTTCCCTAACTTGAAATAACTTTTCTAGGGTTTCTAGGGTAATTTACGACCTATAAGTTATTTTTGGAAAGATGAAAAAAAAAGATTTCTCGAAATTTGGATTCTGCTTCTCTAATCTCGCATTAGCAGGGTAAGTTGTCGCTGCAGTGACACCTGTCCCACTGTAGAATGACAGTGTCTAGAATTTTTGTGAATTTTTCTCTTCTCAAATAACGATAGTTCAGGTCATTATAGTGAGTCGACGGATGGTCCGTATTGGTCAACCGTTATTCTCGCCTGAAGACTAAAAGTTGGTTGGCCCATCGACAGAGCTGATTGATGGACCGTGAGTTAACTGACGGTCCTTACTATTCGACCGTCATTCGCGACTTAAGACTGAAAATTGACTGGCCCATCGACGGAGCTGACTGACAGACCGTGATTCGTCTGAAGGTCCATACTAGTTGAATGTCATTCGCGAGTGAAGACTGAAAGTTGACTGGCCCATCGATGGAGCTGACTGACTGGCCGTTAGTCAACTGATGATCCGTACTGGTCAATCGTCATTCGTGTCTGAAGACTGAAAGATGACTGGACCATCGATGGAGCTGACTGACGGGCCGTGATTCGACTGATATTTTGTATTGGTCGATTGTCGTTCACGACTGTGGGCTGAAATCTGAAGTGTGAGACTGAAAGTTGACTGGACCATCGACGAAGCTGACTGACGTACCGTTGTTGGCTTTCATCAGTGGCACCTACAACTTTTGAAAATCTCAAGTTTTTTTCCTTTCTCGAATATGTGGTGTTACAATGCTTATCATGGTAGCTTGCATTAGTATATTCATGGTAACCTAAGATTGAGGATATATACTATTCTATGGGTAGCTTGAACTAGCATTGTGAGAATTCCTTCATGGCAACTTGACATGATTAGGCCATGACCGTTTCATGGTATATTAGGATTGAGACATAATACTCTCCTAAGGATAGCTTAGGGCTGAGGATTCATACTTCCTAAGGGTAGCTTGCATCCTATTGAATGTTAGGTCTAGCCTAGTATGTGCTAATCTTTGATAGTCTAGAATGGTAAATAGTAACCATTGAGTAAGATAGCATAAGAGAGTACTTAGTGTGAGTTGTAGTATGGGATGCCACTCATACATGGTACAAGTATGACTTGAAGCTACTTATGAAGTGTCCTCTTTTGTGATATGTGTCTAACTTGGATTGTTGCCATAGTTGCATTCCATGATATGATTGACTTAAGTTAATAGTTCTTTGTCAATATGAGGTAGGTCTATTGTGACACCTAGAGATGGTCAATATGAATAGGGTGACTTCAAGATTCTTAGTGTGTGTGGTATTATGGGATGCTACACATGCATTGCGCGAGTGTGCCTTGGGGTTACTTAGATTTGTAGTGCTCTCATGACATGAAAACCTAGGTCTTGACTGTGAAGGTGGGTTATGACCAAGAATGACCAAAGAGAGATACTTAGCTTGGATAGTATTATGGGATGCTATCTTTGCCTTGCACAAGTATGCTTAGAAGTGGCTTGGGAAGTAGTTCACTTGTAGAATGAAGACTAATGGTTGAAGGATGTAATTATGAAGGTTAAGTTAAGGCTATTCTATAAGTATGATGTAGCTCTTATGTTCATATACATGGTGTTATGTTGACTTGTGATGATTATGTAACTTTATTGATGCTTATGTTATGACTATGATATTATCTCTTGTGACTATGTCTTATTTTATGTTGGTATGCTAGCTTTCATACTTGGTACATTTTGTACTAACGCATATTGCCTACTTTCTAATCAAATGTAGGGTGTTGGAGATGAGTTACTTCGAAGACTTGAAGTTTGGTGAGTCCTCATAGCTTCGAGGACAAACCTGTTATGTTCCTTGTGTCATTTCCTATGTTTTAGACTTTTTATGGGCTGCGTCCCAAGAATTTTATTCGAGTTATTCATAGGTGGGTTGAGACAAGTACTTAGTAAAGAGTTCCGCTTTTATAAAATATTTTCGATGGAATGTTTTAAAAGTTTTAAGTTTATCCGGTTTTTCTATTATCTTATGTTATGATTATGCTAAGAGCTTGTATGAGACCCCTTTGGGGTCAGGTATGCCGTGTCATGTCTAGGGGGTTCTCTCGGGGCATGACATATACGTATTGTCACGTCTAGGGTATAATTTGGGTCATTACAAATTTGGTATTCAGAGTACAAGGTTTAGAAAAGTCTTAGGATGTCTCATAAGACACATCGAGTAGAGTCGTGTAAATGAGTTTCAAGCGCGCCATATTTATGAATAGGTAGCTATAAGATGTTTAAGAGATTTCACTTTATTAATTACTCTAAAGTCGTGCCATAGATTTTATCTATATAAAAGTCCTCCTCTCCTAACCTCAATTTATGCTTTACAGAATATGCCTCCACGAATAAATCATGTGACAAAGAATGTTCGTGAAAATGTGAGGTAGGAGGTTCCCCAAGGGTTTCTCTTGACTTTTCTTTGCCAAAAAAATCCCACGTATGAAGCAGGCATCTTATGCTGCGGCAAGAATACTATGATGCGACATTTATAGGCGGGGAAGTAGCCTTGTAGTCTTGTGATCAACCGTTTGGATGTGCAAGTGTCTAGTGATGAGTTTCGAGCCGCAATTCATGCATTAGCCTAAGGTATGACCGCTCAAGAAAATAGAAAGGTTGTGTCTCCCATGAACCCAAATATGGGTATGACAACAACTAGAGTGAGGGGCTTTACTAGGATGAATCCTCCAAAATTTCTTAAGTCTAAAGTTCAGGAAGATCCTCAAGCTTTTCATTGACGCGAATTATGGGTGTGACTTTGGTTGAGAAGTATAGTTGGTCGCTTATCAACTTAAGGGTGTTCCTTAAATTTGGTTTGAACAATGGATGGAAGAGAGAGAGATTATGCGGGTCATTTTGATTGGGAGATATTTAAGGTTGTTTTTCTTAATATGTTCTGTAACACCTCGGATCCCAGGAGATGAGACCTACAACTGTAGTCCACTATCCGTTGATGGACCCACGGTTCATAGGTGTGTTTTCGTCATTAGGGTCCATGATTTAGGAGTTTCTTATTCCACCCACAACTAACGAGTACGATGCGTGGTTGGACATGCGGACCGTAAGTGTGGTGGATGGTGAGGGTCGACAGTTATTTGGAAATGAAGGATGTTGGGTCAACTTCAAATGGTCATATCTTTTAGCACAAAATGAATTAGGTGGCTTATGACTTATCGAATTAAAGATAATTGAATCCTCTTTCCAATGCCACCGAGTTTGCTAAAATCCAAGCTTAGAGTAAAATTGTATGCTCATTTCAATAGAGCCATGTTGGGAAGGTCCACAACCACGACCCCATTGACGGGTATTGGTTCAAATGACAGCCCGTCAATCCCCTCGTGAGTGGCACCTCTTCAGCCTTAAGTCTAGGTTGTTTTTGTCTTTTCCCCTATGCATTGGGCACTTAAAATACGTCGTTTGATGCCTAAACTAAGTCGTTTAACTCAGTATAAGCCTAATACCCTAGTCAAATATACCCAGAACCTTCATTCTCTAAACAATAACCCAACTTAGAGCAAAAAGAAGAGGAAAAGTCACCAGTTTCTTCCAAGAACAAGTAGAGGTGTTCTTCGAAGTTCAACCCCGAAACCCAAAGGATCTCTCCATAGATTTCATCACCAGGTATGTGGGATTTCACTAGTTGGTTCCTCTCACCCATTAGGTCACTAGAATTCAGTTAGTTACTCATAAACTATTCAAACATAGGGTTTCTAGATTTTCAAATTTATTGTCATTTTGGTTCCTTTGATCTATATTACTTATTTATTGATAATTTAGTATAATTACGCATAGAACTCAAAACTCTAGCTTGTGTAAATTTATCCTAGTTCATGAATTATACTTGCTAGGTCAGTCAGACAAAAATTCATGCTTCAGATTTTGACTGCTATATTCACAGTATTTATCAATTAGCATGTCAGTTTTGAGCTATTGAGTATTTAGTGCATTCTAGCTTCATGAATATTCAATTGGGAGTAGACTTAGTACCAAGTTTTACTAGGGTTCAACAAACCCTCAAAGTCCCAGAACTATGTGTCCACGTAGGTTTATAAGTCCCTTCTATTGGGCATCAGTTTTGGTGATCACGCCACAGTCATGCCTTTATACCCCTAACAAGGCATATTGGGTCTCCTGGATGGGGCATATACATCGGACTCCATGTTTCTCTCATGTGGTTTATGTTGGTTCATAATAGCTCCCACAATGAGACTTTTAGTGCATTGACTAGGTTTTCAGCATTAACGTTAGTATAAAGTTAAACATGTTGCCTTCATGATTAGTATTTGGTCCTTGCATTGTTTAGTTTTCAGTTATACTTTAATACATATTTATATCCTTGTTTAGATTATATCATTTCTCAGTTATGCATTGTTCAACTTATATACTTTGTTCAACTTAACATATCTATATCATGCAGGATCAATAAATTCCAATGCATACTTTGCGCTACATCGTTTCACGATGTAGGTTAAAGCACTTAGCATCCAGATCATGCTTAGATAGATTCTCGATTCGACTTCAGCAGCGTCATTTGTGAGTCCTTATACTTCGAGGTTAATAGACATGCTTTCTTTCTTAGTCTTTATTTCTAGTTTTCAGTTTTGTTAGAGTTAGCTGCGGGCATGTCCCAATAACTCAATTCAATAATTGTTTTTAGGCATAGTAGTAGATTCAACTCGATTTGTTAAGTGTTGTTTCAGTCATCCCTATACTCTTATTATTATATCATATATATTCAGACTAGTTGGGTTTTACCCAATTCAGATTTTCACTGGTTTTAGCTTCCACATAGTACATGTCTTACTTAATCATTTTGAGTGTGCTTGATATATGCGATACTCAGGGTTAGCTAGGGTCACTTGTGATCTTAGGTTTCGTGTTACGTCTAAGGGGTAGATTCAGGGCGTGACATGTTCTTTCCCCTTGAGATGGGGAGGCAAAGGTACTTGATTTCATTAACCTTCGTCAAGGAAATATGAGGGTGAAGGAGTATGCTCTGAAATTCATACAGTTGCCCAAATATGCTCAAACTATGGTTGGCGATTCAAGGGCAAGGATGAGTAAGTTTGTGTCGGGGGATTCCCACTTGGATGTCAAAGAATGACTAACCGTCATGCTTATTTAGGAGATTGATGTATCCTATTTGATAGTTCATGCACAATAAATAGAAGAACAGAAATTTAAGGAGAAAATAGGGAGTCAAAGATGGCAAGAAAGGATAATCGTAATTTCTCACATTCAAGGTCCAGTGACTAATCGTTCCCAAGGTAATGGTTCTAGTGTGAAAATGGTACCCGAGTTTCAAAGGTGTGGAAAAAGTCATAGAAGTGAGTGTCTAGCCGATACAAATTCATGTTTTGGTTGTGGAAAAATGGATCATGATATAAGAGATTTTGTACTTCGATTGCTAAGAATGAGAAAGATAATCGTGATGGCTCAACCTTACACTTCCTCAGGTTTAATGGTGGTTAGAAACACAATAGCTCTTATGCACTTTGGGCTCGACAAGATTATGAGGGTTCCCCGAATCCAATGATGCATAAGTCATGACATCTTAGCTAGTAGTTATGAATTACTTGATATTAGGTGTATCATTTGAAATTTTATGACCCCTAATGGAACTAAGACAAGTCATTGATTCATAGTTGAAAGCTGATTGTTTCTCAAAGCTATAACCTTTGTTTAAGGTAGTCCCTGCTTTCATTATTTGGTTCATTTGTAAGAGAAGAAATGTTATTTGAAATGGTGGTTCTATGCCTAAACATACTTTGATCCTAGGTGTGAATAGAATGATTTTCTTTTTATCTAAAGTTAGATATCCATGGTTGAATGAAATACCTAATACTTGGCCACTAATTGTTAAACATTTGGAAGAATATGCTCATTTAAACTGATTCAAGGTGGTGACTTGAAAAATCCATTCCTTGGGGTGTCTCAAATGTAATACTGATGGATGTAGCAAAGAAAATCCTGGTCTTAGTGCATTGGCATTTTGTATTAGGAATGATGAAGGTGATTTGGTTGCAGCTGAAATAAGAGCAGTTAAACAAGGTCTGGATGACTGTGTTCAAAATGGTTGTCTACCATAAACTATAGAAACTGATTCATTGATTACAAAGGAAATTCTGGATTGGGTTTGGGAGGTTCCTTGGATTGTTGCTATTGATGTGAGGAACAAAAAGTTTTCAATGCACAATAGGGATGTGGAGGTGGTTCATACATTCAAAGAAGGGAATAAACTAGCCTTTTTTAAAAACTAATAATGTTATCTATCTTGTAGGTATAGATATACAGAGATATTTACATATACAGGACTTACCACAACAAGCATAAGCCATCATTCAATTGGAAAAGAATCAAATCCCTAATTTGAGAATAAAAAAGATGCAAAATAGGGGATTTACCACAGATGCACATATTACAAATTAATACGTAGGGCTATGACAGGAACAATTACAAGGGAATAATATCCAGACAATGATACTACACTCATGATACTACACTGCAAAAAGAATGAAATAAAGTCACCATCAAAAGTATTGTATATTTTAAATTCTGATATGAGATAGATGTTAGAATGGTTACTTCTCTAGATCATAAATCATACTTGATGGTATTAGCTTTGATGGATCACGGAGAATAATGCTCTAATATTGGTATGAACTGAAATGGAAGTCCAATCGTTTCCTTACAAAGAGAGATTTGTGTGTGTTCGCATCCATCTACAGCTTGATCCCAGCTAAATGTTCACTCATCAAGTTGAACAAGTCTTCTTGGGTACTGAATCATGGCGTCAGTGAGAGCCTTTTGACGTATAAGTGATTACACGCCGAAATCGGGTGCATTGATGATTTTACCTGGTTTATTAGAGTCGATGCTAGTGAAGGCAGACATTAGGCCGACATTACATTGGAGAAGATGAGCCTCATCTGGTGTGATTTTTGAGGAATATCGGACAGACCAATTTTGGGAACCATTTTCCAAATTGGTTACTTACTACTTCTTTAATTTTTTTATTTTATTTTTTTGTTATTACCACTTTTGGGTCTTAGACCATTTATTATCTCTTTGTTTTTATTAAATAATAAGACATGTTTGAATTTTAAAAAAAAAGTAACGATATGATTATAAATTTTATTCATGTATAAAATAAATGGCTTGGAGATATAAATGTGGGGTTATTTTAACAAAATATAAACTTGTGGGTCAATATTTGTATGAAGGTTTAGCGTACCCTCAAATTCCTAGATCTACGTGCCTGCGTAGGTTTATAAGTCCCCTATGTTGTGCATCAGTTTTAGTGATCACACCACAATCGTGCCTCTATACTCCTGGCAAGGCATATTGGGTCCTCTAGATGGGGCGTATACATCGAACTCCACGTTTAGCTCATATCATGTCGGTTAATAGTAGCTCCCATAGTGAGACTCTTAGTGTACTGACAATGTTTTCAATATTTAAATTAGTATACAGTTCAGGATGTTACCATCATGATTAGTATTCGGTCATTGCAATGTTTAGTTTTCAGTTATACTTTTGTACATATTTATATCCTTGTTTATATTATATTATTGCTAAGTTATGCATTGTTCAGCTTATATATTTTGTTCACCTTAGCATAACTATATCTTGCATGCTCACTACATTCCTAGTACTGATGCATACTTTGCGCTACATCATTTTATGATGTAGGTTTAGGCACTCAGCATTCAGATCATGCTTAGATAGATTCTTGATTCGACTTCAACAGCTTCAATTGTGAGTCCTCGTACTTCGAGGTTAATTTAAATGCTTTCTACTTGGTCTTTATTTCTAGTTTTTAGTTTTGTTATTGTCACTCTCCGAAGCTACCCCCTGGATACGGACATGGGACCTAAGATTACGAGTGACCCCAAGCTAACCCTGCTGGCATATCATGAGCAAACTAAAGTAAACTTAAGCAATAAATACTGAGCGGAAGCCAATCATGAGATAACCTGAAATGACGGGGAATACCCATATACTACATCTAAATATATGAAAACTGAGAGTTTGAAATACAATAGAAAAGTCAAACTTTAACACTAAAGCTGAAACTAACTATGTCTGAAATAAGCATCTAAACTAACTAAAAGTGTTGGGACATGCCCCAATCTAAATCTAAAAAAAAATTGAAACTAAAACTAAAACTAAAAGCAAGAAAACAATTATGTCAGTAGTCTTGGAAGAATGAGGACTCACCACTGCTTAATATAAATGCTTTCTATCTTAGTCTTTATTTCTAGTTCTTAGTTTTGTTATTGTGACTCCCCGAAGCTACCCTCTGGACACGGACATGGGACCTAGGATTACGAGTGACCCCAAGCTAACCCTGCTGGCATATCATGAGTAAACTAAAGTAAACTGAAGCAATAAATACTGAGCGGAAGCCAATCATGAGATAATACAAAATGATGGGGAATACCCATATACTAAATGTTAATATATGAAAACTGAGAGTTTAAAATACAATAGAAAAGTCAAACTCTAACACTAAAGTTGAAACTAACTATGTCTAAAATAAGCCTCTAAACTTACTAGAAGTGTTGGGGCATGCCCCAAGCTAAATCTAAAAGAAATTGAAACTAAAACTAAAACTAAAACCAAGAAAACAATTATGTCACTAGTCTTGGAAGAATGAGGACTCACCACTGCTGTTGCTGAACTGAAGATGTGAAACCGATCATGCATGATCTGACTGCTGAGGACCTGAACCCACATCACGGGAAGATGTAGCGCAGAGTATGCATCAATACTTGAAAGGTACTAAGCATGTAGGATAGAGCACAACTGAATAATAATTATAACTGAACAACGAATAAAGCAATAGCATAATCTGAACATGATAAAGATACTGAAAGTACTGTACATGACTAAACTAAATGCAGTGATCAAGTTTCTAACATGATGAGACTGAATGTTGAACTACACTAATAACATGGTGAATACAATGGAATTTGAATGAACTGTAAGGGATCTAATAATAACTGACATAAAACTACATGAGCTAAATGTGGAGTCTAATGTATATGCCCAACGAGAGGACCCAATATACCTTGCCAAAGCTATAGAGGCATGCTGGAGTGATCACTAAAATGATGCCCACATAGGGGACTTATAACCTATGGGCATGTAGTTCTGGGATTAAGGTATTTGATCCTAGTCCCCTCGGTGTTAAGCTTCCCATATGATTAAGTAATTAACACTTTAAGACTGAAATGTTGTAATATTGGATAGCTCAAAACTGACATGCAAACTGAGAATGCAACATTTATATACTGATAATAATGCATTTGAAACTGGGGTATGTTTATATATATATATATATATATATATATATATATATATATATATATATATATATATATATATATAAATTGAATTAACTGACCTTGCATGTGTAATTCATGAACTAAAAGAACTACATAGCTAGGGTTCTGAGTTTATGCATGAAACTGGCAATAACGATACAGAATTTATAATAATACGATTTGGATCATTCTAACAGCTAAAACCCAACAATTTTAATATTCAAGAAACCCTAGGTCTAGATAACATTAAGGGAATCAAGATTTTGACTGAAATCTAGGATCCAATGGGTGAAAGAAACCCACTACTTGAACTAGCGTTGCTCAACCTCTTTCTCCTCTTACACTCAAATTTTCTAAGTTTTGATGAAATAATCCGACTTAGGTAAGTCTATTATATTTCTAGGCTAAAATTGACCAAAACTATGTAGTTTACAGTTTAACCGACGTAGTTTAAGGGTTTAACACATAAGGAAAAGACCAAAAAACCCTGACTTAACTACTATCGGGGTCATGAAGGATGGGACCTACGGATTGTCGATTGACTGATAGTCCATGCTGGTTAATCGTCAGTCGTGACTGGGGGTTGACTAAGGGTGTTGATCCATGGACACGGGCCATGGTCCATGGGTCCAATTGTGGGTCGACACTTCAACAATTTCCTGGGGGGGGTTATGGAAAGGTTGCAGACGCAAACCACAGATCACCAGCATGGCCGTGGGTCACCCTACAGTCCATGGATGGAAATCGTGGATTACACCTGCAACTTCTGGAAATTTGCATTGAGGTCTATTTTTGGATACGTGGTTACAGTTAGGATTAGCTGGGGGCATGTCCCAATAGCTCAATTCAGTAGAGACTTTTCAGAGAAAGTAGTAGATTCAACTCGAGTTTTAAAGTATTGTTTCAGTCATCACTAAACTCTTATTATTATATCATATATATTCAGACTAGTTGGGTTTTTCCCTAGTTCAGATATCCATTGTTTTTAGCTTCCGCATAGTACATGTCTTACTTAGTCATTTTCAGTATGCTTGATTTATTCAAGACTCAGGGTTATCTTGGGGTCACTCGTGATCTTGTGTTATGTGTAGGGGGTGTTATCTTAGGTGTATTTATCTCCTTAAGTTGTCAATATTTGACCATAAATTGGTTTAAGTAATGAATGATCTTGAGTCTATTAGCTTGATTTTCTTATACTTTCAATGATTATGCACTAAAACATGTGATTACAAGTTTCAAGAACTCTCAAGAAGATTGGAGTCTTGAAGAAAAGATATGCAAGGGCGTGCGAAGAATAGACTAAGTATGGAATCACCTAGGCTTGGCATACTGAGAGACGCGTCGCGCCAGTCCTGAAAGGTTAGAGTCGCTTTCCTGGCACTCTTCTAGGAGCGACATGCCAAGGTGGGAAGTTCTGAGGCACCTGTATGGTGCTCTGCTAGGCGCGACGCGCCAAGGAAGAGACTTCAGAGGCGATCTTCAGGCGCAAAACCCGATGAAATTTTGACTTCTTAGTAAGGATTCCTAATTGTGGTAAACTTTGTCTCCAAGTTTTCCAACTCCTATAAATAGACCCATAGGGCTCTATAGTTAGGGTCCGACTTTTTCTTGGTTTGCAAGAGTAAGTATCAACGTTTGCAATAGGTTTTGATCTTCTAACTCTTCTATTTTCTTGAAATCGCATGAACAATTGTATTTTGTGGTTTTCCAATAGCATGAGTGGCTAAACGACCTAGTTTTGGGGCTATAGCTACGAATCGATTGTTGATTATGTAAAGGCTTTTTGAATTAATTTTAGTTTTCACTATAAGTTACTTTTATATTCTTGTTTTAGTGTTTTGTGCTTGATCACCATAAGATAAATATATTGTTTAATCTTAAAATCGATAGAGGAGGGCTTAGATAGAACAAAGAATATAGAGAGCTCGATCAACCTATTTGATTGAGTTAATATGTGTTTAAGAGTTACACCCGAACGAACAACTTGCTTGGTTACGAAACAGGATGAAATATAAATGGTCGCCAGTTAGTCTATTTATCATTGCTCAACGATGTAGTTAGTAGCTAACTGGAGTAGGCGACTAGAGGTGTGAACCCAACTCATACAATTAACCATGTAAACCAGTAACTTGACAACTAAAATAAGTTCTAAGCCAAGAATATAATACATGAGATTTGCTGCATGCTGCAGCGCTGGAATTGTCTTTTACTTGCTTGAAACATCATCTTAAAGTCATTGAATCTTTGTTACTTTTATTTATTGCATAAATAGTAGTAGTTAACAATCATCACAATTTCTGAGGACGGTTACTCTCATTTATTTGTAGAACTGAGTGTCAAATATAAGTTGATTATAAATCCCTTGGGAACGATAACTCGTTTATTTAAGAATCTATATTATTTGAGCGACCACGTACACGTGCGTGTATATTGGGGAGCAATAAGTTTTTGGCAATTGATTTATATTCGATCTTCTTAAGTCTACATGAATTAGAATATTCATGTGTTAATTACTTGATCTTAGCTTGTGATTGCAGGAACTTGATTTTCAAGTTTGTCTCGGAAAGGAGAACTTGTCAAACTAGACAGCGAACCCGAAAGAGCTTTACTCCAACGCAGAAAAATGAATCGAAGGCATCAAGAAGAAATGGGGTTAGGTCTTTGGGGAAACAATGATGATAATAACCAGGACACCGTGAATAACCTAGAGAATTTAAACAACCAAGATAACTTGAATAACCAAGGGGTACAGATACGTCCAAACTTACCCTTCGAATAAGAAGTGTAAATGGTCGATGTCATTTTACAAAAATCAACTAGAGTAGAGGTCGATCCCACAGAATTTTTCGACCGATACGGTTTTGCTGATGCATTTAATCGAATGTTGTTATTATCTCCAAAATAAATAACAAAGGAAAGTAAATTGGGTTTAGTTGAAATGTTATAAGTGCCAAAACATGCAGTCAAACTCCATATTAACGACTAACAGACTATTTTATTGTAAAATTGATTCAATTGATTAAGAGAAACCAGGATCTTGTTCACCATAATGTTAGTTTTAGTGTTCTTCCGTAATTTAGTTTTAGGCGATTCAATACTTACAAAATCATTGTGAGTTAATTTCATCTGACACTTCTCAGTCTAATCAGAAACCTTTCACTCACATCTTCTCAGCCTTAGATTGGTATTAACAGTGACCATTGCGTCCAATGGTTCGAGGTGAAAGTAATTTTCTCTCAAACTTAAACTTCCACTCCAATTCGTTAGTTTAGTTCAACTTTTTCCTAACTGATATTTTTCTCTTGAACAAATACCAGATACAAGCTCAATCTAATGCGTGCACTCATCAAATTATAAAGATAACAAAAGCTAAAACTACAGATTATAAACACTGAATGCCTTTCACTCATTTTACGAAATTACAGTTATAACTACGTCATGGATCACACAACCTCAGTCGTGGTGCCTCTCATGGTTTCACAAAAACAAACAGCAATACATAATGAAGACATGATGTAAAGACTTAGGAGAATAATCAGCAAACGAACAATCACTTTAAATAATCTGTAACCAGAAATCCAAACTTTAAACTGAATTCAACATCCAAAATTGAAAATCAGAAACTGATGATAATGGAAACGTGTTCGTTGTTCAAGATAAAATAAGATAAAAACATGAAAAACGCCCTAATATATTAAAAAAAAGCGTTTAAAACAGTGTCCTACTCAAAGTAGGACTGAAATGTCGGGCCCTTCACGAACAGCTCTACGACCCGTTAAGGGCTTCACAATCCGTGAAGTCCTCTGTGGTTTTTACTTGGAATTTCCTAACTTGAGTCATCCATGCTTGCACTCTGGAAATCGCACCACGGACAACAGCATGGACTGTTAAATATATCACGGTCAGTTTGAGTGTCTGTGGTCTTCTCTTGGAATTCCCCAACTTGGGTATTCAATGCCACCATACTGGAAATGGCATCACGGACAACACAATGGACCGTTAAAGAGACCACGGTGTGTCTGGGTGTCCGTGATCTTCACTTGGTTAAAACCCATTTCCACTCCTTGACTCCTGGCCATTGGTTCACCTTTTACGGACCATGTCACGATCCGTCTTGATTTTCACGGCCTGCATAGGCATCCGTGATCTTTACTTGGATTATCAACAAACTTCCCTAAACTGCAAACCTTTTGGATAGCAACTACGGTCACTCTCACGGCTCGTTAGAAGGACCACGACCCGTCAAGGGATCCGTGGTCTTCAATTTGGACATCAATTTCTCAGATCCCAACCTGCATTTTCTTCTTTTCTTCTCTTTCACGATAACCTGTACAAACACCACCAATCACATCATATCCATACAAACACACCTGATTTTATTACTAACCTTTTAGTTTTCAAGTGTCAAATGTGCCAAGATTACGCGGCACATTAACACCCTCAACTTAGAACCATTACCTGTCCTCAAGTGATGAGAAATCAGTACAATCAGCCCTCAAATCATTTACAAACTTTTGACAATACGCAACAACTATTTCAAACACAATTTGTATCCCATAGCCCTGAATCTAACATGCAAGGATCAATATATGCCATCTCATTGTTAAATTTGACAAGATTCAAAAATGGATTAATGAGAAGATATGGTAGTTAGGAGGATAATTCTTCATTGGTAGAAAAGTCAAAGATAGCACCTTTTGTAGGTGAAATTTAGGTGAACAACAAATTGGTTTCACAAGGTAAATCTTGACATTTTGACATATTGTGATGTCATGGATGACATCAATAGGAAGAATTCACTCCTATAAATAGGTAGCTCCTAATTCATTTGTTACACACCTCTCACTTGCCTTCTCATCTCCTAAGGCGTTTGTTCTTCTTTCTCTCTTGTAGTATTTCACTTGTACTCTTTTGGAGTGAAATAAATATTGGTTGGTTGTGTCTGAGGACTAGGCAAAAGAAAACAAAAGTTTGCTGAACCTCGTTAATTCTTGGTGTTCCTTTTGTTGTTGTCTCATTTACTATTTATTAGCTACATTTAGATATAGCAGTTGTGAATCTATCACTCTCTATATATTTGGCTTCAGCAATAATTGGTATCAGAGCCAAGGTATTATCTGAGTATGCTCTGTGGTTGCAGCGTAGTCTGAACTTCCACATCAGAAAAGGATTTACTTTGGTCTTTGCATTGTTAGCTAGTAAATAGTATTTGTAGTAAAATGGGAGACAAGAAAAATGATGAGTCCACATCAAGTGTCAATAATACGTCATCATTGGCATCTTCGCTTATGACAAGAATTGTGTCAAATGCGAAATTTGCAGTTGAAATTTTTGACGGGTCAGGACATTTCGGAATGTGGCAAGGCGAGGTCCTTGATGTTCTTTTTCAACAAGGACTAGATATTGCCATTGAAGAAAAGAAACCAGACGGTGTAGGAGAAGAAGATTGGAAGATTATCAACCGTGTTGCTTGCGGTACCATTCGATCTTACCTTGCAAGAGAACAAAAGTATCCATACACGAAGGAAATATCTGCAAATAAATTATGGAATTCATTGGAGGAGAAATTCTTGAAGAAAAACAGTCAAAATAAACTTTACATGAAAAGAAGACTGTTACGCTTCACTTATATTCCTGGTAGCACAATGAATGATCATATCACCAGCTTTAATAAGTTGGCGACAGATTTGCGGAATATGGACGTGACTTTTACGGATGGAGATATGGCCTTAATGTTGTTAAGTTCACTTCCCGATGAGTTCGAGCATCTTGAAACGACTCTACTGCATGGGAATGATGAAGTATCTCTCAAAGAAGTTTGTTCTGCCTTATACAGTTATGAACAAAGAAAGAGAGAAAAACAAAAAGGCGGAGAAGCAGAAGCACTGGTTGCGAGAGGTCGTTCTCAAAATCATATGAGAACGAAGAAAGGGAGATCCAAGTCAAGATCGAGACTCAGCAAAGATGAATGTGCCTTTTGCCGAGAAAAAGGGCATTGGAAGAAAGACTGCCCAAAGTTGAATAGCAAAGCCAAACCAAATAATGGGAAGGCTGTCATGGATTCAAATGTGGCTGATTGTGATGACTCCGATTACTCACTAGTTACAACAGATCCATTCAAATCATCTGATGTATGGTTGATGGACTCAGCTTGTAGTTATCATATGTGTCCCAATCGGGACTGGTTTATTGATTTACAAGAAGGAGAATGTGGAGTTATTCACACTGCAAACAATAATCCTCTTACCGCATATGGTGTTGGTTCAATCCGATTAAGGAACCATGATGGATTAAGTAGAACATTAACAGATGTTCGATATGTACCAGATTTGAAGAAAAATCTCATTTCTGTAGGAGCCCTAGAATCAAAGGGGTTCAAAGTCATTGCAGATAATGGCGTGATGAGAATATGCTCTGGTGCACTGGTGGTAATGAAGGCAATTCGAAGAAATAATAACATGTACCACTATCAAGGTAGTACAGTTATTGGGACAGCGACAACAACATCCAATGACGAGAAGGAGGCAGAGATAACCAAGCTGTGGCATATGCGCTTGGGACATGCTGGAGGGAAATCCTTGAAAACTTTATCAGATCAAGGATTGCTAAAAGGAGTTAAAACTTGCAACTTGGAGTTTTGTGAACATTGTATCAAGGGAAAACAAACAAGGGTTAAATTTGGAACAGCTATCCATAATACTAAAGGTATTTTGGATTATGTTCATTCAGATGTTTGGGGTGCTTCCAAAACACCTTCATTAGGTGGGAAACACTATTTTGTAACCTTTGTTGATGATTTTTCTCGAAGATTGTGGGTGTATATGATGAAAACAAAAGATGAAGTATTGGGAATTTTTCTCAAATGGAAGGCGATGATAGAAACTCAAAGTGGCAGAAAGATCAAGTGTCTTCGCACAGACAATGGTGGCGAATACAAAAATGATCTTTTTCAGAAAATTTGTGAGGAAAATAGCATCGTCAGACATTTCACCGTCAGAAATACACCACAACAGAATGGAGTGGCAGAACGCATGAACCGAACTTTGCTGGAGAAAGTTCGGTGTATGTTGTCCAATGCTGGCTTGGGCAAAGAATTTTGGGCTGAGGCAATAACATATGCGTGCCATCTCATTAATCGTCTACCATCTGCTGCTATTGGTGGGAAGACACCATTTGAAAAATGGTATGGAAAACCTGCTGAAGATTATGGTACTTTATATGTATTTGGCTCAATTGCATATTATCATGTAAGAGAGTCAAAATTGGACCCAAGAGCAAAGAAAGCTTTATTTATGGGAATTACTTCTGGAGTCAAAGGATACCGTTTATGGTGTCCAGAGACAAGAAAAGTTATTTTCAGCAGGGATGTTACCTTTGATGAATCTGCCTTGACAAATAAGGTAATACTTGAAGAAGCCAAACAAATTGATGGTGCTTCAAAGCAGGTGGAGTTTGAGGGAAAGATAATTTTCCCAACACAGGGATCAAACGAGGAAACAACAAAAGATTTTCCTCTTGAAGGAGAGCCAGTCGAAGAGGAGGTTCCATCTCAAGAACCTCAACCACAACTTGAATCAATAGCAACGAGCAAGCCAAAAAGGACAATAATAAAACCTGCTCGACTCACAGATATGGTGGCTTGTGCTAACTCAATTGCAGCCGATGACATTCCTACCACTTATAAAGACGCAGTCCAAAGTTCACAAAAAGATAAGTGGAGGAATGCCATGGATGAAGAAATGCAATCTCTTCATCAGAATCATACATGGAGATTGGCCAATCTTCCAGAGGGCAAGAAAGCAATTGGGTGCAAATGGGTATTTGCAAAGAAAGAGGGATTTCCTAACCAAGAAAATGTTCGCTACAAAGCAAGATTGGTGGCCAAAGGATATGCTCAAAAGGAGGGAATTGATTATAATGAGGTATTTTCTCCAGTTGTGAAACACTCCTCCATTAGAGTTTTGTTGGCTTTGGTAGCACAGTTGAATTTGGAACTAGTTCAGTTGGATGTAAAAACTGCTTTTTTACATGGAGACTTGGAAGAGGAAATCTATATGACTCAGCCAGAAGGATTCAAAGTTGATGGAAAAGAAAATATGGTGTGCAAACTTGAAAAATCGTTGTATGGATTGAAACAATCTTCTAGACAATGGTACAAACGATTTGACAAGTTTATGTTGCAGCAAAGGTACATAAGAAGCAAATACGATCATTGTGTGTATTTGCGCAAGCTTGAAGATAATTCCTTTATATATCTTCTCCTATATGTTGATGATATGTTGATAGCTTCTAAAAGTCAAGAGGAAATTGAGAAGCTAAAGATTCAACTGAGAAAGGAGTTTGAGATGAAGGATTTGGGTGAGGCAAAGAAGATTCTTGGCATGGAGATAAAAAGAGATAGACATTTAAAGAAACTTTATTTATCTCAGAAAGAATATTTGAAGAGAGTACTAAACCGATTCGGTATGAATGAAAAAACGAAGTCGGTTAGCACTCCGCTTGCTCCTCATTTTAAGCTTAGTGATGCTATGTCACCTAAGAATGAAGTTGAACGAGAATATATGTCAAGAGTACCATACGCTAATGCTATTGGTAGCTTGATGTATGCAATGATTTGCACAAGGCCAGATATTTCACACGCTGTTGGAGTTGTAAGCAGGTACATGCACAATCCTGGAAATGATCATTGGCAGGCTGTAAAATGGATTCTACGGTATATTCATAATACTGTAGATGTTGGTTTGGTTTTCGAGCAGAAAGATAGTCAATATCTTGTTGGATATTGTGACTCAGATTATGTAGGTGATTTGGACAAACGAAGATCGACTACTGGTTATGTTTTCACTATTGCAAATGCACCAGTTAGTTGGAAGTCTACTTTGCAGTCAACAGTTGCTTTGTCTACCACTGAGCAGAGTACATGGCAATTACAGAGGCTGCGAAGGAAGCAATTTGGCTTCAAAGATTGCTTAGAGAACTTGGTATTGGACAGGAAAGAATCACAATATTTTGTGATAGTCAGAGTGCTATTCAATTAGCAAAGAACCAAGTTTATCATGCAAGGATGAAGCACATTGACGTCCGATATCATTTCATACGAGACATCATAGAAGATGGTGGAGTCATAATGCAGAAAATTCATACTACGGATAATCCTGCCGATATGTTGACAAAAGTGGTGACTGCGGTCAAGTTTCAACATTGTTTGAACTTGATTAACATTGTTGAACATTGAAGATTGAGGTTGAAGACACAATCAAAATTGTTGTTGAGAAAAAGTTGAAAATGGAGAATCTTGCCAAGGTGGAGATTTGTTAAATTTGACAAGATTCAAAAATGGATTAATGAGAAGATATGGTAGTTAGGAGGATAATTCTTCATTGGTAGGAAAGTCAAAGATAGCACCTTTTGTAGGTGAAATTTAGGTGAACAACAAATTGGTTTCACAAGGTAAATCTTGACATTTTGACATATTGTGATGTCATGAATGACATCAATAGGAAGAATTCACTCCTATAAATAGGTAGCTCCTAATTCATTTGTTACACACCTCTCACTTGCCTTCTCATCTCCTAAGGCGTTTGTTCTTCTTTCTCTCTTGTAGTATTTCACTTGTACTCTTTTGGAGTGAAATAAATATTGGTTGGTTGTGTCTGAGGACTAGGCAAAAGAAAACAAAAGTTTGCTGAACCTCGTTAATTCTTAGTGTTCCTTTTGTTGTTGTCTCATTTACTATTTATTAGCTACATTTAGATATAGCAGTTGTGATTCTATCACTCTCTATATATTTGGCTTCCGCAACACTCATTACTCAAAGACAATCATGCTTATGCCTGTGAATTACTAGCTCTTATAATCTACTTTAAAATTCAATCACTGAGTCCTCACACCAAAGAAGTCCCTCACTCATGATAGTTGGGACTGAGTACTACGCTCACGCTCTCAAGGAACTAACACTAACAACAAACTACCATAGGTTTGCCCATGCTTTCTACGCTCTATCTTTCAAACATCTGGAATAGGATCACAGTAAGACTTTATTGGCTTGTAACATAGGCTCAGGCTAGGGAATGGATATTTGGTTTCGTAAGTGACTAGTACCTTGGTTTTCCAAAGTTTTGTTTTTTCCAAAGTTTTGTTTTTGCACAACTCTTTTCTGAGTGATTCCCTCTTTTTCTTTACTAGGAAAATTACCCGTGCTTCGCACGGGATTGAGCTATTTTATTACGCTTACATATAATCATTCGATAATATTTGTATTTTCGATATTTAATTGGAAAAAACTTTTATCTTAAAACAAAATGTTTCTCCGAAATCTTAAAGTGCTATATTTTTTAAAAAAAATATTTTTGTTATACATAAATTATGAGTCATACGTAGATTTTAAGTATAAGAAAGAAGTCTAAGAAAATCTCACCGGAAATAGTTGGTAAGATGTAATGAAAATTTTTAAATTCTAAGAAGTCATAATGAACAACATTAGAAGTTGAAAAAGTGACCAGAAAATGTTGAACAATAACATCCCAAGTAAAGTGGAATATCACGTCCATACAAGATCATAATTAACTAAATTCAAATGGACGATCATGGACTCCTGTTTTATTTACCTCAATCAATCTTTTTTTTATTAATGTATGCCATATCAAGTATATGCTAAAAATAACAACAAAATTGTTATTATCATAAATGTTTTTTGTCATTGTCTTAAAATAATCATTACTCCCTCCGTTACAAAAAGAATGACCATATTTCCTTTTCATTCTGTTTCAAAAATAATGACCCCTTTCCTTTTTTGGCAACACTTTAACTTCAACTTTCCACGTGGCATGTTTAAGACCACAACATTAAAGGGCATTTTGGTACATTTGACATAACTTTAATAACCACAAGATTTAAAAGTCTTCTTTCTTTTCTTAAACTCCGTTCCAAGTCAAATTAGGTCATTCATTTTTTAAATGGAGGGAGTACTATTTTTAAGGTTTCATATCACCGGCTCCAACTCATTTGGATTAAAACATAGTTATTGTTATAGTTATAGTATGCAGTTACAAAAAAATAATCAATTATCAACCAAGTAATAGGTGGCATCTGAATGTTCACAATGGGATATACTAAACCAAAATTTGACACATAACATATTAAAATCTCACAACATAATTTTGTGAGCTTGAACACAAAAATATCCAAAAATAATAATAAAGACGACCTTACTTTCCTAACAATCAAGAAGAAAAAGGCGCATGCTTAATATATTTTTCAAAAAGATAGTCTTTCGGGTCGTATCAAAGTTTACCGTTCACAAATTTAATTGAAAGAAGCTTGAAAGAGTTATTACTTCTTTATCAAAAATTAAAAAATTTATCAAAAGAATGAGTTATCACTACAACAAAAATGATCTTTAATGACAATTAATAGCTTAATTATCATTAAATATGTATCTTCAGAGGCACTTGATACTTTGTATAAATGTCCATAAAGTCTATAACAACATTGAATTCAACGGCAAATTAATCAATGTCGTTAAAGGTTGTAGCACTCTTTGTGAATGTGCATATTTATTACCGATAGAAAATATTTTGTTATAGTGCATTTTGGACATTTGTTAGTTTCACGAAAACCTGATCTCTTATTATGCTGAAAATAGAAGAGAAGAAGAAGTATGACAAATTAGTTAACGTGCGATAAAAGATGTGGACAAATTGTCTCTATACAAATATTCTAGAAATAGTGCAATAGCATACAAAATGTTTGTACCTAAGAAAAAACAATCAAAATAATATACTAAATGTGGCAAGCAAAAGAGCAATCATTTTGGTTCATTTAACAAACTTTATCATTGGTTATGTATTAGTTATCGAATAATTGTTGTTGTATGCTACCAAATATAGCACAACCCACAAACAATTTTCCCAAAAGTACATGAAGAAACCTGTAAAACGGGACAAAAGAGAATATAAATTTTCAATCATCCTCACTGGAATTTGAAGATAATTCAAAATAGCAAAAAAGACGTTGCAATAGATACATAAATCACTATGATTTATAGTAAAAAATTAAGCTTCATGAAATAGGAGGAAGAAAACTTTGAGAAATGAAATACACTTTATAAGAAGCATAATTAATGTAATGAATTCAATCATCAACCATTGAACAGCGTTATGAGTTGTGCACCAACAGGTCCAAGAGTCGTAATGCCGCATTGCAATTGAAATCAATGTGCTTTGTTTTTATGAAGAGGCATGTAAAAAGGGACAAAAGATAAGATCAATTTTCAATCATCATTGCTGACACTTAAACAGATTTTTAAAAAGGTCACCAAAATAGGAAAAAAGATTACCATAGTTAGATGAATCACTATGACTGATAGTAAAGATAAGCTCCATGAAAACTTTCAAGAATGAAACAAACTTCATAAAACTCAATTCATGTATTTGAATTTGACTACCCTATAGTGGAAAAAAAAACTACAAATTATAGTTGCAAAAATTCCTCTATTTATAGACAACATAGGGTAGTGTGAACAAATATTTATTGTGCCTTATCAGAAAGGTCACAACTCTTTGGAAAAGTTACAATCCTTCAGAAAGGTCACAGCCTTGAATAAAAGTCATAATTTTTCATAAAAGCCGCAACTCTTCATAAAAGTCACAGTTTTTCAAAAAAGTTACTGTTTTTCATAAAAGTCACAATTTTACATGAAAGTCACAACTTTTCATGTAAAGGGAAGGCTAGTTTTGAAAATAAATAAATTTAAAAGGGAATTCTGATTTCTGGTGGCGCCACATAGGTGGGATTAAGGTTCTCTTTTATATAAATATATATGCTTGTTAGTCAAAAATATGGTTGTTGCAATGTTTTATTTTGACCAAAATTAATAGTTTTCAATTGTCCAAAATATATTGTCATCAATGTATTAATGACATTCATTCTCATATTAGTAACTGTTGTTATAGAAACGTCAGGAGCTTCTTTTTCATGGCTATATATTTCTCATAAGTTCTTGTGGAGAATAGAAGTAGAAGAGAGAAAGTGATTTTTCGTATACCTCATATTCTTCCTCCTTTATTCTAGTGTGTTGGGTTTTATATTAAAGAATCTTTGTTAGTTTATGGTTCTTAATTTTATATTAGAAGAGCTTGTTGAATTCTGGGGGATACACTCATATCGGGTGAAATATCCTTAAGGACATTGTCTTTCGACACGCCTTAAGCTATGATAATTTCCTAAAAGAGTTATTGATGAAGTACAAGCTTTGGTGAATTCGGTACAAGTGTTCGTAATGAAGGTATTTTTCGAAAATTTACAATACAATTGTTGTGAAGTCTTACAGAAAATACCTTCATCACGAACACTTGTACTGAATTCACCATACTGTACGCTTCACCACGATATTTTGTACGAACTTCTCATAGATTGAGGCGTGTCGAGAGACACTGTCCATAAGGATATTTCACCCGGTATAGGTGTATTCCCCAAGATTTAACAAGCTCTTCTAGTATAAAACTAGGATCCAGAAACTAATAAATTAAAGATTTAATCAAAGAAAACCTAGCACTAATATATATCTTGATGTAGGAGGAAAAACTTATTTAAAAATATGTTCTTTTCATTACTTTCATCTCTATCTATTTCCTAAGGAAGAGAAAATATATATGTACATATATACTCAAATCAATTCCACGTTCAAACGATAACCTTCCAACATTAAATATGGTAAAATACTAATCACCATTAATCCATCAAAGGTTAGGCCATTAAACAATATAATAACATACCTTTAAAGATATGATAAAATAATGATAAAGTTTAATATAATAATTAATAATCTATTTATATAACATTTCTTTTTGAGATATTATCTTATTTTTTCAACAATCCCCTACATATCTCAAAATGATCTCAAAATGAATAATAAAGAATAGAATAAAGTATAAAGTTTTGTTGGGTTTTCACATATGAGTCTAATTGTAACGACCCATAAAATGAATAAGTGAAACTAAAGCCTAACGACCTTGTGTTGAGTTTGTAATGAGGTTTCTTGTCTTGTAATGTTGTCCCGAGCTAAGGAGTTTAGTGATTCAACGTAAAGGCATGTGTCAGACTCCATGTTAAAAGGCCTTTTGTATGATGGTTAAGGGTGCTAGGGCTTGTGCCATGCCAAGTAAGGAAAGCCCTAAGCCAAAGGACAAAGTTTCCACCCTTGGCTAAACACAGTCCCACGGCTCCACGGACCACTTCACGGTCACTTGTCTTCACCACAGCCCGTAGAAATGGTCGTGAAGGTCACTTTGTGGCATGTGAGGTAAGGCACTTTGTCCAAGCTACTGCCCCAAACTTCACGGACCACTCCACGGTCAGTGGTTGTTTACATCCCCACTCTGTTCAAATAGGGCAAAACGTCGCGGAGACCCAAAAAATTATTAATTCGATTCAATTTTAATGACTTTTAAAAATAAACGAGTTTTTTAAAAAAGAGTCGCCACCTAATTTTAGGAAAAAACTAGGAAACCATTAAATGATCTACGAAACCAATTGATTCTAGGTAGGGGGTTCAAATTATTTCGAAGGGAAGGGGTTAGGCACCCTTCGAAATCCACAAGTGTGGGTCCCGACTGAATTCAATTTTTTTTTCCAAATTGAGGAGGAGATAATAATAATATACTAGTAATATAAATATGCAATATACACAAGTAATAAAATAAAATAATAACATAAGAAACGGCCTAAGGTTTGCCTAACGTCGATATTTACATAACAATGAATAAAAATATAATTTGAGCTCTTCGAATAGCTTCAATGGAAGCAACTCCGAGGTACCTGTAAACACACTTAGTAAAAGTGTTAGTAATAAATAAGTATGAATAAAATTGAATATATAAAATAATAACTTAAAAATAAAAATCCGTCTTATTCAAATTGGAGGCCTTGGAAATCGACGGTAATTTCTTCATCGACCAATTTAACAAATAAACATATATGAACTTAAATTAGATTTCCGTCTTTTAAAATGGAAAGGCCTCCAAAACGGACGGAGAATTTTTTCATTGGCCATTTTAACAATTTTAATAATTTATAAGACAAATAATGAAAATTAAAAGGAAACAAACATTAAAATAATAAACTAACTAAAACATGAATAGTAGAATATTTCCAACATAATAACGAGAATCAATTTAACATCAACATGAATAAAAGTAACAGTGTCAAGCAGTCAGCCAAAGATTGAAATAATTAAGCACATGATGTAGGCAATTAAATAAATAGAATCTTAACAATTAGTGACTGCTGGACATTAATAGAAAACTGTACAATTAATATATACATATATTATTTTATTTTAAGAAGAAAAAAAAAATCATGCAAAAGTGACCAAAACATAATGATGATAGAATTGACAGAAACCTATATAATAATAGTACTTAATTGAAAAGCTGCCTAAAACAGTAATAGTGAAAAATATATGGCATCAACTTATAGTTTATCTCTTAACATAATTCGTATAGCAACATTAAAAGATGTAAATTAATTTGCGCACAAACAAAAGAAAAATCAACAATAACCTTTCAATAAGATCTGTCCAAGCAACAAGAACAATTATCTAAGGAGATGGAGTTCAAATCTAAGCAAAACAACACCAAAAATTGATGAATCAACAGCAAAAAATAGGATAATATAGTGCAATAATCAAACATTGGTTGGATAAAATAAGATTTACCGCAAAATCGAAGGAAAAGGGTGATAAAGAGATGGCTGGTGGCAGCAATGATGAGAGCTGGTTGTGGTTTTGAGATCTGTTGATCCTGGGTCTTGCTTGGGTTCGCTGTCGTTGAAGCTTGGACTCAACTACCTATAAAAAATAAAACCAAAATCGTGAAGGGGAAAAGGGGAGGGGTTTTGATGATTTGGTTAGTTGTTTCAGGTCGGGGGTTTGGTGGTTACTTTGTGGTGGGGTCTTGGGGTCGGCTTTGGCTGCTGTTCAGCAAGCTTGGAGGTTGTATTTGCTGTTGGTTGTATTTGGGTGGTAGTTTGGTGAGGTTCTGGCTGCTGCTGCTGCTGTGCAGGGCTTCTGGAAGCTGCTGCTTGGATCTGCAGGTGGTCCTTGCTGCTAGGAGATCACCTGCAAGAGGAAGACAGGAAGGAGAGGGGTCAAGGGAGAGAAAGAAGAGGGAGGCGGAGAGAGGGAAAAAGGAAGTGAGGGGGCTGCCAGCAGAGGGGAAGGGAGATTAGGGTTGGCATTAATAAGAAAACACAAATGGGCTCAAATTATGGGCTTAGCCTTGTGGCCAAAATTATCTCAATAGAATTCCTAATAATAATTTTTTTTATTATTTTTTATTTTATGTATTTGACTAAATTTTAGATTGTGCTAAATTCAACACAAATATTAACAAATGTAACAAATAAAATGAATTTTAAAATAATATAATGAACGTAACTAATGACTTGTAAAGATGCAATTTCAAAATTAACTAACAAAATCCTAAATTTTGATATATAAAGATAGTTATCGATAAATTTATTTAAAACTATAAAAAAAATTATTCTAAGCTATTAAATAAATAAAACTTCAAAATTACGAATTTTTTAAATGTTAGGCCAAAATTGGGTGTCAACAGCTGTCCCTTTCGTTGTGTATGATTGATGAAAGAAATCGTGGACAACGAAAATTGACAATCCCAATTTTGACCTAACACATGACCTTTCTAGAGAAGTGCGGTGAAAATATAGTGGAAGTCAATCCCGAACTCGCATCTAAAAGGTTCCACGCTTTGTTGCGTCTTTGTTGAAGTAATTAGCACATGTGGCTCCTCTGAGAGTGCATCCTCTAGAATGTTCTAAAAAAAATAAAGATAAAACTCATTATTATAGGCAAAACTAAAAGAAAAAGGGTAGCATCTCTTATGATACGATAAATGGAGATCAATACAGGTCCCTTGGTAGGACGAATGAAGATGATGATCAATCTGTAGGATTTAGAATGTATGTCCATCGGTAGGACGAATGAAAAAAATGATGATCCCTCGATAGGACGAATGAAAAGATTATCCATCGATAGAATTTTGAATGTATGTCCATCGGTAGGACAAATGAAAAGATTATCCATCGGTAGGATTTTGAATGTATGTCCATCGGTAGGACAAAATGTAAACATCTTTCAACGCAAGTTTCCACCGACTTGAACGTTGAATATATAGGGTGCACAACCTTCAACTCCAAATAGATGCGTCTTAAATGCAAATATCTTTCAACGCAAGTTTTCACCGACTTGAACGTTGAAAAGATATGGTGCACATCCTTCACCTCCGAATAGATGCGTCTTAAATGCAAATATCTTCTTGGCAATGTATAAACTTTTGCGAGGGATGGAATCTTCTCGCGATGCATAAAATTTTGCGAGGGATGAAATCTTCTCGCGATGCATAAATTCCGCAAGGTATGAAATCTTCTTGCGATGCATTAATTTCTGCGAGGTATGAAATCTTCTCGCGATGCGTGAATAATAACTTGCGATGCATGAATATTAACTTGGATGCATGATCTTTTGCAATGCATGAATATTGACTCGCGATGCATGATTTATTTTTTTTTTGCGATGCATGAATATTGACTCGCGATGCATGATTTTTTGCAATGCACGAATATTGACTCGCGATGCATGATTTTCCGCTATGCATGAATATTGACTCGCGATGCATGATTTTTCGCTATGCATGAATATTGACTCTCGATGCATGATCTTCTGCGGGGCATGAATATCTTCCCGCAATGCATAAATTTTGCAAGGGATGAAATCTACTCGCGATGCATAAATTTCTGCGAGGAATGAAATCTTCTCGCGATGCGTGAATAATAACTCTCGATGCATGAATATTAACTCTCGATGCATGAATATTAACTCTCGATGCATGAATATTAATTCGCAATGCATGAATTTCTGCGAGGTATGAAATCTTCTCGCGATGCATGAATATTAACTCTTGATGCATGAATTAACTCGTGATGCATGAATATTAATTCGCAATGCATGAATTTCTGCGAGGTATGAAATCTTCTCGCGATGCATGAATATTAACTCTTGATGCATGAATTAACTTGCGATGCATGATCTTCTACGGGGCATGAATATCTTCCCGCAATGCATAAATTCTGCAAGGTATGAAATCTTCTTGTGATGCATAAATTTCTGCGAGGAATGAAATCTTCTCGCGATGCGTGAATAATAACTCTCGATGCATGAATATTAACTCTCGATGCATGAATATTAACTCTCGATGCATGAATATTAATTCGCAATGCATGAATTTCTGCGAGGTATGAAATCTTCTCGCGATGCATGAATATTAACTCTTGATGCATGAATTAACTCGCGATGCATGAATATTCTACGGGGCATGAATATCTTCCCGCAATGCATAAATTCTGCAAGGTATGAAATCTTCTTGCGATGCATAAATTTCTGCAAGGTATGAAATCTTCTTGCGATGGATGAATTTCTGCGAGGTATGAAATCTTCTCGCTATGCATGAATTTCTGCGAGGTATGAAATCTTCTCGCAATGCATGAATATTAACTCGCGATGCATGATCTTCCGCAATGCATGAATATTGACTCGCGATGCATGATTTTTTGTAGTTGCTATCAAGCTTCTCGCAGTACTTGTCAGAATTTTGAGGTCTTCCTCAAAATTCTGTCCCAGTTATAATTTTGGCAAATCTCAAAATGATATTCAATCTTGACTTGTTGGCGATAACACCTTTGTTGAGAATTTTTGAGATATTTTCAAAAATTCTGTCCCAGTTTTTATTGTAAGGAAAAATAATAATCACACTGGGTATATGACACAAGCCATCGTGGCACCTACATATCCTGTTGAGGCAGGAATCAGGTAAAATGTAGTTCCAATCTTGTGGATGATGAGTACTGCAAAGAATCTGAAAGAAGATCATCAGTAGAAAATGCAATATGAACATGATGAAATAGGAAAATAATATCCATGTGATATCCAAAGCCTAGAGATTAAAAAAAATGTCAAATTTTGGGACGGAAAATCCCATGAAGTAAAATAGGACTCTCACACATACAAGATTAACATGATGACACTTTTTACAATAAACAACTCAAAAGGCATTTTTTTTTTATAAAATTGAAAGGTTTTTTAAAAAGGTTTTAAAATATTAAAGAATGAATGTTTGCTCACTTTTTGTTTTTTTGAAAAATAAAGCATGTGATGAGATAGTCAAAACTTTCACTACAATTGATACCAACAGTTAAGATTGCAGGTAAATCTCTCATATTTTTTTTTAAAAATTGAATGTAAGGTAATTCCTACAGCTTCAAGTGGTACATCCATTATACTTAAGGATCAACATGATCTGTTCATCTTGCTTCAAACAAAGGTTTTGAATTATATCAATCCTCATGTTTCAAGTGCCTCACGAAAAGACTTGTCCTATTTCACACATATTTGAAACATTTGATTTTAGGACATTTTCAAAGTGCACTCACACTCACAAGAATGTTCAATGCATACAACTGTGATACCATAGGCTTGACCCTTATGTAAATCTCCACTAATGTGAGAATATTTAGAATGAGATCATGTAGGGCTTGTCATTGGCTTGTAACGTAGGCTTAGGGATGGGTAGGATATTTATTGGGGATAAAAGTGACTTAATTCCTCCTTGAGCGTCACACATAATTTGTGCTCTTAATGATTGGTACGCCTTTGCGTTAGATCCTCTTCATTGTTCTCCCCCTTTTCAACTTCTTTTGAATTCTCATTTTTGACTCTTTTCCCTTCTTCTTCTTTTTTCTTCCTTTGTTTCGACTTCTTTTGAGTTCTCATTTTTTGGAGCTTTTCCATTCTTCTCTTTTTTTTTTTTTACCCTCTTTGTTTTGACTTCTTTTGAGTCCTTATTTCTTGGAGCTTTTCTTTTATTTCACTCCTTTCTTGTAAATTTTTCTCCTTTTTGTTGGAGTATTTTCCTTTCCACCTTTCATTGACCTTGTAAGGGTATTTTTGTCTTTCTTTATTTCTTTCACCTTTTCTTTCTTCCTTTATATTTTTTCTTTCTCTAGAAGTCTTTTGTTTTCTTGACTTTGGGAGACTCAATATCTTTGCTTTCGAAAATTTCAAACATGGATCTTCTCTTATAATTTGCACATTCTTGGTGCACTCAAGAAGGTTGGGCCAAGAGAGGATAGTGCTTGTAAGCACTTAAAAGGGTAGTGGTTAAGATGTGGTTGTCCAAAGAAAGGTTTCAGGCTCAAAGTGGGAAAACTAGGGATTAATGTAATTTGGTAGGCTTTGAAAGGCACAATCTGGTCAAAAAAGGCCTACAATCCTTTCTCAAACCAAACATTACTCAGGATTTCGCCTCGAAAAACATTCAGGTCAAGTTCTAGATCAACAGTGTAACACAATTGAACTTTGATCAAAAGCTCACCACACAATGCACATGAAACATAAGGTTAATTTTATTCTTATCTTGATTGCATGCAAGAGAATTTTCAAGCATCACAAAAGTACAGATAAGAGGTACCGTGAGAATCTATAGTTTACCGCAAAGTCAGTCTTTTCCATCATATCAAATATATTTACATGCTCTTGACTACATAGGTCACGACCGAGCTAAAGACATGACTCTTACAGTTTGTACAAGTAATTTTATTCTTTTTTTTTTTTGTTGTTGATTACCGAACTCGAGAAGGGCTGCCTACGTATCTCATTAATATGAGAATCAGGTGTGCGTAGTTCATGTAGATATGACTTGGAAAATATTAACAAACTATTTTTTTTTTGAGAAGATAATACCGAATCCAAGAAGGGTTGCCTACGTATCTCATTAAAATGAGAATCAGGTACGCGTAGTTCGTCCAGATATGACTTGGAAAATATGCACAAACAATTTTATTTTATTTTTTTACTTTTGGAAAAGATAATACCGAACCCAAGAAGGGTTGCCTACGTATCTCATTAAAATGAGAATCAGGTACGCGTAGTTCGTCCAGATATGACTTGGAAAATATGCACAAACAATTTTATTTTATTTTTTTACTTTTGGAAAAGATAATACCGAACCCAAGAAGGGTTGCCTACGTATCTCATTAAAATGAGAATCAGGTACGCGTAGTTCGTCCAGATATGACTTGGAAAATATGCACAAACAATTTTATTTTATTTTTTTACTTTTGGAAAAGATAATACCGAACCCAAGAAGGGTTGCCTACGTATCTCATTAAAATGAGAATCAGGTTCGCGTAGTTCGTCCAGATATGGCATATAATAATTTAAAGATTTAAACAACTCAAAGAAATTTCTAGGTCTAGCGCCACTAAAATTTGTAGTCATGAAGTGTTTTTTGACCCCCATTTTTTTCCGCACCAATATGTTTTATAGTCTTTTAATCGTCAATCTTTATACTGTCTTTTGAATGTAACGTGCAAATTTTCACAGTAATTTCTACGTATACTCTTTTTGGATGTTTTCTCGAAACTGTCTCCTCCCAATTTTCACGAGATCCAAACATTGATATGACCGTCCCCGACTGATGTCGGGGACGGTATTCCTACAAAAATATGAGAAATATGTGAGAGCAGGACATCATGCAAAATAATAATAAAAATAAATTTGTGTCACCTCATAGTCAAATACTCCCCTAATTTATCATTTTGACTTGATATAATTGAGAAATGCAAGGACTTTAATTTCGCTAATCCTCTTGTCTCTTGCAACTTTGAACAAATAATGATTTCTGAATTCGGACATAAATCAACATTTCGCTCTGAAGAAGAACAACTCAAAAGGTAAGAGTGTTAGTTCTTGTTCATAATGGATAATGCAAAATATCACAAATAATGAATTAAAGACGTAAATACTATTTTAATTAAAGACAACCTGAAATATATCACATAGCATACAAATAATGAATACAAGTCTTATACAAATGTGCATCGAGTCTTGTGTCATGCTTAATATAAGATTTTGGCTTCGCTCTACACTAGATGACTAAGAGTGGGCTTTGAATGACTGGGAACCCAAGCGGACAACTTAGGCTGGAACTCACGACAACCATTGGACGCATGACGAACCAATAAATTGCCGATTATTCCGAAAAAGGGTGAGTATAAAAAATCTGGCTGCGGTTCCGCAAACCGTCCTTTAATATACTATACATACATCAGAAATAATGCCATGATATACAATGAAAATATACAATAACTAATGAATGAATACTGAGTACAATATGCAAATAATCAACAAAATATATAAGATATAATAAATGACACAACAAAAGAATAATATCCTCAATTTGAAAAGAAAAAAAAAATAAACACATAATGGTTAGAACCTCTATATATCCCCAGCGGAGTCGCCATTCTGTTTACATCCCCACTCTGTTCAAATAGGGCAAAACGTCGCGGAGACCCAAAAAATTATTAATTCGATTCAATTTTAATCACTTTTAAAAATAAACGAGTTTAAGAGTCGCCACCTAATTTTAGGAAAAAACTAGGAAACCATTAAATGATCTACGAAACCAATTGATTCTAGGTAGGGGGTTCAAATTATTTCGAAGGGAAGGGGTTAGGCACCCTTCGAAATCCACAAGTGTGGGTCCCGACTGAATTCATTTTTTTTTTCTTCCAAATTGAGGAGGAGATAATAATAATATACCAGTAATATAAATATGCAATATACACAAGTAATAAAATAAAATAATAACATAAGAAACGGCCTAAGGTTTGCCTAACGTCGATATTTACATAACAATGAATAAAAATATAATTTGAGCTCTTCGAATAGCTTCAATGGAAGCAACTCCGAGGTACCTGTAAACACACTTCGTAAAAGTGTTAGTAATAAATAAGTATGAATAAAATTGAATATATAAAATAATAACTTAAAAATAAAAATCCGTCTTATTCAAATTGGAGGCCTTGGAAATCGACGGTAATTTCTTCATCGACCAATTTAACAAATAAACATATATGAACTTAAATTAGATTTCCGTCTTTTAAAATGGAAAGGCCTCCAAAACGGACGGAGAATTTTTTCATTGGCCATTTTAACAATTTTAATAATTTATAAGACAAATAATGAAAATTAAAAGGAAACAAACATTAAAATAATAAACTAACTAAAACATGAATAGTAGAATATTTCCAACATAATAACGAGAATCAATTTAACATCAACATGAATAAAAGTAACAGTGTCAAGCAGTCAGCCAAAGATTGAAATAATTAAGCACATGATGTAGGCAATTAAATAAATAGAATCTTAACAATTAGTGACTGCTGGACATTAATAGAAAACTGTATAATTAATATATACATATATTATTTTATTTTAAGAAGAAAAAAAAATCATGCAAAAGTGACCAAAACATAATGATGATAGAATTGACAGAAACCTATATAATAATAGTACTTAATTGAAAAGCTGCCTAAAACAGTAATAGTGAAAAATATATGGCATCAACTTATAGTTTATCTCTTAACATAATTCGTATAGCAACATTAAAAGATGTAAATTAATTTGCGCACAAACAAAAGAAAAATCAACAATAACCTTTCAATAAGATCTGTCCAAGCAACAAGAACAATTATCTAAGGAGATGGAGTTCAAATCTAAGCAAAACAACACCAAAAATTGATGAATCAACAGCAAAAAATAGGATAATATAGTGCAATAATCAAACATTGGTTGGATAAAATAAGATTTACCGCAAAATCGAAGGAAAAGAGTGATAAAGAGATGGCTGGTGGCAGCAATGATGAGAGCTGGTTGTGGTTTTGAGATCTGTTGATCCTGGGTCTTGCTTGGGTTCGCTGTCGTTGAAGCTTGGACTCAACTACCTATAAAAAATAAAACCAAAATCGTGAAGGGGAAAAGGGGAGGGGTTTTGATGATTTGGTTAGTTGTTTCAGGTCGGGGGTTTGGTGGTTACTTTGTGGTGGGGTCTTGGGGTCGGCTTTGGCTGCTGTTCAGCAAGCTTGGAGGTTGTATTTGCTGTTGGTTGTATTTGGGTGGTAGTTTGGTGAGGTTCTGGCTGCTGCTGCTGCTGCGCAGGGCTTCTGGAAGCTGCTGCTTGGATCTGCAGGTGGTCCTTGCTGCTAGGAGATCGCCTGCAAGAGGAAGAGAGGAAGGAGAGGGGTCGAGGGAGAGAGAGAAGAGGAAGGCGGAGAGAGGGAAAAAGGAAGTGAGGGGGCTGCCAGCAGAGGGGAAGGGAGATTAGGGTTGGCATTAATAAGAAAACACAAATGGGCTCAAATTATGGGCTTAGCCTTGTGGCCAAAATTATCTCAATAGAATTCCTAATAATAATTTTTTTTTTATTTTTTATTTTATGTATTTGACTAAATTTTAGATTGTGCTAAATTCAACACAAATATTAACAAATGTAACAAATAAAATGAATTTTAAAATAATATAATGAACGTAACTAATGACTTGTAAAGATGCAAGTTCAAAATTAACTAACAAAATCCAAAATTTTGATATATAAAGATAGTTATCGATAAATTTATTTAAAACTATAAAAAAAATTATTCTAAGCTATTAAATAAATAAAACTTCAAAATTACGAATTTTTTAAATGTTAGGCCAAAATTGGGTGTCAACAGTGGTCTTGACCACGGCCCGTAAAGTTGGCCGTGAAGATACCTTAGCATTTTAGAGCTTGGAAAGGCAATGTAGCTCACTACCTAGAGGACCACAGGCACCACCACGGGCCGTGGTCCCTCTTCACGAGCCGTGGAGTTTGGCGTGGTGCCTGACGGGGCTTCCTCAGTTTGGGGTTTTTAAGTAATTTAATTTTAAGGTTTTATTATGTGGGTTTGATTTTAAATTGTTGATATATATATATATATATATGGTGCCTGACGGGGCTTCCTCAGTTTGGGGTTTTTAAGTAATTTAATTTTAAGGTTTTATTATGTGGATTTGATTTTAAATTGTTTATATATATATATATATATATATATATATATATATATATATATATATATATAGTTTTAGGTATTAAAACATTCCTTTAACTCATTATTTTCAAACTCCCAAATCAAAACCACAAAATTCTCTCTTTATATATTTCTCTCTAACTCAAGGAAGAAGAAGAAGTTGGAGCTAGGGTTTGGATTCAAGGTGCTTTATTCTTCAAATTTCTTGGGGAATCTTAATCAAGGTATGGTGATCCTTCATTTAGGGTTAGCTTTCACCCTAGAGTCAATTTCAAAGTCTTCAAGTTTATGAAAACTTAGGGTTTTACTCAATCTGATGGGTTCTTTCACCGAATGATTTTAAAATGTTCCTAATGGCATATTATGGTTATATTGTTGTTAAATTGATTATTTCAGATGAAAATACTCTTTGAACCCATGATTTCTCTCTATTCCTAATCTATGCCTTTAAGAAGTGGGTTGGTTGATAATGAATGCGTGTGAATAGAACTTATTTAAATGGCTTTAGATTTTTGAAGTATGTCATTACCCATGATTATTTATCGTGAATTGTTGTATTGGAATTTGAGATTATGGCCTTGAAGGCAAGATATGAGAAGTTACTTGTTGATTTAGAATTGTGAACTTGATGTTGATCCACTTGAAAGGTGGAGATGTTTACTTAATGTATATATCTATTGTAGTATATGTATGTGAGATCTCTATGAATGTGTTATGTCTAGAATGAACTGGACCTATGAATAAAGAATGAATGAATGAATGAATGTGGAATTGGATATGGATACACATCGTAAGTTGAGGCAGAGTATCTAGTAATGATTTATATATCCCTTCCTAATGAATGAAAGGTGGGGTTTGAGATGGATGCTTATCCGTAAGTTGAGGCGAAGTGTCTAGTAGAAATTTCAGTATCTCCTTTGAGCTATCTAATGAATAAATGTTGGAAGCAGATGGATACTCATCCATGAGTTGAGGTGGGGTATCTAGTAGCAATATCTTGTCCTAATGATGAACTAAAGAATGAAGTACTCTATGGGAATGTAGGCTAAGCACCGAGTAGATATTGAATGACATGGATGCTCATCCGTGAGTTGAGGTGGGGTATCTAGTAGAAATCTCTTGGGATGGGTGCCCATCCGTGAGTTGAGGCGGGGTATCTAGTAGCATCCCCCTTATCCCATAAACTATGTGCCCACATAGGTTTAGCTAGTGGATCTACTTAAGCTAAATACGGTTTACCTTAGGCAAGTAAACCACCTATTTACGGAGTGGGGCTTTATGATACCGGATTCCATGATCTAGATCTCATGGTCTATGTCAGTTAAACTCTTATTCCCATCATGTGAGATGTGCACTATAGTTACTTGAGAGAGTCTACAAAGTGAGGGTAGTAGTATGGGATGCTATTCATACATTGCACGAGTAGGCTTTGATAGGATTATAGCGAGTTCTCTAAGTCTTAATGGCTAATGTATGAAAGTCTCCTAAATGAAGTAATTGAAGAATGTTGACTCTTAAATGATTAATGTGAAATGCATGCTATTCTTGGTTACATGATGAGTTACTTTCCCTTGTCTGGCCTTATGAAATGTTATGTTTCTTATGTATGAATATCGTGTAAAGGTGAAAAGGAATGAACGATAAGTTTGCTTTGGTGACCCAAATGTTGTGCCTTAGTGTGGATGGTGATATGGGACGCTATCCACACATTGCACAAGGTATAGCATAAGGGTTACTTGAGGTAAAGATCTAAGGTAAAGGTAATGGTTTCAGGTCGTATGCACTTCGGGCTCGACAAGATCATGAGAGTTCCCCGGATCCAATTATTAGTAAGTTATGATATTTTAGCTAGTAGTTATGCATTACTTGATATTAGTTGTTTCATTGGCAATTGTAGGACCCTAAAGCAACTACGACAAGTCATTTATTCATGGTTGAAAGTTGATTGTTTCTCAAAGCTAAAACCTTTGTTTAATGCAGTCCCTGCTTTCATTATTTTGTTCATTTGTAAGAGAATTAATGTTATTAGAAATGGCGGTTCTATGTCTAAACATACTTTAATTCTAGGTGTGAATAGAATGATTTTCTTGTTGTCTAAAGTTATATATCCATGGTTGAATGAAATACCTAATACTTGGCCACTAATTATTAAGCATTTGGAAGAATATGCTCATTTAAACTGCTACAAGATGAAGACTTGGAAACTCCATTCCTTGGGGAGTCTCAAATGTTATACTGATAGGTGCAGCCAATTAGAAAATCCTTGTCTTAGTGCATTGACATTTATTATTAGGAATGATGAAGGTGATTTGGTATATGCTAAATCATAGAAAATAGGAGAAGTTTCATTGATTACAAAGAAAATCTTTGATGTGGTTTGGGAGGTTCCTTGGATTTTTTCTATGGATGTGACGAACATAAAGTTTTCAATGCACAATAGGAATGTGGAGGTGTTTCATACATTCAGAGAAGGGGATTGGTATTCATTTTGCAGGCATAGATACACAGAGATATTTCCACATACAGTAGTTACCACAAAAAGCACAAGTCCATCATTCAATTGGAAAAGAATCAAATCCCTAATTCGAGAATAAAAAGATGCAAAATAGGGGATTTACCACAGATGCACATATTACAAGTTGATACGCAAGGCTACGACAGAAACAATTACAAGGGAATAATATCAAGACAATGATACTACACTGCAACAAGAAAGAAAAAAAGTAACCATCAAAAGTATTGTGTATTTTCAATTCTGATATGAGATCAATATTAGGATGCTTAATTCTCTAGATCTGAAATCATATATGGTGGTATTAGCTTCGACGGATCTCATCCCGTGTAAGATCGATGATTTAGGGAGAATAATGCTCTAATATTGGTATGAACTGAAATGGAAGTCCAATCGATTTCTTACAAAGAGTGATTTGTGTGTGGTCGCATCCATCATGCAGCTTTATCCCAGCTAAGATGTTCACTCATCAAGTTGAAGAAAACTTCTTGGGTGTTGAATCATAGTGTCAGTGAGAGCCTTTTGACGTATAAGTGATTACACTCCGAAATTGGAGTCGATTCTAGTAAAGGCAGACTTAGGACGACATTCCATCGGAGAAGATGAAGCCTCATCTGATGTAATTTACTAGAATCGACTCCAATTTCGGAGTGTAATCACTTATACGTCAAAAGGATCGATAATTCAACACCCAAGAATACTTCTTCAACTTGATGAGTGAACATCTTAGCTGGGATCAAGCTGCGTGAAGGATGCGACCACACACAAATTACTTTTTTTAAGGAATCAATTGTACTTCTATTTAAGTTCATACCAATATTAGAGCATTATTCTCCGTAAATCATCGATCTTACACGGGATGAGATCCGTCGTAGTTAATACCATCATGTATGATTTCAGATCTAGAGAGGTAAGCATCCTAATATCGATCTCATATAAAAATTTAAAATGCACAATACTTATGATGGTGACTTTATTTTTTTCTTGTTGCAGTATAGTCTCATTTTCTTTATATTATTCCCTTGTAATTGTTCCTGCGTATCAACTTTTGATTTGTGCATCTGTGGTAAATCCCCTACTTTTGCATCTTTTTTATTCTCAAATTTGGGATTTGATTCTTTTCTAATTGAATGATGGCTTGTGCTTGTTGTGGTAACTACTGTATGTGGAAATATCTCTGTGTATCTATGCCTGCAAAATGAATAACATTATTAATCAAAAATTGGCTACTTTATTCCCTTCTCTGTATGTGTGAACCACCTACACATTCCCATTGTGCATTGAAAACTTTATGTTTCTAACATCCATAGAAACAATCCAAGGATTTTATTTGTAATCAATGAATCCGTTTCTATAATTAATGGTAAACAACCCTTTTGAACACAGTAACCCAGAACTTCTTTAACTGCTCTTATTTCAGCTTGAATTGCTGAAACTTCACCTATTTTCTATGGTTCAACATATAGCAAATCACCTTCATCATTCCTAATACAAAATGTCAATGCACTAGGCCAAGATTTTCTTGGCTACCCCCATCAGATTAAATGAGCATACTTTTCCAAATGCTTAACAATTAGTGGCCAAGTATTAGGTATTTCATTCAACCATAGATGTCTAACTTTAGACAAAAAGACAATCTATCTATTCACACCTAGGATCAAAGTATGTTTAGACATAGAATTACCATTTCTAATAACATTTCTTCTCCTACAAATGAACCAAATAATGAAAGCAGGGACTGCCTTAAACAAAGGTTTTAACTTTGAGTAACAATCAGCTTTCCACCATGATTCAATGACTTGTCTTAGTTGCATTAGGGGTCCTACAATAGCCAATGAAATACCTAATATCAAGTAATTCATAACAACTAGCTAAAATATCATAACTTACCAATCATTGGATCGTCCGGGGAACCCTCATGATCTTGTCGAGCCCAAGTGCATAAGACCTATTATGTTTCTAACCACCATTGAACCTGAGGAAGGGTATGGTTGAGCCCATGGACGATTATCTCCCTCATTCTTAGTGATTGAAAGACAATCCCTTATCTTATGATCCCTTTTTCCACAACCAAAACATGAATTTCTATTGGCTAGACACTCAATTCTAGGGCTTTTTCCACCACTTTGAAACTTGTGTACCATTAGCTCACTAGAACTATTACCTTGGGAACGATTACCTCCACCGGACCTTGAATGTGAGAAATTACGACTATCCTTTCTTGCCCTCTTTGACTCCCTTAAGCTTCTCTTCTTCTATTTTTTGTGCCTGAACTATCAAACGGGATACATACATCTCCTTAACAAGCATGAAAATTAGGCTTTCTTTGACCACCAAGTCAGAAGCACCCGACACAAACTTACTCCTCCTTGCCCTTGAATCGGCAACCATAGTTTGAGCATATTTGGATAATTGTATGAATATCAAAGCATACTCCTTCACACTCATATTATCTTGATGAAGGTTAATGAACTCAAGTACCTTTGCCTTCCCTCATCTCAAGGGGAGAGAACATGTCACGCCCTGAGGCTACCCCCTAGACGTAACACGGGACCTAAGATAATGAGTCATCCCAAGTTAACTCTGAGTCTAGCATATATCAAGCATACTGAAAATGACTAAGTAAGACATGTACTATGCGGAAGCTTAAAACAGTGGATATTTGAAGTAGGGGGGAAATCTAACTAGTCTGAATATATATATAATAATAAGAGTTTAGTGATGACTGAAACAACACTTAACAAGTCGAGTTGAATCTACTATTATGTCTAAAAATTCTCTACTAAATTGAGTTGTTTAGACATGCCCCCGGCTAACCCTAACTAAACTGAAAACTAGAAATAAAGACTAAGATAGAAAGCATGTCTATTAACCTCGATGTATGAGGACTCGCAACTGAAGTTGTTGAAGTCGAATCGAGAATCAATATATTTAAGTGTGATCTGGATGTTGAGTGCCTAAACCTACACCATGAAAATGCATCAGTACTTGGAATGTACTGAGCATGCATGATATAGATATGCTAAGTTGAACAAAGTATATAAGTTTGACGATATCATTTATAATCGCACGAAGCCCAGATAGATTACCTAGTATATCTAAAGACAAAAAATCATATCATCTCTTCATATTAAATATGTAATTATGAAACCATATCATTTATAATCGCACGAAGCCCGGATAGATTACCTAATATATCTAAAGACAAAAAACCATATCATCTCTTCATATTAAATATGTAATTATGTACCCTTTTTTTGTTTTAGACACAAAATCAAGGTAGACTCTATTCACACTTTATTCTTATTTGTTGCAAAACACCAGAAAAAAAAGAGTTAAATGAATGATTTGCTTAATTAACACAACATCTTATTCCCTAAAAAAATTGATTCTCAATTAAAGTAAATATATGTCTTTATTTTGTTTATTTAAAGCACCCAAATATATGACACTTTTAACTTTTATTCTTTACTATGGAAGCAAGGCTTGTATTATTCCTTCATAATAAATCCTATAAGAGTGTTGAAATGTATGAAATGTTTTTGTCTTAATACAGGTATGAAATGTATTTTTCTTATACTCTTTATTATGTTTAAATATTGTAAGTCTCTTATCAACACGAGGGTCAATCAGAAATAGTTTCTCTATCCCTAAGATAGGAATAAGATCTGCGTAGATCCTGTCTTGTCATACTTTACTTTTCGCCCTAAGTGTCTAGTAGTAGTAGACTAGATAGGCACGGCCCGTGCCAGCATGGGCCCAACACTGGATATTTCATGTAGTGATATGCTTTGCATAGTCATTTGGTGACAAACCAAATGATAGCCGCCAAAGTACTTTAAAAAAGGGGGGAAAATAGCACATGAAAAACATACAATTGAACTTGCATAAGCTTATATGATTGGGATAGTGGAAATCATATATGTGAAATGTCAGGAAAAGACAAATACAAATCTTTAAAAACAATTATGCACAAGTGGTACAAGTCAAATAATAGTGTCTTCTTGTGCTTCCCAACAACTATTACTACGTAGTTCTTCAAAATTACTCGAGCTTGTTAGCTAGATCAACTATGACTTCTTTCTCTAGAAAGCTGGTACATCAGTCTTTCTTGTACAATTTAACGACGCTGTATAAAAACCATACAACATAACATAGCAAACCAACTTTCACCGTCGATTGCTTATCCCTTCACTCATTTAATTATGTGCATGACTTCAGTGAATGTTGATTTGGTGCTTGCAAGAGAACATGTTTTATGTTCAGAATTATACATATCATCACTCATTTTACTTGATCAGAATCTAATTGAGTAAATAGAAGTAATGATATCACTACTGATTTTATGCCAACCAAAAAATCCAAATCATATCAAATGAATTAGTCCCAGCCTTGTCGTAACCATTTCTCTTGATACTTTTACGCCTTCTACCTCTCTCCATTGTTTACCTGAAAGAGGGAATGACGGAGTCAAAAACTTCATACATGAAAACTTAAAATTAAGAGTGAATTCGGCCTCTTTAACTGAACCTTATACATCATTTTTGAGAAAATTGAAAAAATAATTGAGATGTATGCATAAATTTCAGCAAAAGGAGAAGTAACACAAAAATATTAGCTATTACAATTTACAAACAATAAATTAGTAGTGACATTGAATTTTTTTAAAAAGCTGAACTTATAGAGCAACACATAATTGACAAGTAATTAAAGAAGCCACTATAAGGGCAAACAAATTACACATACTTAAGAATGTTAATGACCACTGCCTTGCACATATGGAAGCAATCAGTTCCTTCATTTTCTTATTTTAAGTAGAATTTTTAAATCTATCCAGCAAAATTTTTCTTGAAGTAGAGTACCATTCTTGTTATGTATTCTCCTGAACAATGACAAATAAGACATTGCATTCTCTAACTGATTCTCTTCCTTTGTAAAAAATGTGTGATATTTTCTAGTACATAAGAGCTTAATATCCTTCAAAACAAAAAAACATTTGATTAGATCCTACGTTTCTCAAAAAACATTGAGCATTTTTTTGGAAGAATCACATTTGCATGGCATTATAGATTCCAGTAAAAGGAACTACATAAAATTATTTGTTTGGATAAACAAATACTAAGTTCTTCACACCTCATCATGGTCATGGACATACATTTTTAAAAAGAAGAGCAGGGGAAACATTTCAAGTACATCTTCTCACTAATCAAATAGACCAGAACATGACTTCTCAAAATGATAAAAACAGAAGCTACCTCCACATGTTGTCACGCATAATTTGTTTTGATGGTAAAATCAAGTCGGTTAAAGAATTCCTACATTACAAAAAATAGTTAAATGTTACACTCAAAGGACTTTGCAAGGTTTATAGGAAGTCGGATCTATGATGATCAATATGCAACTCCATTAAGTGCTCATTATCAAAACTCGAGTTCAGTGACTATTAGGCTCTGGCTTTGTTTTTCACAACTTAAGTTAATGATTAATACTGATAAATATTGAGAAATATTATCCGAATTTCACAACTTATAGCTCAAGATTATAAACATCAAGTTGGCACCATTGCCAAATTATAATTGTAGTAAACATGCTCGAGAACCCGATAGCTCCCAAGGTTTCATGATATCATCATATTAGTTCTCCTCAAAATAGCCCAGTTCAACACTTCATTTTCCCTTTTTAGTTGTAACAACACTTTATCGTCCTCAAAATAATCAATTTAATATAAAGACTAACAAAAAAAAAAAAAAAAAATTTGATTGCAATCGATGCATATAGCATCCTTCCAGAAAAATTGATAATTTTACCTATTAAACTTTTTCTTAAGACAAACCAACTTAAATGGGGAAACAATAAATGGAAGGACCACATCAAGATAGAAAAATATAGCAACTTTAAAAAAAAAAATACAAACTAAGAATCATTCTAACCAATCTGAAGCGACAATTTGAGATTCACAAAATTGATATGAAGCTTCATCTTCTTCATCTTTGACTTGTCGTTTGCATCTTCATCTTCTTCCTCTGCCATCAATTTTCTAACCCTTTGTCACCACCTGAAGGTACGCCGCACTCTGTTTATTTGTTCTGCATGTGATTGGATGATGAATGTTTTGTGTATGAGCGATGAAAATTGTGGTATATGAGAATTGCACTATTGCAGTAAGTTGTAGTTTGCTGAGATAATCTATTGATGTTTTGTGTATGACTATAAAATCGTGAAATATAAGAATTAGTGAGTGTAGTTCCGAGAGAGCTATACTATGTGCATCGTACTACGCTTTACTTTCGTTAATTTGACTCCTTTTAGATTTCACTTTTTCAAATCTTGAGTTCGATTTGATTAGCTTATTATTACTTTGACGAACATAGCTAAGAAAATCGATCTTTATATATTAATTAGATTTTATTTTCTTCTGTATTTAGCTCGAAAAGAAGATTTACAATAGAAGAAAGATTTAAAATTCTCTATAGTTTAGAGGGAAACAACAGTGTGTATGCTGTTAGATCATTAAGAGTTGATAAAATTCCAAGGACTAGAAATGTGCTTTTGGCCAATATGTCAAACAATTTAAGTTCTTATTGTTACTCCTAGTAGAAGGAACACATGAATTTTTACATGGCAGAATTTATTTGTTTGATTTTGACTTGGCTTGGAATACACCAAAATGTCTTGTGGTCTGGTCTTTATGCTCACGTGGAAAATTAAAATTAAAGAGTTGGTAGAGACATTCGTTTTGGAATAGAAAATAGACTAAACAGTGTTTTAAAAGACTCTTCTGGGACTCGCCTCGGGGCTCGCCCTGGGGCGGGACTCTAGCAAAATGCCTCGAGACTCAAGTATGGGACTCAGTTCTATAAGACTTACGCTCTAAGCGCCCGACTGTACGCCCTAAGCACTCCCAACGCCCAACGTTCGGGATTCGCCTAACAGATCTTACACAAATTATGTGTTAAAATCTTTAATTAACATTGTTGACCCTCATAATTCTTGAATAAATGAATGATACGTAACTTTTTAATCTATAAATACAAAAAAAAATTGAGAGTAACTCAAACAACAATTGTAGTATTACATATTTACTATTTGGTAATACTATGAAGGTAATTATATATTACGTAATATTTTTCTTAAAAATATGTAGCGAAATTTTACTTTTTCACTTATCATTGGTCTTCATGGTTTTGTCATATGTCTCAAAATTATTATATTTTGTTTAACTATTTGGAAGTAGTTTTATTTTTATTCATGAAAGAGTGATGTTTATATTTCTGAAATAATAATTATAATACTTCTTTTCTTTTTTTATAGATTATCAATACTTATCTCAAATAAAAATCATTATATAATTTCTATATATTATATGTTTTTCATAAAAAATTATTTATAAAATCATTGAAAGAAATTTAATTAGTAGTAAAACTATAAAATTGAATATACATGAGACTACGCCCCGTAGATCCATGGGACTTACGTCCCGTGTCTCGGGGCTTACGCCTCGCTCCGTACTGTATAAAACGCCTCGCCTCACACCCCCACCTTTTAAAACACTGGACTAAAAGGTAGGTAACAAATAAATTGAAATAGAATAATTAACTTTTCTATTCTTTATCTTGGTATCTGGGTCCGTTCTAGTACCTGCTGCTATCTTCAATTCACTGGTGTGAAATCATGTGTTTGCCTCTACTAGGATTTGAATTTGATACCGACACTTGTGCTTTAGTTACTGACTTAGGAATGGCTCAAAGGCAGAAAAAAAGTGGCTCATTTTGTGTTTTATTGTTTGAAATATTGTTAAACATGTGATCAAAATAATTATCTCCTTCAATTGGAGTAGAAACCTGGAACAATTTGATTAGTATTACTAAAGGACCATTTTGTAATGTGAAGAGTCAAGAATATGTTATATCCCTATATCAAGTGAATGTTTTCCCATCGTTTCAATATATATAACTCTCTTTTTAGTTGAACAATCGAAAAATGTTTGCACTATTCTATTTTCAGGCAACTTTCAACGATTCAAATTTATTAAACTTTAGCTTAAACATTTCTTCATCAAACTAACTTACACATAACTTGTAAGACATTGCATAGCAGTGACGCAGCGGAAATATAGAGTGATCGACATACCTCCAACCATTGTTAGCGATATAGTCGGAGTCTACAATTCTTCTTTTCTTCAAAGATCTTCTAAGCACTCAAAACCTCACTCTTAGATGATATGGAGTTTTTTAGAAGTAATGTGCTTAGGGACCTTTGAACCAAATGACATATTTATAACCGTGCTTCCATCAAGAACGGTTAAGAGGTTATGAGAAGTTACCAACCACGAGAGTAGTAGGATAGTGGATCCATGTAGTGGGATAATGGGTAGTTAACCATTATCCCATTAGTGGGATAATGGGTAATTAACCACTTTCTCATTAGTGGTATAATGGATAGTTAACTACCTTCTGATTAATGGGATAATGGGTAGTTAACTACCTTCCCATTAGTGGGATAATGGACCCATGTAATACAGATCATATCAGCATTAACAAAAATGCTAACATTCTCCCACTTGGTCCGTATATTCTAATCTCATTAATGAAATATAATACACGAATATCATGGCGATAGTTTCTCTTGCAGTGAGTAGTACCTTCCATGTATCACAATGCACTATATCTCTAAACTTTAACACATATAATTAATGAATAAACTCAATATTTATTCAAGGTTCATATTTTAGTGAGAATTCTGAAAATAAAACTGAATGTGCGCACAGTTAATGAGAAATATCATATAAAATAGAGTTTCGTAAACATTCATTGTTACAACGAAATTTACATAGTGGGACTAAGTCCCATTGTGACTACATGATCCTTAAATTTTTGTGGTGGCATGCCTTTAGTTAAAGGATCAGCTAGCATTACTTCAATGCTAACGTGTTCAATGACCACTTTCTTGTCTTTAACACGTTCTCTTATGGATAGATATTTGATGTCGATATGCTTGCTTCGACTACCACTTTTATTATTCTTAGCCATAAAGACAGCATCTGAATTGTCACAATATAACCTTAATGTCTTAGATATAGAGTCGACAATTCTAAGTCCAGAAATAAAACTCTTTGACCATACAACATGTGAAGTAGCCTCGAAACAAGAAATGAACTCAGCCTCCATAGTGAAAGTAGTAACTAGAGTCTGTTTGGCACTTCTTCAAGATATAGCTCCACCGGCTAACATAAATATGTATCCTGAAGTTGATTTCCGTGAATTAACACAGCCAGCAAAGTCTGAATCAGAGTAGCCAATGACTTCCAAGTCATCTGATTGTTTGTACATAAGCATGTAGTCTTTTGTTTCTTGAAGATATCTTAAGAATTTATTTGCAGCTCTCCAGTGGTCAAGACCTAGATTACTCTGATATCTTCCTAACATTCCAACAACAAATGATATGTCAGGTCTTGTACAAACATGAGCATACATTAAGCTTCCGATAGCAGAAGCGTAAGGAATGTCCTTCATTTGTTCCCTCTCAAGATCGTTCTTCGGGCACTGATTCAAGTTGAACTTGTCACCCTTCACAATAGGAGCTACACTTGGTGAACAATCTTTTATTCGGAACCTCTCTAAAATTTTATTGATATAGGATTCTTGAGATAAACCTAAGGTACCTTGATATCTATCTCGATGAATCTTAATACCAATAACATAAGATGCATCACCCATGTCTTTCATATCAAAACTTTTAGAGAAAATTGTTTCACCTCATGTATCATTCCCTTATCATTGGATGCAAGTAAGATATCATCCACATATAGAACTAAGAAACATATTTTACTCTCACTGATCTTTTGGTATATACATTGATCCATATGTTCTCAACAAAGTCGAAAGAAGAGATAACATTATGAAATTTCAAATACCATTGACGGGAAGCTTGTTTCAGTCCATATATGGATTTCTTTAACTTGCATACCAAGTGCTCAGCATTACTAGAGGATAATCCTTTAGGTTGTTTCATATAAACTTTTTCCTCTAGATCACCATTGAGAAATGCGGTTTTCACATCCATCTGTTTCAATTCTAAGTCAAAGTGTGCTACTAATGACAATATTATGCGCAAGGAATCCTTTTTAGACACAGGAGAAAATGTCTCTGTGTAATCAATTCCTTCCTTTTGAGTGAATCCTTTAGCACGAGTCTTGATTTATATCTTTCTATGTTGCCTGATGAGTCCTTTTTAGTCTTAAAACCCCATTTACATCCAATGGGTTTAACACCACTAGGCAAATCAACAAGATCCCAGACCTCGTTACTTTTCATAGAATTCATCTCTTCTTTCATGGCATTTACCACAATTCAGACTCTTTAGAATTCATGACTTGTAAAAAAGACTTAGGATCATTTTCAAATCCAATATCAGATTCTTGCAAATATACAACAAAGTCACTAGAAATTGCTGATTTTCTTTCTCTAGTAGATCTTCCCAACGTTGCACCAACATTTTCCTGTGGATTATGTTGTTCAACTGGTTGTTCAATAATTTCAGGAATTACTTGAACAACTTGATCTATATGCATATTTTCAGCAACTTGTGGAATCTCATTGATTGGTTGCTCAACACCCAATTGAACTTGAGGGGTATTATGTAGAACAATCAATTTTTTACTTGAAGTGGAAGGTTAATCTGCTATAGAAATTGTATTCTGAAATTGATCACTCCCACTAATTAAGTCATTTTCAAGAAATTTTGCATTTCTTGATTCCACAATCCTAAAACTGTTAGATGGACAATAGAATTTGTATCCTTTAGACCTTTCGGAAAATCCAATGAAATATCCACTAATGGTCCTAGGATTCAGTTTCTTTTCTTGTGGGTTGTAAATTCTCACTTCAGACGGGCATCCCCATACACGTATATGTGTCAAACTAGGTTTCCAACCTTTGAATAACTCAAAAGGCGTCTTTGGAACAGCCTTGGTTGGAACTCGGTTTAATATATACACTGCTGTCTTAAGAGATTCAATCCACAAGGACTTAGGTAGCTTAAATTTATACTTAACATACTACGCACCATGTCCAATAATATTCGGTTTCTTCTTTCTGCTACACCATTCTGATCCGGAGATCCAGGCATAATATATTGGGCAACAATCTCATTTTGTTGAAGAAACTTCGCAAATGGACCTTGTGCTTGTCCATCTACTGTATATCTACCATAATACTCACCACTTCTATCAGTTCTCACAATCTTAATTTATTTTTCGCATTGTTTCTCTACTTCAGCCTTGAAAACTTTAAAGGCTTCTAATGCTTCGCTCTTATTATGAAGCATGTAGAGATACATATATCGTGAGTAATCATCTATAAAAGTGATAAAGTATTTCTGACCATATGCGTCCATGTCTGGATAATATATATCTGAATGTATGATTTCTAATACGGTTGAACTCCTCTTGGCACCTTTCTTTGACTTGTTGGTCTGCTTGCCTTTAATGCAATTCGTACAAGTATCAAAATCATTAAAATTTAAAGTACTAAGTACTCCATCATTTACGAATCTCTTAATTCTATCGTTGGAGATATGTCCCAATCTCCGATGCCATAAGATAGAGGAATCTTCATTTATAACACATCTTTTAGTGCCAGTTTATACATGCATAACAATATGAGTGGAATAATTTTGTAAATTAAGAGAGAAAAGATCATTAGACAATGTACTATATCCAATAAGTTTAGATTTATAAAATAGTTTGGAATCACCTTCTCGAAAGAAAGAATATCTCAAAGGTACAAGTCTTGATACTGAAATTAAATTCCTAGAAAAATTAGGAACATAAAAAGTCTTTTCCAACTCTAAAATAAAACCACTACTAAGAACTAAATTGCATGTCCCAATAGCTTCCACATGCGACTGCATCTTGTTTCCAGAATAGATGTTTCGCTCAGCTCCCGCTGGCTTCCGCAGGTTTCTTAAATCCTGCAAGGAATTCGTAATATGGATTGTAGAAGCAGAATCAATCCACCACGTGTTATGATTAACATCAATCATATTAGATTCATAACAAACAAGAGAGATAGAAGTACCTTTCTTAACAAGCCATTGTTGAAACTTGACACAATCCTGCCTTATGTGCCCCTTCTTTCTACAGAAGCGACACTTGGCTTCCTTTTTTATGTCATTTTCAAGTGGTGTCTTTCCTTTAGACCTCTTGTTCGCTTGATTGGTCTTCTTTCCTTGAGTAGTCATGAATGCACTTTCTCCTGTTTCCATCAGTAGTCGACCTTCTTCTTGAACACACATGGCCATGAGTTCATTAATAGACCATTTATCTTTATGTGTGTTATAAGAGATTTTAAAGGGATCATATTTGCAGGTAGAGTATTCAGGATATAGTGCACAAGAAAAGTTTCAGACATTTCAACTTCAAGAATCTTTAGTTGAGCCGCTAAGTCTCGCATTTTCATAATGTGCTCACGCACATTTCTCACACTAGTGAGCCTCATTGATGAGAATTTCAAATTAAGGTGCTGGCAAGTGCCTTATCTGAAGTCTCAAACTGTTCGTCAATAGCCTTCAGTAATGTCCTTACATTGTTATGTTGTTCGACAGAACCACGAATACCAGCAGAGATTTTGGTCTTTATGAACATAACATTCAAATGGTTAGAGCATTCCCATTGTTCATGAAGAAAAATCTCATCTTGAGTGCTGATTTTATTAATAGGTGGCTCGTCTTTCCGGATAGCATAATCAATATCCATACACCCTAAGTGAAGGAGAATTCTCTCCTTCCAAATCTTATAGTTCTCACCATTCAGTTCGGGAATATCACAAATATCAGAGAAATTTGCATGTTGCATAACTGCAAAAAATATACATACATACTTAACATAAATTTGAGGCAAGTAATATAAAGTTGAGTTTACTGACATAAAAATTGCATGTGGGCTAAATTTTTAATTCTATTAGATTCATATTTATGATAAAATTATCAATTTAATAGCATGATATTCTATCTTTATGACAAAACTATTAAACTCTCATTCATAATTCCTATGGGTAATTATGAAAAGTATTTAATATTTCATCTTAATTAATTATGCAACTTAGTAATAAAGAAATTAAGTTATCATATCATGCATAATTAATTACAATTCTAATGTCTAAAAATTTCTTTATGTGATCCTTAACTTTTAAAAAATTTATTCAATTAAAGATGTTGTGGCTAAACTTTAATCAAATAAATTCTAGATCACTTAGACATTTATTTCTTTAAGTGATCCAAAATATAATATATAATATCATTTCATTAAGATTGTTGTGGCTAAATCTCAATCAAATAAAATTATATGAATCACTAAATATTAACTCAAAATCATATACAAGATTTATTGTTGAACATTATGCAACAAAACAACAATCTCTTTGCTTTTTATTATTAGAAAATGTTTTCAAAAATTTCAAAACAAGATCTGAATTTTAAGAACCATTTTGAGCGTTTTTAGAGAATTCCGACAATTAACAAAGCAGAGGAAATTCAACGACTCTAATGCCAAATGTAAGACATTGCATAGCAGTGATGCAGCGGAAATATAGAGTGATTGACATACCTCCAGTCATTGTTAGCGATATAGTCGGAGTCTACAATTCTTCTTTTCTTCAAAGATCTTCTAAGCACTCAAAACCTCACTCTTAGATGGTATGGATTTTTTTAGAAGTAATGTGCTTAGGGACCTTTGAACCAAATGACATATTTATAACCGTGCTTCTATCAAGAACAGTTAAGAGGTTATGGGAAGTTACCAACCACTAGAGTAGTAGGATAGTGGATCCATGTAGTGGGATAATGGGTAGTTAACCATTATCCCATTAGTAGGATAATGGGTAATTAACCACTTTCCCATTAGTGGGATAATGGATAGTTAACTACCTTCCCATTAATGAGATAATGGGTAGTTAACTACCTTCCAGTTAGTGGAATAATGGGTCCATGAAGTGGGATAATGGACCCATGTACTACGGACCATATCAGCATTAACAAAAATGCTAACATAACTACTATATTCTTTGGTTATAACTAATATAATATAAACTCCTGTCATATAGAGAGGAATTAATGAGTATCAATTTCCCTCCCTTCTTTAAGCTTACAAAGTTAATCCATTTGCTACTGTTTGGAAACTGAAAAATAAAGATTGAAAATTGGATGTCTTGAAGTAAGAAGACATTATATACTAGCCCAACTTTGTGACTCAGGTATCTTCATAATTTAATGTTGGAATTGAAGTCGTGCTAGTTGTGACTTGTATGCTTACTTTGCAGCCGTTGTTAGCCTTGTCAAAACTGTGTTGTATTTGAAAGACGTGTGTCTCATGTTTCTGAATAGACGGTGTATAAAGGAATTTGTGCATTATTCTAAAGACCTTGTATTGGACATTTAAGTGGACAGATCACAGATAGATTGAACAATAAGATCCTCCTAAGCCATTTGAATGGTATGCTGGTCCACACAAAGCATACATGGTTTAGTATCAGTAAGAATGCCATAAATAATCTTAAGAATAGTGTTTTTTCCCTGATTCTATGATTTTTTTATGAACAAAATTATCGTATGGTTAATGATATCGGCGTCATATGATACTTGACTCTGTCTTTCTCTTTCTAATTTAAGTAAGGATTGTGTTTGTTCCCTGATTCTTTTCTTCAAAATCTGTACTCTTGATTTTCCCTCTACAGATTTAAAGAAAAATAGATAACTAGTTAAGTTTGAAGAACATAAAAAAAAAATTATTCTTAAAATTTAGCTTCACAAGGAAAATCTTATCATTTAGTATGTTGATTTTTATTAGAGTTTTGATGCCAATAGTGACAATGAAGTAGCAGTATAAGCACTGCTCAAGTTGGTGGTGGCGACAAGTTCTTTCTTCTCGCAAAGGTAATCACTTTTACCATCTGTATGGTTCTTTATTTGGTTGTTCTTTTTGCAACTATATATTATCCAGAAAATCTGTACATTGTAAGTGTACCAAAGATGAGTTGAGGCAGGGCTTCTTTGGAGAAGAAAATCCAGAAAAAAAGATGAGTTGGCTAAGCCTACAACCTTGAATATTTTTGTTGTCATTCTTGCTTCCTTCTTCTCTAATTAGTATTCGGAATAATAAAAGTGTGTACAAATAATTGATAATTTTTGTGAACGATATTCATATTTGAGAAATGTGTAGTGACAAGTAGGATTGTCTCTTTCATAAAATTTATAGGTATCCCTTAATGTCATGTGGATATTTATGGATAAACTGATATATGTTTTCGATAATGTGTAGAGCTGGCTGTGTATCTATTGCAGGGTGAATTATGCATGTACTTCAAAAAAAATCAATTCTTATATATTGATGCAATTAGCTATGGTCTGCTTTCGTAGTGTTCAATTCTGTTGGATACTTCTCTGTCTTATCGAGATCTATTCAGGTTCATAGCTAATAGAGAAAAATGAGAAATTTTGCATGGATTGTGAAAACGAATAGTACTGATTGTCTTGATTCAGAATGTCATCAGCGGATCATCCATGACATTGGTCATGATCCAAGCTGCCATAGTTTGACTTGGGTAAAAGAAATAATGGCTCAATATTTTTGTTTGTCTATAGTTGAACAGATTCTCACTTTTTTGATAACTTGAATGCATTCTTATTGTTTTGATGATTCATACCTTTTTTTTACTGCTAGAAAACAAGACAACGGATGTATTGATTGATCTTGTTTTATACAAATGATGATGTTTGAGTTTGATAATTATTCTATTACTATCATTGAATTAATTCTCCAGTTAATTATATGAATTAAGGTGAATTCATGGCCAGCTTAAGTTTCAATAATAATTGCCACTAAAATAGTTCTCTTTACCGGCAATTACAGTATTTTTATTAGTAATAACAAATGCCGCAAAATATGAAAGTTTTACCAGTAATAATGATTGTCACTAAACAAATGTCGCTAGAAGTGATTAATAATTGCCGCTAAATAAATGCCGCTTGAAGTATTTATTTTTAGCGGCAATAATATGGGTCTTTACCGGCACCCTAAATAAATGCCGCTAAAGGCTTTAGCGACACTGGATGCACTAGCATTAGTTTAATTTCCGCTAAAAGTTTTTGCGGCAATAACTATTGCCGGTAAAAGGAAAATTAATTGCCGCTAAAACTCTCTTTTGGTGTAGTGCATTGCAGACTCAGGATTCCTTTTTTTAAAAAAAATTAAACATGTGAGGCTCGAAGGCCTCTTTCAGACTCTGGAGTTAGGATCAACATGACACTATATTTAGATAAAGAGGGAAATGTAAGCCTTATGAAACAAAATCATAAAGCAAGATGATATGAAAACTACTATTTTACTAATTGCAATGATCATACTAATAATATTAATCAAGAGATAAATTACAATACAAAAATTTATATATTAGACTTTGTAAGAATTAGAGAGTCAACTGTATCTTTAGGTATAACCTCTTCTTTTATCAAAACAACTGAAAATAAGACGACACATTGCTTTACCTGTAAGATGACAAATTGAGGCGGCCAAGAACTCTCAAAATCAGCATAAAAATCCTTGGTGTTGTGAGTCCTCACATTGAAAAGGCTTCTAATGGCAGTGAATGTGAAAAATGATAAAGTTGATTTTCCGAATATCATAGATTTCTCTAGTATAGTTTCTAGAATGGTCTAGTGTAGTACTTAGAATAATTATCTTGAAGATATATTTAGATATTCTAAAGAAAGTGCTAGAAGATAAGTTTCACTAGAACTTTCTTGAAGATATTTTTGTAGTAAATAATAGAATAGTCTAGAGCTTGTAGTATCTTGAATAATCCATTGGTTAGTATAAATGTGGGATGATAGTGTACATTTGTAATAAAACCCAAGCAAACCAAGAACAACCTAATAAAAGAGTATTCTTCTTAAACAAGTTTTCATTTCTAGTTTCCTCTTCTTTAGTTGAATCTTCCGATCTTAGTTAATGATCTTGGGCTAGCAGAAGACTTTCCGAATTATACTTTTCTTCTGCTATTCTCTACATGGTACCAGATCCATAGCCGTAGATTGGCTAGTTGGTTTTTCAATATCGGGTTGGTGGTAGATTCAATTGGTTTGTCCAGATGGATTTTAGCAGCCGTGTTAATGGACTGGGGATAGAGTTGTTGAATCAGTCCAATTACAAGGTATGAAAGACATGTATGGAATCATACCTTGTGTAAGAGGATTTGTGGGATGTTGTCAATGGTAATGACACAAGTCCTCCTGCCGACGGACCGGAAAATAGCAGTGCATACAAGAAGTAGAAGCAGGTTAATGCTAAGGCGGAGTTGATTCTGAAGAGGGCAATCTCCTCTGGCTTATTTGATCATATTATAAGGTGCAAATCAGCGCACGAAATATGGAGGACCCTGGATCGCTTGTTCGACAAGAAGAATGAAGCTCGGGTGAAGATATTGGAGAATGAATTGGCTAACACTACTCAAGGTGACCTTTCTATCGCTGAGTATTTTTTGAAGATTAAGAACTTATGTTCCGAGATATCTTTGTTGAATCTAGAAGAGGCAATTTCTGAAGCACGAATGAGAAGAATAGTCATTCGTGAGTTGAAGCCTGAATACATTCCATTTGTGACGTCGATTCAAGGATGGGCTCAACAACCATTCTTGGAGGAATTTGAAAATTTGTTGTCATCACAAGAACTACTACCAAGCAGTTGGCTAGTGTATTTGTCAAGGAAGGAGAAGAAAATTCTCTTGTAGCCAACAAGAGGAATTTTAAAGGAAAAATAAGAGATATGACACACTCTTGATCCTCAGGTGGTTCACGCTCACTTAGAGAGAAGGAAGAGTCTTCTAACTAGTAAGAAGCCTCTCAGATGTTATTGTTGTGGCGAAATAGGGCACATAAAGAAATATTGATGAGCCAAGGAGAGCAATATGGCTCAAAAAGTTACCGAGAAAGAAGAAGAGTGGGGAAAATGTTTAGTAGAAGAGGCTCGAGCAATAGATACCATGATTTTCATCAATCTTGAAAGAGATTGGATCGAGGATTTAGAATATAATATAGTCGATCATTTGGAGAAGCAAGAAACTAATGTTGTCGACATTAATCAAGAAAATTTTGAGGATGTTCCAAGTGGTGATATGGTATCCTCCATTGAAGAAATAGAAAAAGAAGATCCCGAAAAAGCAATATCTGAAACTACATGTGCTAGTTGTGACCATTACAAAGAAAACATTGATGGAGATGTACTGGAAGCGAAAGTATTTGGTCAATCATCTGAAATATCACGGTCAATTAATGGCTTGGAGCAATTTTTTAAAGCAGATGGAGAAAGTAGAGATCAAATAGAGGAAGAAGTTTATATTAAAGTATTGGAGTCAAACGATATGCTCTTTAAAAGCTATGAAGCTGCCAAAAAATATATCAAGGAGATGATAAGAGAATATGACAGTAGATCCTATGTTGGTGTTGAGACTTCACAGGAAATTGATAGTATTTCTCTCGATAATATAATTGTTGAGAAGTTGAGAGAAAGGGGGAGTTTGAGAACTCAACAAGGAGATAATCAACATGGATAAACTGACGGTGAAAAATCTTTATAATTTGAAGAAGGAGGAGGAGTTTGGAAGAAAATGCTGAGATTTTCACCAAGACGTGGCTCAAAGATTCGTTTGAGTTCTTCCACAACAAGTGTGGGGTAGTTTCCAAAAATCACTTTAAGGGGGAGTGTGAAAAATGATAAAGTTAACTTTTGGAATATCATAGATTTTTCTAGTATAGTTTCTAGAATGGTATAATTATCTTGAAGATATATCTAGATATTCTAAAGAAAGTGCTAGAAGATAAGTTCACTAGAACTTTCTTGAAGATATTTTTGTAGTAAATGATAGAATAGTCTAGAGCTTGTAGTATCTAGAACAATCCATAGGTTAGTATAAATATGGGATGATAGTGTACATTTGTAATAAAACCCAAGCAAATCAAGAACAACCTAATAAAAGAGTATTCTTCTTAAACAAGTTTTCATTTCTAGTTTTCTCTTCTTTAGTTGAATCTTCCGATCTTAGTTAACGATCTTGGGCTAGCAGAAGGCTTTCCGAATTATATTTTTCTTCTACTATTCTCTACAGTGAACAGTGTAGTGAGTTCTCCTACACTTGACAGATTTTCCTAAAGTAAATGTGTTCAATGCTAAAGACATTAATGTTGAAATTGTCATTCTTAGCTCATCAAAAACATGTATTTTCTTAATTGTACTTCACAAGGGCAAAACATCAAAGAACAATCACGAGCAAGAATATATAACTGAATTAAATATAAAACACAAAAGAAGTAGCTATTAATGTGGGAATCCCAAGTCTCAGCAACTACAAAATGCATAATGAAGACAATAAAGGTAAACACCAATCAGGCAAAAGAACAATCACGAGCAAGAATATATAAATGAAATGCATATAAAACACAAAATCAGTGATAATTAGTGTGAGAATCTCATATCTCAGCAACTACAAAACGTATAATGAAAGACAGTAGAAGGTAAATACCAAATGGAATCACAAGCAAGAATATATAATTATATTGCATATAAAACACAAAAATAGAAACAATCACGGACAGATTCAGCTTATGGCCAGGGAGTTCATTCAAATCCCCTTCAGCGAAAAAATGATTAGAATGAAAATTACCTCGAAATTTCATATCCATAGTCAAATATGAAATTTCGTCACTAAATTAATGCATCAGCTCAGACTCGAATCAGTCACCTCTAATTTTCCATCAATTGTTCTCCATTTGTAAGTCTCTTCTTCTCCTTCTCCGCCAAGAGCGAGAATAGAGAGAATGAAAAATAGAAAAAGTAGAAAAAAGAACCAAAGCAAAATTATTGAAAATTAGAGAAGGAAGACACGTGTAGTGCAAATGTTTATTTTATAGTGAATATAGCTCAAATGGTGTAGTACAACAAACAAAACTTCTTGTACAACTCTAGAGTTTTTTGTTAGTACACCCAAACTCCCATTTCTAAATAACACCCAAACTCCCATTTCTAAATAAGAAATAAGAAGAAGAGTGACTAGTAGTTACCAACATTAAGTCTGTTAATTTTTATCTTCTAAGTTTTGTCGTGGAAATTATTATTTTAATAGTTTATTGTGGTAAAGTCCTCATAGCTCTATAAGAAGGGTTTTGTTTCGATTTTAGAAATTTTTGTTACGAGTATATTAAGATTTATAATATTTAATTGATAGTGTTAATGATTTTTCATATGTTACTCAAGTTTAACATGAAATAGTCATAGCATACTATTATTGGTATTTAAAATTATCTTGATTGAATTTATATTTGGTCAATAAATACAATTTAAAACCTCATATGAGTTTGAGTACTTTTCTCTAGTTATAAATTGATCAAAGTCCAAACTTTCTCAATCTATAAATTGATCAAGTTCCATACTCGAGATAACATTAAAGAAATCTTAAATAATACGTGTCATTGCTTTTTAAGTGATTTGATTGTGTATTTCTTTTATATAGTTTAGGTGCGTAAAACTTTAGTTCATTTATATTTTTCAATAATTACCCTATAAGTTACTCGATTGTGCACATAACATTTTATAATCATAAAACTTAAACTCGATTGACTAAGTTACTTGTTCAATCAGGAAAGCATTCAAAAAATGTCCTTAGAATTTGAAATGTTGGACATTACAATTCCAAGACAACAAACTATATCAAGAAGACGTCAAATACCAAAAGTTCCATTATTTATGAGGATTGACAATCAAAAAAGTGATGACTATGATCCTAAAGTTGTTTCATTGAGACCTTATCACCATGGAAAGTTAGAACTCAATTTTGTTGAAAATTTCTAGCCAAAGTCTCTAGAAATGTTGATTCATGGAAGTAACATAAAACAAGATTTCTTCCTTGAAGAAATTCTAAGGGAGATTGATGATTTTGGAAGTTGTTACCTTGAAGAATTCGTAAATAAGTATAACGATTATGAATTTGCACTAATGATGCTCATTGGCGCGTGTTTCATACTAAATGATATCGAGATATCAACAAGGTCCACACCAAATTCAATTCCCAAAAATTGCAAGCGCATACAAGAATTTTCGTGGGTCTTTTGGGTATTGAATATAGGATCAAAAAATTTCCTTGTATTTAAAGTTGGGAAAATACACAATTACCCCCCCCCCCCCCCCCCGGACTATGACCGAAATCCCATAGACACACCTTAACTAAACTAAGGTTCTATTACCCCCTGTACTTATTTTTTTTTTATAATTTTGTGCACCTTTTTGAGTTACGTGGCATCCAAATATCTCTCACGCACCTCAATTGCGTGAAGTCACGGAGTGTGCCACGTAACACAAATGGTGCACAAAATTACAAAAAAATATAAGTTCAGGGAGTAATAGGACTTAAGTTTAGTTAAGGTGTGTCTTTGGAATTTCGGTCATAGTCTAAGGGGGTACTTGTGCATTTTTCCATTAAAAGTTTAACCAAAGAAAATAAGTTGAGTGTCACTATATTAAGCTAAAAAAAGTTTGTTTCGAAAGATTTTGGGTCCATAGTTCTTGATTGTGGAGAAAAGGGATGGAATTATTATCTACTATTTGTGGTATATTGATTAATATAATAAGGTTCCCATCTAATAATGACGGTGGTTTCAAAATGGCGAGAGATGGTGAAATTTGGTGATCCCCATTGATGATCTACTAAGTTGCTATGGAGAAAAAACCAAATAAGAAAAATAATTAAAAAATTAAATGCATATATTTATGAAAAATATTAAAAGTAAAATTTTAATAATTATTTTTTCTCTTCACTACACTCTCTCAAAGAGAGTGCAATACACTCACGGTCACGGTCCGAGTTTACACACTGGACGTGGCCGGCACTCAAAGACCATTATTGGTCCCCAAGCGAACCCTCATCCTGGCTGACTACAAGCGGAAGACTAACTTAAGCATATAAAAACTTAAAATCTGAACAAAACTCATGAAACTGAAATACAAACTTTAACTCAAATGAAAAACTTTGAATAAAATAATATATTAAACTCACCATAAAATAGGCAACTTAAGTCTTTAAAATATTTAATAAAATAAATGAATGATACAGACTTCTTCACTAAACTGACTACCTATGAAGCCTCTAACTGATAAAAGATGGAAGTCAGAACAAGATCCACGACATCCTGACTAAACTGAAGAGTAAGTGTAATCCTCCGGAAGCAAGGAGTCTCACCATAGATAACTCGAATTCGCGGTTGTATCAACGAAGCTTCTGTTGATGATCCTCAATACTTGTGTCTGCATCATCAAAAGATGCAGGCCAAATGGCTCAGTACGTGAAATGTACGAGCATGTAAGGGGAATTCTAAAGCATCACATAAGCTTGATACCGAATAAAAAAAACATACTTACATCTTCTCAAACTTGAAACACAAGAAATACTCAATAATACTTATATACTCAACTTACTCAACTCAGAGATTAAATACCGAACTCGAAGATGTGATACTCGACTATTGATACTCAACTCAATATAAAATAATAATACATGTGCTATCTATAAAAAGCTTTATAAAATAGTAAAAGCAACTTAGTTCGTTAAAGAAAATGCAATAACAAACTCAACTTTACTTATATAAGAAAGTAATATAGTTTCTGTGGGAGATTCTCTAACTGACAACCATCACTACGAGCCTAAGTGATGGTACAACATTTTACCTCACGCTGCCAAGGACCATCCTATACCTTGTCATCGGTATAGGACCTTACTTAACTTAGTAGATCCACTAGCTTAACTTACGTGATCATCTAAAAAGTATGACCCGTTAATACCCATGATGGTTGTTGCTCCCGAGTATACACACAAGTGTACGTGGTCGCGCAAGTAATATATTGACTCTTAAAAGAACCAGATTATCGAACCCAAAGAACTTGTCAATTAACTATTTTTACCAAATTATACTAGTCTAATTATTTATTTTAAAATCTCAAAAGAAAAGAATGAAGGAATAAAATAATAACATTACTTATAATAATTGAAAAATCTCAGGGCTGCAGCATATATAGATTTCATGTATCATATTATTGGCTTAGAACTAATTTTAGTTGTCAAATTACTGATTTTTAGGGTTGATAGTATGATCCGGGTTAACCACCTCTCGTCGCTTACCCCAGTTAGCTATCTAACTACATCGTTGAGCGGGGATAAATAGACTAACTGGCGAGCATTTATATTTCATCCTATTTCGTAACCAAGCAAGATGTTCGTCTTTCGGGCGTCACTCCTGAACTCTAATCTCCTCAATTTAATGGGCAGACCGAGCTCTCTATATTCTCTGATCTATCTAATCTCTCCTATGGTCAATTCAAGATTTAGACACTATATTTATATCTAGATGGCCAGTCAAGAAATAGTAAAACAAGAGTATAAAAGTAACTTATAATGACAACCAAAAATTAATTCAAAACGTCATTAATAATTAACATTCAATCTGTATCTACAGTCCCAGAATAAGGGATTTAGCTACCTATCTCTAAGAAAACAAGAAAAAAAAAAGAACCCTAAAAAGTATTGACAACTTTATACTTTGATCTACTTCTAGATTGATGATTCTAATAATTATTGCTATAGACTATATATAGATATAGAAAACCCTAAATAAAATAATTGAGTCCAAATCATATTAGTAATCCAACACCGAGTGGAATAACAATTCCTGTTGCACGAAACTGCCTCAATAATTTGAGGGGTCTTCAGATTGGTGACACGTGGCAGCAGGCTAATTGCAATTGAATTTCAATTCTGATGATCCTTTTGATAAATAAAAATATTAATATAATATTCAATTTAATCCATTAAGTTGTGTGCTTGATTTCCTTCTTTAATCTTTCATATTTAATTTGTTTAAACTCCAAACTTCTTCAACTTTATATCAGTTTACTCCTATAAATAAAATACATTGTTTAGCACAATACATAAAATTCATGCTCAAAAAGGATAAATATAAATAGTAAATGTGAGGCAAATAATGATTAAAAATATGTATTTTGGCCTTACATCAATGGCTACATGATTTTCATGGAGACTTGAGTTAATTGTGAATCTCATCCCGACATCGGTGCTCAATACTACTACCAAAATATACTTTAGCTCATGTATTTTTAAAACAACTTCTTTCTTTGGGTTGAGGTAATTGCTCAACACTTAGCTTTAAAAAGCTCTCTTGGAATCAATGTTCCCTTTTTCTTATTCAAAACTCTTTTGAAACTCTTAGTTTCCTCTTAACTTAAATGTGAAAACATTTATAAACTTTTAGGGAATACTTAGTTCCCTTATAACTTTTGAGAAATGAACTCAACTCTTAGGGAATACTTAGTTCCCTTATATTACTTTGAAGGAAGATCTTCAACTCTTTACTCTGTACTTGACTTGAAACTTGAGCCTTAAAACGAAGTTAAAACGTTTAATAAAGACGATCTTGATACTTTAAGAACTTTGTTTTGACTTACTTCTTAACTTTTAAACTTAACTCTTAACTTTCCTTGAATTGAAGTAGGATTCAAGGTTCATAATCTCATATTTATGGATGATTTCATGATTTTCAACTTGGAGGGTTCATGCGGAATTATGAGCATGAACTACTCAACTCGAGCACTCAAAGGTACTTCTCATCTCAAGATTGTTCGACTTATAGGGTTCATGTGGAATTATGGGCATGAACAATTCAACTCAAGGACTTCATGGGTAACATGTAATAGTACAATGATTAGAAATATAATTTCAAAGGTGTTAGAAACTTATTACTGAAGACTTAGAACTTGAAGATGCTACTCCCCTCAAAGATACTCAATTTGTGGAGTTCATGCGAAATTTATGGGCATGAACGACTCGACTGAAGGTCTACATACTACATGGAACTCATGTATATGACTCTTACCATTTTATTATTTACTTCCTCAAAACTTAGTTCAAATCAATGATGAATCTCAAAGAATTCACAATTGAACTTAAAGGCATTCTTGAACTCTACTCTTAACTCTCTCTTGAATGTGAATTATGAATTCAAGAGTTATGGTTCATCATATGAAGGATATAAGTGATATTCTAGACTTATAAATAAATTCTACTCACTCTCATGCTCACTTAATTGAGTCTTGAAACAAGTTACTAGAAGTTGTAGAAGACTCCTCAAAAGGACTCGAAGGGACTCTCTCAAAAGGTTCAAAAAAACTCTCAAAACTTAATCTTAACTTTACCTTGAATTTGAATTATTAATTCAAGGTTATGATTCATGTTATGAATGATTCTAAGTGTTTAAGTAGTTCATAATTAAAAAGAGTGAAGATACACTTTAAATCAGCTCAAACAGAACAACCGACGGAAAAAGAGCGGAGGCAGGCGACCCTAGCGCGTTCCGGGCGCGGGGCAGCAGCCCCTAACACCAAAGAGTGCATTTGGGCGCACTTCAGGCGCGTCGCCCAGCCCCTTGGGAGCATCTGAGGCGCAGCGCGCCAGCATTTCCCCAGGCAAGCTCTCGACGAATTTCGTCTTTCGTTTTCTGATCCTAAATCGTTTTTAATCGATTCCTTTTCTCAAGTTTTCCTTAGATTCAATTACCCAACCTAAGTAAACACTAATACACTAAAAAAAACACTCCAAACAATCACTTTCATCTCAAGAAATCATCAAAACCCCAACAAGACAAGATCTATAATGAACCTCAAGAACACCTATCAGAAACTTGAATCCTTCAACTTTTTGAGAATGAAATTACGCTGAAAATAATATGTTTGGCGTGTGGGTGAACAAACCCAACACTATGAAAGCTTACATACCTCTTAGAAATTAAACTCATGACGAAAATCCGCAACTAAACTCAAGAACATCGACGAACGCCTTCATCCTTTCTTTTTTTTTCCTTTTTTCTCTTCTTTACTCTTCTTGTCTCTTCTTGAACTCTCAACTAAAATCCTAGGCGTATATTAGGATTATAAAACTGAACCTAAAAGTATTAGACCCCTAAATATTACTAAAATGAATTAAATCTGATTGGGTAAGGAAAGGACAAAAATACCCCTCACTATTTTCGCTAACTTTCCTTAACTGGACAGCCTAACTTCAAAAGGTCATATCTCACTCATCCGAACTCGAAACTTAGCAAACTCGGCAGCGTTGGAAATATAACTCAATGATATTTCCTATGGTATCTTGTATCACACCTAACTCATCCTGTGCTAGGACTTATGGTCGTTTGAAGTTGACCCAAAACTCATACTTAACTTAACTCTCAAAATTTCAAATTTCCCTATTTCCAATTTAATTCTTTTTGGAACTCAAGGTGTTAAATCTAGTGAACTAAATACTTAAAAAAATTTTAATTCCTTGGTAAATAATCACTCACTACGATGAACGGCTCAGGTCTTAGTTCGAAAATTTTTCTGGAATGTTACACTCACTTTGCAATGTAGGCATTCAGGGTGATAATAATTATTTAGTTTTAAACAGTTTAGGGGGTGATAGGACTCCCGTAAAGAATAAGTGTGTAGTTGAGAATTAGATCATAGGGGCATTTGACTATTTTCTCATCAAATGAAAATCCTTTTACTAAGTTTGAACTAAAGAGGAGTGTACTAGAGAGGTTGCAATATGCTTTACAAATTATGTTTTGTATTTTTACTAAAGTTAAAGTCATTATTTTTAATGCTAGGTTCAAATTCGATCTATAAATTTTAAATTTAATTAATTAACACAATTTTCAATCTAAAACACACCAGATATGCTATTATTAATTTTCATTATACTATGAAAAATAGAAGTTGTTAGAAAAATGTGTTGTCTTCAAAGAATGTACCCCCACTCCACAAAGATTGGGATAAAGTTTTATTAGCATCAACTATTAATATAAAATCAAAATGTCTTATATGATTGCACCTAGAATATTAATACACAATAATAATTCATATTAATTATTTTTAAATAAAAAGAATATTCATTTTAAAATATTTGCGCAACGCACGGGTACGTATACTAGTTTATTATAAGAGATTATATACCTCAAATTTTACTACTCTACTTATTACTATTATTTATTGTAAATTTAAAGGCAAAAATATTTATCACTCAAATATTTATCCCTAACGAATGAAAATTTATTAAAATAGAGTAGTCTAGTGAAATATCATTTCAAATAGCTTGAAAAAAGTTAAACCATCCCTTTAACTCTCCTAATTATGAGATTTCTCTTTTTATTTAATTTTCAATAATCTAAAAAATATTTACATAATTAGTCAATTAAAGAACAACTAACTAAATAAATTTTTAAAATGGAAAGACGTAACTCTGCAAAAAAATTCTAAAATGCATTTATTTTTATTACGTTTTATGATGAATCCATGATTAAAGTTGAGGATAAACAAATATTGCACTAGCAAAAAAAGTTAATTTTTTCCTATTTTCTTTTTTATTTTATTAGTTTATAAGAATAAAAGTCACAATTAGTATCAATATGTGGACGAGTTTTGATTTATTAGTTTATAAGAATAAAGTCACAATTATTAACATTTATTGTCCAAATTTTTCATATTCTTTATTGAAAATCAAAACTCATCCACATTATAGCAGGGGCCCAATAATATAAATAATATGTTGGAAAAATAAGCAAATACCCCATAAAAGCAAAATAATTACTGATATATACCCATTTACATTCATACCCCACTAAATAATTACACTATATATATCTTTTACAAATTTCGCTTAACTGATACTAAATTAGTACCATATATAGGCATAATACATAAATATACCCTTTAACTTTGCCTCAGTTTATATTTATGTCCTCCAACTTTGAGTGTGCACAAGTAGACACTTAAACTTGTATAAAATTGAACAAATAGACACACACGCCCTATGTGACATCCTACATGGTAATTTACTTCCTACATGGTGTCCTATGTGTATTGTGTCACGTAGGACTAATGTGTCAACTAGTTCAACTTTATTAAGTGTCTATTTGTGCACACCCAAAGTTGGAGGGTATAAATGTGAAATGAGGTTAAGTTAAAGGGCATATATATGTATTATGTCTCATATATATTGTATTGATATCATTAAGGTTGATAAATTCGTTGAATTGATACTAAATCAGTATATATGTATACTGTATTGGCATCATTAAGGTTTGTTGTTAAGAAATTACTCATTAGTCAATGATATTATAAGAGTCCCAACGATGAAAAAGTCCATATTAGTTTAAACAATTATTTCCTTAGTCAACTATTGAGTTAATTATTAAGGTATGACACACCCTTTAAAAAAGAAAAAATTAAGAGCATATGCAAAAGAGCAAAGATACAATGGCAGCAAATGAAAGTTGCTTTTATTCTCAAATGTTTTCTCACATTTCTTTTGGTAGAACCTCAAACTAAATCATTCTCTTACATAAGTAGTTTATTTAGTGTATCGGCTGAATCCATCGGCAGCCTCTTAAAATTGGCATCAATTTTCATTTAGACACCTCAAGTAGGCTTTGTTCATTTTAAACACTTCAAGTAGGGGTCCGCTATGTCATTTTGACACTTCTATTACCATACCTAAAATTACAAAGTGTATGTAACACACTTGCGAATGACATGTCATGATGACTAATAAAAGCTGACATGTGGCATTTGAATGTAAAAATAATAATTTTACATAAATTATTTAAAAACAACTAATTTTTCAGCAAAAATAAATAAACAAAATTACCTATTTTATACCATCCCACCCCACCCCACCCCTACCTCATCTGTCTTACGTCCCTTTTGCCTCCCTGACTCTACAACCATTTTTTTTGTTTGTCTTCCAATTTTTTTTCTTAAAAAAATCATTACATTTTAGGTTTTTTGTTAATTGATTTTGAAAATTATATATGACATTCTTCTAACTTTTTTGAGAAAAAATGTGTGTCTTGTTGTAAAACATCTTTTCAAAATTAGTGTGATGATTATTTTTAAAACATTGTTCTTATAAACGTTTTTAAAATTAGTGTGATCGTTTTTTATTTTATTTTTTCAGATTTTGTAAGATTATTAATGTATAAATTAGATATATAGCATTTTTTATAGTAATATTCTCAAGTTGTATCATTAGTTTGACTTTCAACGTATAACATTTAATATATCAAGTTATAACATATTATTATAAAATAAAGATTGATTTTAAATAATTAAAAAGCATATTAAAAAAAAAGAATAACAGAAAAAATCGTTTCTGTTTTTTAATTGGAAAGTAGCAAGATTCTTGTGATTTAAAATAAAATCAATTAATAATAGATAATAACTAATTAGAACATATTAAGGAATTAAAAAAAATCAGATTATTCAGTTTCCTTAAAACGCTAAAATTAGTTGAAATCAAATTAAAATCTGATTTTATTCCTTAAAATGCTCAAATAAATTAAAATTAAATTAAAATCTGATTTTTTTTATATCACGTTTCTCTCTCTTGTTTACAGATTGCAAATTTTTTTTGAGTGATTGAAGTTAATTTTCTGTGAAAAATATCGTGATTTGTTGTGAAGGACAACAATATATCCATATTAATTAAACATGGTGGAAGATGGGATCCGTCAGGTTAGTATTTATTATAGTTTACTGATTTATTTTTTGGTAAATATTGTTCATATTACATTTTCTGTTGTTTTTCTGTCATACTTTCAACAAATATGGTGCATTATAGACGTTTCACTTTTACAATGTGTTAAATAACATGCATGAAAATATTAATACATATTTTACGAAATTCGGTAAACTTGATGATTGTTGCAGTAAATTTTATTAATAGGGTATGAAATATGAAGTGTTATTTGGTATGATAAAATCGAACGAAGGTGATAATCATAAACATTGTTGTATTAATCGTGTATAAATAAGGTATGAAATATGAAATGTTTTTGTTGTTGTGTGAATTGCAATTTGGAAAACACTGTTTGTAATGTATTTGAAATTTATTGTATAAAATGTATATTAATTGGGTATAAAATGTGTAATAAATGGGTATGAACTTTGTATTAATTTGGTTTGAAAAGCACTGTTTGTAATGTATTTGAAATTTTGTTTGTATGAATTCTTAATTGTTTGTGTTAAATTTATTGTATGAAATTTGTATTAATTGAGTATGAAATGTGTAATAAATGGGTATGGACTGTGTAATAATTGGGTATGAAATGTGTAATAAATGGGTATGAACTGTGTATTAATTGGGTTTGAAAGGCACTGTTTGTAATGTATATGAAATTTTGAATGAATTCTGAATTGTTTGTATTAATTTATATGATGAAAATTTAATATTATTTAAGTTATAAGATGTTATACTAATTGTTATTTTATTGTAATTAAATTGGTAAAGATGCATATATCGTCCCTGTTGAACCTATACCCTGCGAGAGTACATGGATATACCAAGTTATATTCCAGAGCCTAAATTGATGACACCCGGTCCAAAGAGATCAGTTGGAAGACCGTAGCTTGAACGCTGGAAGGGTTTTGCAGATGTGAAATTTAAAAGGTCAAAGATTACATGTAGTAGATGTCGTCAGGTTGGACACAACAGGAAGACATGTTCAAATTATCCTGTGCAAAAAAAAATGATTTTTTAGTTTTTACTTTGTGTCAAACAATTTTTATGTTATTTTGTTTGTTAGACACATGTTTTGTTTTATGGAGTTCATTTGGTATCAATAAATCTTTAAGTAATTGTGATTGCTGAATATTGTTCACCTATAAATAACATTGAGACACACTTTACGCCAATTTTCAAGTTTTATTCCTATACTAATATATAGTTATACAAGAATCATACATAGTTCATACAAAAATCATATATATGGAACGACTTTTTAAACATATAATGGTACAATGAATCTCTTGTTAAAATAGTTCATACATAGATCATACGTAGTTCATACAAAGTTCATACATATGGATCAAAAAATATATGATATTTGTCATACTAAAATGATAATAAATGAAAAATGTAATGTCATGTTCATACTAGTAGTAATCAGACTTCACATATATTTCATTTAGATAGTAATCAAACTTCATACATAATCAATAATTGAAGAAAGATTCATACAAAAAAGCCAACAAATTAGAAATGCATATTGACAAAGCATCTAGTAGCCTTTGATTGTCATCCTTATATACCTTAAATATAAATAACAGTCTTAATTGTTGTCTATGTTGGTCATTTGATAAATAATTACGGCCAAAAAACTCTTATAAGTTATATATGACATAATTTCACAAAGACGAGAAAACTTTTGCTTTATCTTATTCAAGTTGTGTAGTATCTAATTTGCTAGATATAATTTAGATGATAAAAATTATGTAGGAATAAACTATTGCTCGATCTAAGATACAACTTTATAAGTTCTGAATTTGAATGAACTTTTCTATCAAAATTAAATTTTACCTGAACTAAGTTACATCTTATATTGGCATAATTTATATTATAGCTATAAACCTTTTAAGGTATAACATTCCATTATAATAAGTTTTATAGATATGACATAAGTTACAGAGTATGAACTTCTTAGAATAAAGCATAACGTTCTAAAACCAGACTTATGATTATTGACAGAATTCTTAGGATATAAGCATAAGATTCTAGACTTATGCCTCTATTGTCATAAGATCAAAATTTCACTCTTTTAAAACAGTTTTACCAACCCTTATGTATTTTTTTTGGTTGTTTAGCTTATTATGTATAATTAACCAACTATCTTCCGCTTCTTTTTTGCAGAATAAATCTCTTCCATTTATAGAGCCTTCATATTATCCTCTTATTCTTCCCCCGTTCCGTCAATCTTTGAGGCTTGAGCAACTTGCAAATTTATTTTCATTTTTATTTTTTTGCAAATTTATAGATTGACAATAAGCTTTATTGCCCCGCCGTGGCTCCTTACAACTTTTAAGCGTGAAGACATTATTGCAACACACTCAAGAAAACTACTTTATTAAAAATTATATGAAAAGAAATAAATTAAAAACTTTGCGTAAAATGAAGATTTAGGCGTGTTGGGGAAGATGAAGCTTGAGGCGTGTATAGGGTGAGATGGGAGTGGGTAGTTATTGGGCAACGGTAAAGTAGGAATTTAATTAAAATCAAACCCCTATTATTTAGTTTTTGTTTTAAAAAGGTAACTATATAATGTGAAATTTAATTAATAATAATTTATTATTTATTTTAAAAACTGTAAAAGGTAACTGTATAATTAATCTGTAAAAATTTAAAGAGTTTGGTTTAAAAAAGGTAACTGAAAAAATAAAAATAAATATTTAAACATATTAATTATTATTTAAATAATTACTTATAGTTTATTTTTAATTTATTTATTTTTAATTGATATGCTATAACTCGATAATAATCTGCTATAAGTAATTTATTTTTAAAGAGTATGTTTATAACTTGACATATAGCGTATTAAATGTGTATGGGGTGTTATTTTTATATTATTAATCATGAATTTTCATGGGGGGAGGTGGAATAAGTTGTAGGGCTAAAAAGTGAAGAAGAAGAAGAAGGGAAAAAATCCAATAAAAAACATCTCACGTGCTCAAAATGTGGTCATCACACGCAATATGTCAAGTCAGCAAAAAGTGTCAAAATGATATAGCGGGACTCAACATGAGATGTCTAAAATGAATAAAACCTAGTTAAGATGTCTAAGTGAAAATTGATGCCAACTTTAGGGGGCTACCGATGGGTGTATCAAATGAAAGTTGTTTTTATTATCACATAGTGACATGGTATCACATGATCAAACATCATCTTCACTTTTATAAGAAAAGAACTTGAAGTTATTTTTATTATATGTTTTAATTAAGCTTGACGATATCATTTATAATCGCACTAAGTGCAGATAGATTGTCTAGTATATCTAAAGATAAAAACCCATATCATCTCTTCATATTAAATATGTAATTATGTATAACCTTTTTTTTTTTGTTTTAGACACAAAATCAAGATAGACTCTATTCACACTTTATTCTTATTTTTGGCAAAAAAAAACGAAGAAAAAAGAGTTAAATAAAATGATTTGCTTGATTAACACAACATCTTATTCCATAAAAACAAAAAAGAAAATTGATTCTCAATTAAAGTAAATATATGTCTTTATTTTGTCTATTTAAAGCACCCAAATATATGACACTTTAACATTTATTCTTTACTATGGAAACAAGGCTTGTATTATTCCTTCATAATAAATCCTATAAGAGTGTTGCATGCTTCATGAAACCTAAGTCCCAAGTCCAAATCCTAATACAGGTATGAAATGTATTTTTCTTACACTCTTCATTATGTTTAAAAACTGTAAGCCTCTTATCAACACGAAGGTCTATCAGAAATAGTTTCTTATCCACAAATAGGAATAAAATTTGCATAGATCCTGCCCTGTCATACTTTACTTGTTACCCTAAGTATGTAGTAGTAGTAGACTAGTAGTTACCAGCATTTAGTCTGTTAATTTTTATCTTCTAAGTTTTGTCATGCAAACTATTACTATTTTAATACTTTCTCCGTTTAAAAAAAAATGTCTTTATTTCCTTTTTAGTTTGTTTCAAAAAGAATGACCCCTTTCCATTTTTTGGCAACATTTTAACTTTAAATTTCCACGTGGCATGTTTAAGACCACAAGATTAAGGACATTTTGGTATATTTGACATAACTTTAATTTAGAACCACAAGATTAAAAAGTCTTATTTCTTTTCTTAAACATCGTTCAAGTCAAACTAGGTCATCCTTTTTTAAAAGGAGGAAGTAGTTTATTGTGGTTTGTTCACGTATTTCTATAAGAAGGGTTTGTTTTAATTTTAGAAATTTTTGTTACGAGTATATTAAGATTTATATTATATTAATTGATAGTGTAAATAATTTTGTATATGTTACTCAAGTTTAACATGAAATAGTCATAGCATACTATTATTGGTATTTAACGTACATGTTATATCAAGTAAATTATCTTTACTGAATCTATATTTGGTCAATAAATACAATTTAAGACCTCATATGAGTTTGAGTACTTTTCTCTAGTTATAAATTGATCAAATTCCATAATTTCTCTATACATAAATTGATCAAGTTCCATACTCTGAGATAGTAGTAAAGAAATCTTAAATAATACGTGTCATTGCCTTTTAAGTGACCTGATTGTGTTTTTTTTTTTATATATATAGTTTAGGTGCGTAAAACTTATATTCATTTATATTTTTCAATAATTACCCTATAAGTTACTCGATTGTGCACATAATATTTTATAATGTAAGTGTATAAAACTTAAACTCGATTGACTAACGTTGCTTGTTCAATCAGAAAGGCATACCAAAAATGTCCTTAGAATTTGAAATGTTGGACATTACAATCCCAAGACAACAAACTTTATAAAGAAGACGTCAAATACCAAAAGTTCCATTATTTATGAGAATTGACAATCAAAAAAGTGATGACTATGATCCTAAAGTTGTTTCATTGGGACCTTATCACCATGGAAAGTTAGAACTCAATTTTGTTGAAGATTTCAAGCCAAAGGCTCTAGAAATGTTCATTCATGGAAGTAACAAAAAACAAGATTTCTTCCTTGAAGAAATTCTAAGGGAGATTGATGATTTTAGAAGTTGTTACCTTGAAGAATTCGTGAATAAGTATAACGACTATGAATTTGCACGAATGATGCTCCTTGACGCGTGTTTCATACTAAATGATATCGAGATATCAACAAGGTCCACACCAAATTCTCCCTCTAAACAAAGCAACACTATCAAAAACCTTGGCATTGCGGTTTATTTGGTCACTAGACGTGACCTTTATTTGCTCGAAAATCAGGTATCAATGGCATAGCCATGTAGGCTCAAATATGGAAATTTCAAAAAAAATAAAACCAAGTTTTTTTTGGTGGGAAATATGTGTGTTATTTTAGTAGTGAATATTACTTTTTATACATATATATTAAATCCTGACCTTTTGTTAAATTCATATAGGTACCTTTTCGCGTTCTCAAGCTCTTGGTTAAGTTGAGATATGGTGATGACCAAGGTGGTGGATATCATTCATTTGAAGAGAAAGTAAAAAACTATTGTTCTCAAATGTTTTTCGATAAGCAAGAGGACATCAAAATGAAAGAAACGCGATAATTGAGACAGATCCCCCTCACCTTCTTGAAATTTTTCGTAGAGTACTTGTCAATGGTAGTGACGATGAAGCTAATGTCACACAACAACCACGTAGTTATGATTTCATCTTTGATTATTTTCGCGATTGTTGGAGGAAAAACCATGTACCACACAAATCAGGATTGCTCACAAACGTGTTTCGTTCCGTCATGGATTTGAAATCAAAGGGGATTCATTTTAGGCCTAGTGGAATTGATTCATTAAAAGGTGTGAGATTTACATCTCACTATTACTATGGAAAATTAAAACTCCCATGTTGGTATGTTTCAACATACACTAAAGTATTTTTTATGAACATGATAGCATATGAATTATGTCCAAATGGTCCAATTGATAGAGCTGTTGTGTCATACATAAATTTCATGAAATCACTATTGATTTCACCAAATGATGTGAAAGAATTGAGGGAAGAGAAGATAATATTCAACACATTGGGAAGTGATGAAGAAGTTGTACAAGTTTACAAAGGATTAAAAACTTATGGGGCAGATGATCCATTACTTTTCAAGAATGTGAAGAGGAATATTCAAGAACATTATAATAGCAAAGGGAAGACTTGGATTGCTGAATTAATTGATACATATTTTAATAGTCCATGGTCATTAACTGCTTTGATTGTGACTGTTTTTCTTACTTTCTTGACTATTGTTCAGACTTATTATGGTAGTCCATTTTATCATTCTTTTCATGAATGATAGAATAACAATCGATATATTTAGTGTAATTTCATAAGTGGAGTCTATTATTTTTGATTTTTTTCCCCTTCCAAATTGACCTTTTTTGCCTTTTTTTATTTTACTTGATGTTCATTATTTGTGTTTGAGCCTTATTAAATTTGAATTATAATTGAAAAGTTCAATATTAGACGTAAACTGCTCTCTAACAAATGTAACTTCATAGTTAGAGCTCGAACCTAAAAACTTTGGTTAATAATGAAAAAATAATTATCACTCCACCACAATTCTTGTTGACGTTATTCTACTTATTATAGTACATTCTACTTATTCGTAGTGACAAAATACTTAGAGAAAAAATGATTATATATAACCATCTATTATTCGATATGCTCTAGCCCAAACTAAATTGCTAGGTTTGATAGGAATACATCTGATTGTAATATTTGTTGTCTCATGATCCACTTTCATTCTTATAAAATTAAAAAACAAAATGATGCCTTTTTTATATTTACAAAAAATATAATTTCAAATTTCTAATAAATATTCTTAATGATAAAATTTTGTAGCTACAAAAATGTTTATGATTTATAGTCTTCTTCAATTATAAAATCGGTATGAAATTAAATATCATCGTATAAATTGAGAGGCCAACAATATCAAACCAAGAAAGTTGGAGCTATGCTTTTTATACTAAGCTTAAAAATGGAAATAGAAAAAAATAGGCAAAAGTACTCATCAACCCCCTAAACTTGAAGCTTTTTATTCAGTGTACACCTAAACTATATTCCGTTTTAATTACCCCGAACTTGTTTATTCCTCCATCGCGTACATCTTTTTTATCCACCTGCTCCTATCGTGGCTACAGGTGCGCCACAGACTTACAAAAGTGGTGATGAGGCTTTCCACCTAGATAAATTAATATGACAAAAAAATAAATATCAAACCTTCTCACCTAAAATTTTCGGACTAAGATTCTCACTAAAACTTCCGAACTGAACTTCTCCCGTAGCTCTAAAAATGTAATTGACAACGTGAAATTCTTGTAGATTTCAAAGCTTTTGGCTCTCTGAGACGTGAAGTTGGTCGATTTAAGGGCTAATTTCGCAGAACTCCTTCTAAATTTGGGTCTTCTTAGACGTGAAGTTGGTCGATATAATTTCAAATTTGTTTGAAATTCTTACCAAGTAAGTGTTAGCCTTTGTTTTCTTTACTTTTCATTTACATTTTGCCCTATTTTTCGTTTAAGGTTTCGCCAGAATTCGATTAGGGTTTCGAGTGAGTTTCCGACTGATCTTCATTTGTCCATGAAATTTTTAGAATTGGAGGAGCCCCACATAAATAAACAAGTCTCCTATTATAATTCATAAATTTAACATAGCAATAAAAACAAAAAAGAGAGAAAAATTCTGAAATTTGAAAAGGGAGAAGGGATTAGGGTGAATAAATAGTTAGAGAATAGATATAGAAAGATCTTTAAAATATGTCAAATATTAAAGGAAATAGAGATTTTACGTTTTTTTTTACTATTATAACTTTATGATGTGGCAAAAAATCACTTTCTCACACATCTAGCAGAGTGTGTTGTTAATTTTTACGCCAAATATATATATATAAATGAGGATCATAGAGGAGGTGATCTGGCACCTCTCTATGACCTTCATTCATTTTTTCTTATTTTTCTTCTTTTACTTGACATTTTTTCTTATTTTTTTCAATTTTTTTTTTCTTATAAACTTATACCCCTTCAATTATATAAATTCTATTCTTAAATTAGTATTAATAATATTCATAACTCTCAAACCTTTCATATTCATAACCTCTTAAGTCTATCATATTCATAACTTCTAATTATTTAATGTGAAAGGTTACATTAACACTATAAAATCACACTAAAATTGTGTGTTATTTTGTAGTCATCTTTGGTTAGAGAATTAGTGGAAGACATGTTACAATATTTGTAAGCTTTGAGGTGCATCATTTTTTCAAATATTATTTCATATATTACTTTTAATTAGCAAGTAAGGCTAATATGTCAGCATATTTTTATTTCTTCTAGATAAATTATTTTGTTTTGTTATCTTTGAGATTCATTATATGATTAATAATGTATTTGTTATTATTTTTCTTGACTCTTGTGTATAGGATGAAATGATAACATCAAGCAATGAAGATTAATGGATTTTGAGCTATATATACATACATACATACATATATATATATATATATATATATATATATATATATATATATATATATATATATATATATATATATATATATATATATTGATTATTTGTCAAAAATGATTATGTATGAGAAATTATGATTAAATGTTATTTTCTTAATTCTTTATGAGATATAATATTTTATTTTGTTAACTTTGAGATTCATTTTAGGACTAATAATTTATTTGTTATTATTTTTCTTGACTCTTGTATATAGGATGAAATGAAAATATCCAGAGATGGAGATTAATGGATTTTGAGTTATATAGTGATTATTCTTTATTTTTTTAGGTCCTTTAGAAGTAATGTTTCTATTATATTATTTCCTTTTGAATTATTTATGTTTTGTCAAAAATGATTATAAGTGTTTAAATGTAATTTTCTCCTTATTCTTTATCTTTTTCTTCTTTTGGTAGATAATTTTTTAACTTATTTATTCAGATTTGCCGATTATAGAAAATATATCTATAATGAAAATGGTTAGACATTCTTGCATAATTTGAGTTTACAAGGAAAAATAATTTGATATGTCTAATATAATCATAACTCTTTCTTTGTTGAATCATACATTTAATATCTAATTTATTCTCTTTAGACCTCTATATGATTCTTAGATAATTTAATTATATTATAATGATAACACTCTTCAAAAATAATTATTTGTTCAGGTAAATTCATCTCTCACTTTTTTATTGATAATATTAGTTTATTGTGTTTGTGGCGTATAATATTTTAAAACATAGAAGTAGAAAATGAGTAAATGAATATCGATATGCTACTTAAAGAAATACGTACATATACTTTCATAGTCCGGTGAAACAATTTTTATTAACAAAAATGATAGAACATAAGAATGTAAAGTTAATTTTTAATTATGAAAATACACATGGTTTTATTAAAATAAATTGTTTATTAATAAGTCTTTATATTTTCATATTTGTTATTTTTCGGGAGTTCTAAAGTTCTTTCAAAATTGTGATTAATTTATAATTTTAAAAATGTAGTTGGTTTCCTACCTTTCTATTTACTTATAATAAAATATTTATCTCAATAACTCTAATTTGTTTGTCTTTTCATTTTCTATAGTTAATGTTCTTTATTAGTGTAATAATGTACAAATATTACTCTTATTATGTTACAAAAGTTCAAAGTCATATTATTAATTCACTTAATTACTGTGACTTTTTATTCTTAGGAATTTATTATATTAAATGTAATATTTATTTAAAATGTGAAATATACTTTTTAAAATTTTGTGTTTAAGCCAAACAAAATTAAAAGAAATAGGAATTTTGTATGTGTCATTTTCTTGAATCTTTTTTGCGTAGTTAATTCTCTCTTTTGTCCTCTTTTATGTTATTTTTAGATTTTACATTTTTTTCCCAATATAAGTTGTCCCAAAAATAATTGGATATCTAAACCTATGTATAATGATAATAATAATAATAATAACAATAATAATAATAATAATAATACTAAGATATGAAATTTAATTAATTAAGATTGTTAAACTTTTTTTATTTAAAATTTAATTATTAAAAAGTTATTAATATAAATATTAAATTAATCTAATATTGTACAATAATAAAAATAATTAAAACATGTGATGATTGGGTGATGAAGATGACAAGTAATAGTAATTGTGGATAATGATTTATAATAGTGTTGGCTAACTATAGTCATGAATACTAACTATTAATAGCAATTCGAGTTACACATTGCCGAAAAATTACTAAGAATATAATTAAAAAGATTACAAATAAGCATAAAAGAACGATCAGATTTTAAGTTTACATAATTATATATAAATTATACTAAGAAAATCTCAAATAAAAAAGAAAAAAATGATCACAAGTTTACATTTAAGTAGTTCTAATATACCCTATTTTTATTACCTTCTCTTTTTCTCTATGAAACTTATTTTTAATATTTAACTTTTCGAAGTTCACATATATTGATTTCTTAATAAATTTCATATTTAATCTAAATATTTTACATAGCTTCTCTTCTATAAAATTATGCGATTAACAAAAAATTCTTTTTATTAAAGTAATTATTGATATTGATATGTAATTTTATTTTAATTCTTTTTATAACCGCGAGTATACTAATATATACAATGGAAGAATAAACAAATTTAAAATAATTAAAACTAAACATAGTTTAGGTGTACACCAAAGTAGTAATGACTACTAGTGCCAAAAAAATATAATCATTCTTCACTTGTGCTTAGCTCCGAGCACACCCAAAACCTAATTCTCTCGATCTCATACTGTACATTATCTTCCCTTAAATCTCTTTTCTTGATTATCCCTCTTTAAATAATCAATCTATTTCACCATTTTGTAAGTTTCTTACATGGTACTTGTCAAAAACAGTGAATTTTGTTGAACCCCTTGGGAAAGGGTTAGCAATTAGTATATTTTTGCACATAGAGGTGGGTGTGGGGGTGTGAGAGAGTAGAAGAGAGAAAAATGGGTGATGGATCTTGGATAAATATGAGGGTATTTGATTGGAATACAGGGCAAACAATATTGATTGTCCTTTTGGTAATGGTGGGTTCTTTTTATAGTGGAACACTTTTTGTTGAAAAACCCATCATTATATGTACCTCAACAAGAACAACAACAGCTTGAAAAGCAACAACAATTGTCTATTGCTTCCAATTTCAGTTCTTTAGTATCTATCTCTGGTTAGTACTCTTTTTGTGAATATTATAAAGTTTGAATCTTTGAGTGCTAATGAAGAAGTTGCTGAGGGTATTTGAGTTTTAGGGAATCTTTGTTGCAGTGTTGTTGAAGTTATTTTTGGTTTGGCTAATGACAGGAAGAGGAAAGCATTTAAAGTTGCTTTTAAGAAATGGGTGATCCTTTTTTTTCCCTTTTTGGTATAAGAGAAAGTGAATATGCTTCTATGTTTTCATTGTGGGTGAGTAAATTTGATACTGATGAGATAATCAGGAGCTGTTTTGTGTTTTTTGTTCGAGCAATATAAAATCGTCAATGCAGAAAAAAACTAATCTTTATCATTGCTGTTTACCATTTTTAGGTAATTGAATCATGTTTTTTTTCAAAAAATTTAGTTGGTACTAGAGAGAACTGAAGTTAGTGTACTCTGATCAATTTGGGTAAATGTTGTGTGTGGCTTATATAGGATTGACAGTGAGGTGGATGAGTAATGGTTTGGCTTCTATTTTTCTAAGTGGTTTAGTAGACATTGCAAATTTGGCAAGGACACTTTTGTGGTAAAAAATTGGCCAATGTTTAGTGGAGTCGAATAACTGGTTGTTGATTATGTTATGCCCAATAGGACCACAAGGGATGTTCCATGGACATTTCTGATGTTGCAATCTATGGTACTGAATATTTTAATGGATAGCTGTGGGATTGAAGCCCTACCGGCAGAGTTTCTGTAAGTGTTTGATAGAGGAGAATAAAGGAAAAGTGTCTTCTATTGATAATGGGAGACTGAATAAATACATCGCAGCTAAACTAAAGATGCTGTAAAGTAATGCTAAAAAATATGCTAAAACTGACAGTAGCTAACAGAATTTTAAACAAACTATGAATTAGAGAACAGTTAAAATATAGCAATTTATTCTGGTATGCACTTCCTCAACTTCTTCTGCCCTGCGTCATCTTCTAGCTTGAATTTAGGTCATGTAGTACTAGAAGACAATTGGAACAATCCTCCTGGCTCAAGAATTGCATAGTCCAAACTTCATCCTAAGAAATTCAAACCCATTAACATGAAATGGCTGAGTGAATACATCAGCAATTCGATCTTCCGACTTGCAATAAACCAATTTCACCTCTCCACTCAAACATATCCGTGCTTCCTTGTTGCTCCAGATCAAGATCTAACATAATCTTCCTTAGCTATAGACTTGATTAACAACTGCTGTTGCAGCTATAAATTCAGTTTCTGTAGTTGACTGCGCCACGATGCCTTGCTTCTTTGAGCACCATGATAAACATCCCGAACCAAGGCTAAAACAATAACCTGAAGTGCTTTTCATGTCATCATCTGATCCTGCCAATCACTGTTAGAATAACCTCGCAACTTGAAGTTCTGACTTTTCCCGAACGTAACACCATAGTCCAAAGTTTCCTTTACATACCTTATCACTCTTTTGGCTGCTTTCATGTGCATTTCACTTGCACAATTCAGAAATCTAGATAAGACACTTTCCTGCTTGCAGAATGTTGGGTCTCGTGGCAGTGTGATACATGAGACATCCAACCATACTTATATAACTTGCCTCGTCAACCTTGTCACTACCTTCACCTTTAATCAGCTTTTCTTTCTTATTCATTGGAGTGTTCATAGGTTTGCAATCTTCCATTTTGAACTTCTTCATTATCTCCCTTGCATATTTATTTTGGCAAATGAACACTTCATTTTGGGTTTGACATATCTGCATTCCAAGAAAGTAAGACATTTCTCCCAAGTCTGTCATTTTGAACACTTTCTTCATCTCTACCTTCAATTCATCTATCATTTCAAGGTGGTTGCCTATTACATGAAGATCATCACCATAAAGTGATATAACCACAATACCAGAATCTCTTTTTTTAATAAATAGAGTTGATTCGCTTAGGCTTTTCTTAAAACCTAATCCTTGCAAGTGATCATAAATTCGACTGTACCAAGCCCTTGGAGCTTGTTTTAAACCATACAGGGCTTTCTTCAATAGATACACTTTGTCGTCATGTCCCTTTACAGAAAAACCTCGAGGTTGCTCCACATAAATTTGCTCCTGTAGAAAACCATTTAAAAAAGATGACTTGACATCTAATTGAAAGATTTTCCAACCTTTTTGAGCAGCAATAGCTAGTAACAGCCTTGTAGTATCAAGCCTAGCACTGGAGCAAAGGTTTCTGAATAATCAACTCCAAAAATTTGTGAGTAACCTTTCACATTAAGTCTTGCCTTGAACTTGTTAATCGATCCACCATCATTCAATTTCATGCGAATGATCTTCCTATGTTGTGGTTTTCCACAAGCTACCAGGTCACACTCTTCTTAACCATTGCAAGCTCCTCCTCCATTGCAGCTTGCCGTTAGAGGATCTGAAACGGCTTCTTCAAATCCAGAATGCTCTAAAATGGCCACATTGCATCTCTGGTATATGTCAGAGCGACCTTGTTCCTCTCACAGGTTGATCATCAATGTCCTCATCTAAATCTAGTAGATTGCTTGTAATCTGCTTCTGGTTAACTTTTTCCAGTCCCATTGCTCATTCTCCATAAAAAATATACGTCTCTGCTTCCCATAATTTTCCTTACATGAGGCTGAAATTTTTTGTAAGCTTTGGAGATCGTACTATAACCAATAAGACTCCAGGTTCAGCTTTCTTATCTAACTTGTCCCTCTTAACCTGTGGATATGAGAGAAACACAAACAACCAAAGATTATTAAATTTTGTAAGGACGGCTTATACCCGTGCCATGCCTCAAAAGGTGTCTTTTTCCTTCACGGTTTTCGTTGGCAACCTGAGCAAAAAATAGTAGTGCTAGCTGCTTCTGCCCATAACATTTTTTGGTTGGCCCTTCTCATATAACAAGCATCTCGGCATCTCCATTATCGATCTGTTCTTCCTTTCACTGACACTATTTCACTGCGGAGTATATGGGACAGTGAGTTTATGCTCAATTCCTGCATTTTCACAAAACTTTTCAAATCGATCAGAAGTGTACTCGGTACCATTATCTGATCTAAGCATTTGAATCCTGCAATCACTTTGATATTATACCAAAGCCTTGGATTTCTAGAACTTCAGGTACTTCAGATTTGAATCTGAGAAAATAAATCCAACACAATCTTGTCACATCACCAACGAATGCTATATAATATTTACTTCCGTTAAGAGAAGTAGTCCTATGTGGTCCACACAAATTAGTATGGACTAAGGGCCTGTGTGGATTGGCTTTTGGCTTATGATATATAAGCCAAAATCCATAAGTTAGGATTTCTAACTTATGACTTTTGGCTTATTTTTGTTATTTTGACTTTAAAATAAGTGCTTATAAGCATTTTTTAACTTTACCCAAACACTTCAAAACTGCTTAAAAACTTTTGGCTTAAAAGCACCTAAAATAAGTCAATCCAAACGGGCACTAACTGAAGCTTCACTGATGCTCTCCAGGTTGCCTTGGCAAAAGCATCCTACTTTGCTTTCCAAATTGACATGTGTTGCAAGTTGCGTGTTCGTCCTCCATAAGTGGTAGTCCTCGAAGGCTCGAAGTATATCTTTCTTCAGCATGTACAAGAGTGTCCTGTGATGGAAATGTCCGAGTCTCTTATGCCATATATTTGTTGTCATCTCTTGGCTTGGATAGGAAACCAACTTTTCCTCTATTGGGTCAAAAGGAAAAACTCTTTCCTCTCATTTTAACTTGACAGATTTGTTGGCCCTTTGGATCAGAGATCACACGCTTCTTGTCCTCAAACATATGCTTAAAACCATTCTCCAAAAGTTTCTCTACGCACAACAAATTTTGATCAAGTTCAGGAACAAAAGGTACATTTGAGATTAACTTTGTACCTAAGTAGCTTTCAATAGCTACGGTGCCTTTCCCTTTGGCAGGAAGATAATCTCCATTACTAATTCTGACTTTAGAGATTGCAGATCTGTCAAACTCTCCGAAAATCTTATCGTCGTGAGTCATATGATTTGTACAACCGCTATCAATTGACCAACTTTCACTTGAACTTCTACTTGCAAAACAAGTAGCCACAAACAATTGATCTTCTTCTTGTTCGTCTGCAATTTGAGCTCCATTTAATTGTTGTGGTCCTTTTCCTTTTCAAATGATCTCAGCATGACCAAGTTTATGACACTTTCTGCATCTCACATCAGTTTTTTTTCCAGAGCATTTGAAGTGTGGATGATTTCTCTTCCCAAAATGCTGATATGGTGGATATTTTCCACCTTTGTTGTTGTTGCTAGAATCGCTATCAGTTGCAGCAGCTTCTATCGATGTAGCATAGCTCTTCTTGAACTTCTGCTTCCTACCTTTGCCTCCAGCATTGAATTGATGCCTTGCTTAAAAAGCTGCTTCAACAGTTGCCTCGTTCCTCATCATTCTTCTTTGTTCCTGTGCTTGCAAGGAGTTTAAAAGTTCTGCCAAAGTAATGTTTGACAGATATTTTGTATTTTTGAATCGATTATTGTTTCAAACTTTTCAGGTAAGTAATACGTATTTTCTGCACAATCCTTGTATCAGAAAGTTCGGCACCAAGCAACTTTATCTTATTGGTCAGGCTAATAAGTTTATCTAATTACTCTTTAATTATCTCAGATTCCTTCATTTTTTGCATCTCATATTCCCTCACCAGGTTTAAGAACTTCATGTCTCGAATTCTTTCATCTTCCTAATATTCCTTTTTCAGAAAGTCCCATATTTCCTTAGCTGATCTAAGAGTCATGATTCTGGGAAAATAGTATGAGATATTGCAGGATAGAGACTCTCCTTCGCCTTCGACTTCCCGGTCTTCTTCTCTTTGTGAGTTTTAATCTGAGCCATTGTAGGATTGCCTGGAAAAGGGGGAACTTAATAATCCTCCTCTACTGCCTCCCTGAGACCACATGCATGATGCATCCATGTAGTCTTCCATCCTAACAGCCTAAACCTGATAGTTTTCTCCATCAATAATTGGTGGAGCAATTGATGAAAAAATACCTTCACCTTCCATTATTCTGCAAGCTAGTTTTATGGAATGGTTTGTTTATGTTTGGGTTTCACTCAATCAATATAACTCACAAATTCTCACAAAGTCCCTTAAGAACTAAAGGGTTGTGATGCCAATGATTGATATTGGGAGACTGTATAAATACATCACAGCTTAACTAAAGATGCTGTAAAGTAATGCTAAAAAATCTGCTAAAACTAAGTTAGTGCTTGCTGAAATTGAGGAACTAATACTTAACAGTAGCTAAACAGAATTTTAAACAAATTAGGAAACAGAACAGCTAAAATATAGCAAAATTATTCTGGTGTGCACTTCCTCAACATTCTTCTGCCCTACGTCATCTTTCTAGCTTGAATTTAGGTCATGTAGTTCTAGAAGAAGTTTCATTTTTGAAATGTTACTTAGCTTTCCTTGGGAGGAACATAAAGGTGGCAGATTCTGGTGTAGTTTCCAGTTATTTTGTAAATTGATTCAATAAATAGGAACACTAAAAAGAAAGAAAGTATGTAATTGAAATGGTGAAAGATGCCAACAACTGGTGGTATGTTGAATGTTTTTTCTCAATTGGTTTATAGATTTTAGGCTCTAGCAGGTTCTTAAGGAAATAGATTTATGTTATGACTTCAGATATTCATTCGTAGTTCTCAAACACAGAGTGGAATATTCAGTTGCAAAAAAACTGGCAGTTAAGCATACTGATCAATAGAAAAAAGATAACTTAAAAAGCTTATAATATCCCTTTAAAGAAAGGTTCTGCTGTTTCACGAACTGGGATCTAGGTAAAAGATAGTGTTGTTTCTGTGGATTGATAGAATCAACTCAAACAAACAAAAACAGTGACATATGATTGGTCATGAATACTGCTCTATAGTTGATACCAATTTATATTTGTTTGGGTAGATTCTGATAGATAATAGATTCTATCACATAGATGTTCTTTTGCATTTTCTGTAGAATCTTTCAAGTATAAGTTCTTTTCCAAGAAGTGGACTTTTCTATAAGATGATTGTGGTATCCTGATCTATAAAAAGAACACATTAAATAGCATTCCAGTGGCCTAGTAGTCGATGAAGGCATGATAACGTATAAACTTCCTAAGACTAGGGCTCAAATCCCAGCATAATCCCCCCCCCCCCCCCCCAAATCCCCCATTTTCCTAAGTCTTGGTGGGCAGAATTACTCGGTATTTGTGCTAGTGAGAGGTGAAATTATGACACTTAGCTTTTGGGATAAGTCATGTGCTATTTTGTTAGACCCTTGTCCGTTGCACATGAGATAGCTTAAACTGAGTGCCAAAAATATCTCAGAGTGCAACGACTATTAAAAGACAAATGGGGAAAGGCAGGCTATTTTGCCCTTGATTTGCTTATAACTTGCAAGATTCACATTGCCTATGAGCTAGGTCTAAGTATAACTTCTTAAAAAATTGAGCTTCTTGTCATCTCAGTTACTGTTTTTCTAGTTCAGTGCGCCACATGATAAAAATCTTTTAACGTGGGTAACCTTTTCACATGTCGCGGTAATAACAGACCTTCATATCATGTGATGTCTATACTCAGATAACCTAAACAGTCTTGTTGATGAGGATTTGTCCATTCTGTTATATTTGTTGCTGTCAATTTTTCTCTTTATCATGACGTACAGACTGCAATTCCCTCAAGAAACTGGAGGCAAACTTTACAGCTGTCGAGTTCTGTTCCTTTTGATCTCTACATTCTGTTTTCCTTAAATAATTTATTCTTTTCCTTTCTGTCATTTTCGAACAAGGATGTATGTTGGGGTGGGGTCAGGTCTAGGTTCAAATTTGAGCTCATTCTTGACTCTTTTTATATTCTCCTCCATATTTTATTGAGTTTCATATAAATTTTGTTCTGATCCATATTCTGCTTGCAGGTGCTTTAAAGTTTAAAAACAAGGTGTCTCTTTCGTATTGGGTGATACCATTGAATATCCCTGAAACAGGAGTAAATGTTTGTCCTTTGAAACTTAAATGAGTATATCCCATGTCATGACTTGTCTTACATTAAAGAGCTAATGCCAAAACTAGATTTTTCAAGGAAAGAAGAGTTGGAGAGGCATTGTCCTCCACCTGATAGGCGTTTGTTTTGTTTGGTGACCTCCAACTGATTATAAGATACCTATAAGGTGGGCAATTAGTAGAGACTATGTGCGGTGGAGCAATGTGAACCATACACGTCTTGCAGAGGTAAAAGGTGGACAAAATTGGGTGCATGAGAAGCATCAACTTTGGTGGTTTCCAGGCGGTGGAACTCATTTCAAGCATGGGGCATCTGAGTATATTGAGAGGTATGCATGATCTCTTTGGTCTTTCACGTTCATACCTGTCAGTCTTAAACTTGCAGCTTTTTGAGAATTCATATTCTTCTGTCAAGAGCATATGAAAAGAAATCGATCTCAAATTTTTGATGGCTTTCCTCTGCCTAAGCATTAATGGGTAGATTTACCCGGTGCTTGTACTGATGTTGGGAGATGCAGTACCTAGTGTAATAGTAATGGTAAAAAAGAAGTTAACAGGAGTATATCCCTAGTAGATTGTCTCCTTTTACGTGCCAAGACACACAAAAAGATAAAAATAAAATTTCATTGATTAAATGTTTCAAAAATACCAACAACTCTCTTTTAAAATGAAAACTGCAACTTTCATTTCTTATCTTTGCCTTCTTTTTTCTACTTGATGATGTTTGTTTACGGACTCCATCCAAATCCCAACATAACCCATTTTACAATGGACAAGTCCTTTTGCTAAAAAAATCAATTTTACTTTTGGTATAATTGATGAAATAAACTAGAACGTGAGCAAACGACTTGCCCATAGTCACAAATCATGAGCTATCCTCTATCTTTACATTCAAAGCACCAATCTTCTGCAAGTTCTTTCTTTGTTGAAAATCTTCTTGTCCCTCTTCGTTGCAATTTGTAGCAATGAGTTTCTTGAAATTGAATTATCAGAGACCCACTTTACTATAACCAAAACAATTCTCATGTTTAGTTTAGATGAGCAAAAACTAAAATGCAAATATGACAATTTTTAGTGTAATTTTTTCCCTTTCAGAAAAAATAGCAAAAAAAATATATACATTAACAAACAAAGAAAATCGAAGTTCGATGATTAGCCCGGAGAATGAAATACCCATTAATAAAACACAACATAAAAGCAGATTCTCTTTAACGCAAAATTCTAAAGAAATACCAAGAATCATAAGAAAATTATAGATTTGCAAACACTTCTAGCACCTCTTGACCTAAAAACATGAATGTCATTTTGATCAACCGAAAGATGTCATAAAAATCAAAACAAGAAAAAAACCAGCATTGCTGGTACAACATAGACGGAAATCACTAGCTTCTTCAATAGAAAGCTGAAAAGTTTTGCTCAGCGATAACATTAACCATAGAAGAGAGAATTAGGGGTAATAAAAAGCTGAGAATTGGGTGTAAGGAAAATAGAGAGGATTGTTGAGTGTGTGCCAGCAATTCATAAGTAGCTTATTGTTGTATCCAAGAAAAGATTCCTCATTCCTCCAATCCAAGAAGTATAACTTTGTTGAATTGGACTCTTCTATTGAAAAATCTTATTAGTATAATATTTCTATTTTCGTTACCCTCAATACTCTCCTTTTTTTTCGTTACCCCCAATTCTCTTTTTTTTTTTCATTACCCCCAATTCTTTTTTCTATGGTTGTGTTATCGTTGAACAAAACTTTTTAGCTTTCTATTGAAGAATGTAGTGATTCGCATCTACGTTGGACTAGTAATGTAGATTTTTTTATTATTTTGATTTTTATGATATCTTTCCGTTGATCAAAACGATATTCATGATTTTTAGGTCAATGAGTACTAGAAGTGTTTGAAAATCTATAATATTATTATGATTTTTGGGAGATCTTTAGAATTTGGTGTTAAGAGAACTTGCATTTTTATTGTGTTTTGTTAAGGCTAATCATCAGCTTAGATTTTTTTTTTTGTTTCTTAATGTATATATTTTTTTGGCTATTCATCAAGCTTTGATTTTCTTTGTTTGTTAATGTATATATTTCTCTGCTGTTTTTTAAAAGAAAAAAATTACATTAATAATTGTCATATCTGTATTTTAGTTTTGATTATTTGAACTAAACATGAGAAGTTTCTTGATTATAGTGATGTGGGTCACTGGTAATTTAATTTCAAGAAACTCGTCTTCTACAAATTGCGACGAAGAGGTGCAAGAAGATTTTCAACAAAAAAGAACTTGCAGAAGATTGGTGTTTTGAATATAAAGATGGAAGAGAGCTTATGATTTGTGACTATGGGCAAGTCCTTTTGCTAAAAGATCAATTTTATTTTTGGTATAATTGATGAAATAATCTAGAACATAGTCATAATTTGGAAACATTTTTATGATGACTATGTTTCTTGTTTATTTCATCAAATATACCAAAGTAAAATTGATTTTCTAACAAAAGGACTTGCTCATAGTTACAAATCATGAGCTCTCCTCCATCTTTACATTCAAAGTATCAATCTTCAGCAAGTTCTTCTTTATTGTAAATCTTCTTGCCCCTATTCGTTGCAATTTGTAGCAATGATTTTCTTGAAATTGAATTACCAAAGACCCACTTCACTATAATCAAGAAAATTCTCTTGTTCAGTTCAGATGATTAAGACTAAAATACAAATATGACAATTGTTAGTGTAATTTTTTCCCATGTAGAAAAAATATATACATTAATAAACAAAGAAAATCAAAGCTTGATAATTAGCTCGGAGAAAGAAATACCCATTAACTGTAAAGCAGGTTCTCTTAACACAAAATTTTGAAGAAATACCAAAATTATAGATTTGCAAACACTTCTAGCACCCATTGACCTAAAAGCATGAATGTCATTTTGATCAACACCGAAAGATGTGATAAAAATCAAAACAAGGAAAAAGAAATCAACATTATTAGTCCAACCTAGACGAAAATCACTAACTTCTTTAATAGAAAGTTGAAATTTTTTGCTTAGCGATATAATCAACCATAGAAGAGAAAATTGGGGATAATAAAAAAAAAGAAGAGAATTGGGGGTACAAAAAAAGAGAGGATTGTTGAGTGTGTGTGAGCAATTCATAAGTAACTGACTGGAAGTATAACTTTATTCAATTGGACTCTTCTATTAAAAACCTTAATAGAAAAATCTTTCTATGTTCGTTAATCTCAATACTCTTTTTTTTTCGTTACCCTTAATACTTTTTTTTCGTTACCCCCAATTCTCTCTTTTTGTATTACCCCAATTCTCTTTTCTATGGTTGATGTTATCGTTGAACAAAACTTTTCAACTTTCTATTCAATAATGTAGTGATTTGCGTCTATGTTGGACCAGTAATGCAGATTTTTTCCTTGTTTTGATTTTTATATATTTTGGTTGATCAAATTTGACATTTATGTTCTTTAGGTCAATGGGTGCTAAAAGTGTTTGAAAATTTAATATTGTTATGATTTTTGGGAGTTATTTAGAATTTTGTGTTAAGAGAATCTCTTTTTCTATTGTGTTTTGGTAATAGATATTTCATTCTCTGGGCTAATCATCAAAGTTTTGATGTAAAAAGAAAAAAATTACACTAATAATTGTCATATCTGTATTTTAGTTTTGATTATTTGAACTAAACATGAGAAGTTTCTTGATTATAGTGATGTGGGTCACTGGTAATTTAATTTCAAGAAACTGGTCTTCTACAAATTGCGACGAAGAGGTGCAAGAAAATTTTCAGCAAAAAAGAACTTGCAGAAGATTGGTGTTTTGAATATAAAGATGGAAGAGAGCTTATGATTTGTGACTATGGGCAAGTCCTTTTGCTAAAAGATCAATTTTATTTTTGGTATAATTGATGAAATAATCTAGAACATGGTCATAATTTGGAAACATTTTTATGATGAGTATGTTTCTTGTTTATTTCATCAAATATACCAAAAATAAAATTGTTCTTTTTTAGCAAAAGGACTTGTCCATAGTCACAAATCATGAGCTTTCCTCCATCTTTACATTCAAAGCACCAATCTTCTGCAAGCTCTTCTTTGCAATTTGTAGCATTGAATTACCAGAGACCAAATTTCTCATGTTTAGTTCAAGATGATTAAAACTAATATGATATAGTGTAATTTTTTCCCATGTAGAAAAAATATATACATTAACAAACAAAGCTTAATGATTAGCTCGGAGAAAGAAATACCCATTAACAGAAAAGTAGGTTCTCTTAACACAAAATTCTAAAGGAATACCAAAATTATAGATTTGCAAATACTTCTAACACTCATTGACCTAAAAACATGAATGTCATTTTTATTAACACCGAAAAATGTCATAAAAATCAAAACAAAAAAAATAAATCAGCATTATTAGTCCAACCTAGATGGAAATCACTACCTTCTTTAATGCTTAGCGATAACATCAACCATAAAAGAGAAAATTGGGGGTAATAAAAAAAAGAAGAGAGAATTGGGGGTAACGAAAAAAGAGAGGATTGTTGAGTGTGTATGAGTAATTCATAAGTAACTGATTGAAAGTATAACTTTATTGAATTGGACTCTTATATTAGAGAAATCTTTCTGTTTTTGTTATCCCTAATACTCTTTTTTTTCGTTACCCCCAATTCTCTTTTCTATGGTTGATGTTATCGTTGAACAAAATTTTTCAGCTTTCTATTGAAGAATGTAATGATTTGCGTCTACGTTGGACCAGTAATGCAGATTTTTTTCTTGTTTTGATTTTTATGATATCTTTCGGTTGAACAAATCGACATTCATGTTTTTAGGTCAATGAGTGCTAGAAATGTTTGAAAATCTATAATATTGTTATGATTCTTGGGAGTTCTTTAGAATTTTGTGTTAAGAGAATCTCTTTTTCTATTGTGTTTTGGTAATAGGTATTTCATTCTCCGGGCTAATCATCAAATTGATTTTCTTTGTTTGTTAATGTATATATTTTTTCTGCAAAAAAATTACACTAATAATTGTCATATTTGTATTTTAGTTTTGATAATTTGAACTAAACATGAGAAGTTTCTTGATTATAGTGATGTGGGTCACTGGTAATTTAATTTCAAGAAACTCGTCTTCTACAAATTGCGACGAAGAGGTGCAAGAAGATTTTCAACAGAAAAGAACTTGCAGAAGATTGGTGCTTTGAATGTAAAGATGGAAGAAAGCTTATGATTTGTGACTATGGGCAAGTCCTTTTGCTAAAAGATTAATTTTATTTTTGGTATAATTGATAAAATAAACTAGAAAAATGGTCATCATTTGAAACATTTTTATGATGACCATGTTTCTAGTTTATTTCATCATATATACCAAAAATAAAATTGATTTTTTTTTAGCAAAAGGACTTGCCATAGTCACAAATCATGAGCTTTCCTCCATCTTTACATTCAAAGCACCAATCTTCTGCAAGCTCTTCTTTGTTGAAAATCGTCTTGTCTCTCTGCATTGCAATTTGTAGCATTGAATTATCAGAGACCCACTTCACTATAATCAAGAAAATTTCTCATGTTTAGTTTAGATGATTAAAACTAATATGCAGATATGACAATTGTTAGTGTAATTTTTTTCCTTTTAGAAAAACTATATATACATTAACAAACAAAGAAAATCAAGGCTTGATGATTAGCCCTAAGAATGAATTCCCATTAACAAAAGCATAGAAAAACAAGTTCTCTTGACACAAAATTCTGAAGAAATACCAAGAATCATTACAAAATTATAGAATTTCAAACACTTCTAGCACCCATTGACCTAAAAATATGAATATCATTTTGATCAATCGAAAGATGTCATAAACATCAAAACAAGAAAGAAAAAATCAGTATTATTAGTCCGACCTAAACGGAATTCGCTTCCTTCTTTAATAGAAAGCTGAAAAAAATTGATTAGCGATAACATCAACCATAAAAGAGAAAATGGGGGTAATGAAAAAAAAAAGAGGATTGTTGAGATTGTGTCTTCAATTCATAAGTAAATGATTGTTGTATCCATGAAAAGATTCCTCCAATCCAAACATAACTTTGTTGAATTGGACTCTTCTATTAAAAGACCTTATTAGAAAAATCTTTCTATTTTCGTTACTCTCTTTTTTTGTTACCCCAATTCTCTCTTTGTTTTCGTTACCCCCAATTCTCTTTTCTATGGTGGTTATCGCTATACAAAAGTTTTAGCTTTCTATTGAAGAATGTAGTGATTTGCGTCTATGTTGGACCAGTAATGCTGATTTTTTTTCTTGTTTTGATTTTTATGATATCTTTCGGTTGATCAAAACGACATTTATGTTTTTTAGGGCAATATGTGCTAGAAGTGTTTGGAAATCTATAATTTTGTTATGATTTTTGGGAGTTCTTTAGAATTTTATGTTAAGAGAACTTGTTTTTCTGTTGTGTTTTGTTAATGAGTATTTCATTCTCTATGCTAATCATCAAGCTTTGATTTTCTCTGTTTGTTAATTTATATTTATTTTTTTGTTATTTTTTCTAAAAGAAAAAAAATTACACTAGCAATTGTCATATCTGCATTTTAGTTTTGATCAATTGAAGTTTCTTGATTATAGTGAAGTTGGTCTCTGGTATTTCAATTTTAAGAAACTCATCTGCTATAAACTGCGACGAAGAGGGGCAACAAAGAAGAATTTGCAGAAGATTGGTGCTTTGAACGTAAAGATGGAGGAGCGCTCATGATTTGTGACTAGTGCCGGCAAAATGAGCCCATATTTTGGTAACCCGTCCAACCTGCTCATATTTTAATGGGTTGGGTGAGTGACTTTTTACCTGGGTAAAATATGGGTTGATATCCATATTCAACCCATAAAGTATGGGTAAAATATGGATCAACCAAATGGGTTAAGCTTCTATTATTTACTCAAAATTCATGAAAATATGGGTAAACTAGTATTTTACTCAACCAATTTTTACCCATATCAAATATGGGCGGGTTGAATTATTACCCATTTTAAACCCGTCTAAATTTGACCCAACCCGATCATTTGTCACCACTATACTTAACATATTTGTTAGTTGCTTACAGACTCCATCCAAATCTGCCGCTCATGATATTCGTCTAATTCCTCTTAGGTTTGACTTAGTCTCAATTTGTGGACATGACATGTATGTAAAATGTACGTCATTTATTAAGTTATTTATTTGGTGCAGGTTAGGAAATGTGACAAATAATGAGAAAGGTGACTTGCGATCTGCAGGGGTATTTCAAGTGCTTGATGTTGGTTGTGGTATTGCCAGTTTCTCTGCCTATCTTCTTCCTTTAAGTATAGAAACAATGTCTTTTGCTCCTAAAGATGGTCATGACTCATGAGAACCAAATTCAGTTTGCTTTGGAACGAGGAATCGGTGCAACAATATCTGCTATAGCGACAAAGCAGCTGCCATATCCTAGCAACTCTTTTGAAATGGTGCATTGTTCTAGATGTCGAGTTGATTGGCATGAAAATGGTGAGCGCTGCATTCATTATACAGTAAAATCTTAAAACTTAAATGTGTTTCTGCAATATGTTACTGGTTTGAGATTAACTCTGGAGACTGTTAGTGAATATTTGGCTTCCTACATCCTGCACATTCATTACTGAAACGACATATAGATTCCCAAAAATTGTACTTTTGGAATTCATTATCATGTCAGAAACAAAGCTAATGTACATTCACAAAACAAGTCCTCATAACTCAAGCACACTTTGGATTTTCTCGAAGATTCCGGTCCTCTAGATATAGGATTAGCATATATCTGATTTTGAAAGACAAATGCCATTGTTTGCCTCTCATACTATTGTATGCACATATAACTCCTCTTTCCACTTTGTTATAGTCTTGAAACTCTTGAAAAATTCTAGTCATCAATGAAGTCTACTTAATGAACTCTCATTACTGTTAAATTGTCATAGCTCAGAGTCTCTGGCTAAGAACATAACTTTGTTTCTTCATGGTGAAAGACGTTATGTGATATACCTTGTTCATATGGTATGACGACTTAGTTTGCGTTTCTGCATGATGCCGTTATGATGCCCATTCTTGACAACTGAATAGTCTACATGAGAACTGTTAGTTAGACCCTCCAAAACTATTGCTGCACCGTGTTAGATCCTCAGGTAATGCATAGCTTGCGGTGGATCCAATACACAGATGGTGGTATTTTTTATGAGTCCAAGCAACATAGCATGAGAAAGGATAAGGCTTTTCCATAGATATGGGACAAATTAGTACACATCTAACTTCTGGAATGTGCTGGAAGCTGATTGCACGGGAAGTCCAAACAGCAAAATTTGGATTAAGCAAGAAAATAATTCATGTCTCCTGCATGATGCTGAGGAGAAACTTGTAAACCATCATTGAAAACACCTCTGAGGAACTGTATTACCCTAAGTGACATAGCATCTGATACAAAGAAACTACCGCCTCGGCCACAACATCTTTCAGAGTATTCACAAAGTCTTAGTCGGCTAGGTTTGTGAGTTCTATTCAATTAATTGATTATTCTGTTGGCCAGTTTTTTAGTTTTGGCAACAATGTTAAGATGAATGAAAATGTAATACAATGTTAAGTTTTATATTCTGTCAAATAAGTCTTCTAAAATATCCCTTAAGATTGGTAATCACGAGCGGTGGAAAGCCAATATTTCTTCATTATGATTGTAGTATATGGTACTATGAGTGTTTCCTCTAATGTCTATGGTACCATAAAACTATAGTATTAAAGGGTAAATTTTTTACAAGAATCTTAGTCCTGATCATATACTTTTGATGAAAGTAATAGATCAAGTAGATGTAGTTAGGAAGAATGCAACTGAGCTCCAGATACAACTTTGAAGCTATTTACATCAGAGAGATTACTCCAAGCAAAAAGGTTTTGGTAAACATCTTGTATGGGAGTTAGAAGTTCCTTCAAAACATCTAGAGTTCTAGGCTCATTCGAGCTGATAATATTTGGATGAAACCGACTGGTCCTTCTTATCCACGATCATTCAGACACTGATGAAAACAGAATGTTCCCTTGAAAGGCACTGATGAAAACAGAATGTTCCCTTGAAAGGCATGTTGCTCAGACTCCTAAAAAATGTCGATGGTTGTGTGTGGATCCTTCAAAAGTAAGGCATTTTTTGAGGGACAGACAGGAATGTGACAATATTTTTGGAGAGTCTAAGCAACATAGCTTGAAAGAATACTACTATTAGATCGGAACAATGACAATCAGCTAAGTAGTTTTCGTGTTAGGTTTATGTATGGAGTGCTCATATTATGTCCATGCCTATACTCAACTATGATCAAACTCGATTTATCATTATCAGAGACGAAGAATCCATCATATCGCGAATACAAGATGTTCTTTGGGACGTCCAATTACATTATCTAGAAGACGATCAGAAGAAAAAGGGGTCAGTTTTATTTTGCAGAAAAAGGTTTTGGGCCATTGCCTAATGCAGTTTTTCATTCAAAATTCTATCACTGAAAGGTGAATATCCAAGTTAAATTCTTTTTAAGAGTAAACAAAGTTGTAAAATTGATATATGTGAGAACAACTATGCTACTATTTTGTAAGATAAAGAAAACACTGAATTATTTTTTGTCACTAGAAAGAATTAGAAATGCAAAATCTGTAGTCCATTGCAATTACTCTTATTTTCATATGTCTTCTTATCTCACGAAATAGGGATAAGGTTTACGTATACTCTACTCACTAATGAGATTACACCTGGTATGTTATTGTTATCTACCTGACTTAGACTAATTCAAAGTTGCGTGTTTGGTGCTTATGTAAAGTAAAACACTTTCTATCAAGAAGTTATCTATTTTTGTGACTCGGATTTGAAACCTTTGGTGAGTCATTAACAACTTCACCACTCTTTGGTTTGTAAGAACAAATTTTAATTGTTCTTACATTCTATTTTCATTAGCTAGTGTATGTTAGTGATGAACATAGTAACTAATTCCTATTTTTCTTTATTTTAGGAAGCTTTTTTTCTTATAAAACTAGCAATCCAGTGGCGGAATTAGAATTTTTTAATGAAGGGTTCAAAATCTAAAAAAAAATAGACACACGAAGTAGTTGAAGGGGGTTCGATATTTATACGATATATATTAAAAATTTATTTTAACCAAATACATAAATGATATAATTTTTTGCCGATGGAGGTTCAGATGAACTCTGACTCTAAGGTGACTCCGCTACTACATGTACGTATAGTTTAATCAGACTCTAACGCAAATACAGTTTATAAAAGGGAAATTTTCACATATAGCCACTTTAAAATAATTAATTACTCTCCATAGTTGTAGTTTGATAATTACAATTTGTAGTTACATGTTATATGAAGGAGAGAGGCGAGCGATACTGGGAGAGAGAGGAGAGAGAACAGAGAGAGGGGAAAAAAGTAGCAGAAAGGTGAATTGTATATGTATATTGATTAGATAATTATATATTATACATATGTTTGTATATATGGCAAGAGAGATTGGGAGAGGGAGGAGAGAGGCGAGCGAGAGAGGGCAGAGAATGGGAGAGAGGTGAATTATATATGTATATAATTGTATATTATACATATACATTTATATATATGGCAATTGAGATTGGGAGAGGGAAGAGAGAGGCGAGCGAGATTGAGAGAGGGGTGAGCGATAGAGGGCAGAGAGTGGGATAGAGGTGAATTGTATATGTATATATGTTAAATAATTGTATATTATACATATGTATTTGTATATCTTGACGAATTATATATATACAAATGTGACTAATTATATAAACTCGAAGTCAGCCTATGTAATTAATGTATAATGTTAATAGCGAAGGATAATTATATCAAACTATAGCTCTGATGAATATAAGTAGTATAAGTGTACTTTGTTAAGTAATTTTCCCCATAAAATATGATATGATTTTATTAGAGGAACATTAAATTGAAGTAGTTGACACTTTGATATGACAAGACAACTCCATACTTGTCGGCTCTATCTGCCATTATGTCTGAAACAAACTTCTTCTTTCTTGGATTCTTTGGCTTATCCAAATTCTTAGCCAACCTAGGTCAAAATAAAATTTAAGAAAACGTTTTTTTTTTCTTTGCTCTAATTTTTTGATTAATGAGTGTCAAATATTAATTTCTATTTGTAAATTATAATATACCACTACGTAGAGAGCATCTTAATACTCTTTACATCCACTTTTATGTGTTATATTGCACATTTTAAAAGTTAATTTGATTAATTTTTTAAATTTTAATTTTATTTGGTATTTTAAACAAAAAATATAGACATTCAAAAATTATACGAAATTTTTTATAAATTATAATTTTTTGTATATCAATATAATGAAAAAGTAGATCGTAAAATATTAGTCGTAGTTCTTATAGTTTGACTCTAAAAAGAAGATCATGACAACTAAAAGTAGACTAATGGATATTAAGAACCATCTATTCTTAGTAAGGAAGACATATAAATAAAAATTGAGAAAATAATTTGATGCTATTAAATTTAGTTAAAATTTTGAACATATATAATAAATTATGAATTTATTGTTTTTCAATGTAAAATTTACATATTGAAATAAATGCGTATCAAGATTTAATATCTTGATCATATTGATCAAAACTTAATCGTATTAAAGAACTGAAAAAAGTGATTATCAAATTTAATATTTTAATCATAATGAAAATGCTTCTTAAATTAATTTGATCTTGATGTTTAAAAATTATATTAGACAAATATCACTTTATCTAAACATATAATTATGAAAAATAGAGAAAAAATGTAATAGACCCTTGATCCAATTGCAAACTATACCCAAAATAATAAATTTTAAATAGTTACTGGCATTGAAATAATTAAAGTAGCTAGGAAACAAATAAATAAATGTGCAGCAGTTAGAAATTATGATAGAGATAAATGAAAAATAAAAAAGAATAAGAGAGGCAAAAAGAATGAGAATTTATATCAGAATATTGCATCACTTTTCTAATCATTCAATAAAAAACCAACAAGTTTCTACTGTGCCCATAAATAAATACAAAACGAAATTAATTAATAACTATTCCAAATAATATTAAATAGTTTGTATCTGATATGATTTACGAGCTATCACATGGTATTCTTTCGAAGGGAAGAGGCTATAAAATATAATAGAGATTGTGATGTTATTATCAGGATTAAATTAAATACTACTAGCTATCATACTAAAGTTATAACTTATAATAATTAAGAATATGATTTTATTTCTTAATTAAGTTTATCAAATATGTATTATATTGATTATGACTCTAATTCAAACTATTCCAATCCATCGATCAACTTAGTTTGGTGTAAGGGTGAGCATGATATGATACGATACGATACAGTATGGTATCTAAAAGTTTTTATAACATCATTATGGTATTCGATTTTTAAAATATCATATCATTTCATTAATTTAATTCGGTATGATTTAGTATATTAAAGTTTAATTTTGGTATTCTACGATATGATAAATTGATAATCATAATTTATTCAATTTCGACTACTATATACTCGTATAATATAATAGAGTATTATGACTTAAACAATTTAAAAAATGTTTCAATTGTATATATATAATACATTGTACGTAGAAATATATATTCAAAATAAAATACAAACAACTCCTTTATTAATTAATTACATATCAATCAAAATTGAGTATTCAAAGATACAACTTATAAGCATTTAGTTTATATTAATACCAGGTTGCATATTTGTTAGTATTTAATAATATATAGTATGTGTTATTTAAACTATATACTCGGTATACTATATAATTTTTTAATAAATTATTTCTAATTATCAAACACCGTATCGAATACCAAAATAATTAAAATGTATACCATATACCACACCAAATATCATAATACTAGAATTACTATATTAAAATTTTTGATATAATATGATAATTCGATATATACAATATCATGTTCTTTGCTAATTTCGTCATAGGATACCATGCTATTCAATAATTACAATATATTTTTATGAACACATATATTAATAGTTTATCACATAATTTAAATAGAAAATAACAATTTCAAATTCTACAAATGTCCTCGGCTTTAAGGCTTGTCGGAGTGTAGACTTGATCAAATTCAAAGACGAGACTTGAAGTATTCATTCTTCCACCCTTGCAGGTTCAAATTTTCAGATTTGATTTAAGAGAGAAGGGATGAAGAGCAGATCTGGTCCCACTGGGTGTACCAATTTGTTTGCAACTAATTTTAAACTGACAGAAAATAAAATGCAATCACAATAAAATAAGTAGAAACATAACTTTATTGATCAAGATAACAGGTACAATTCTGTGAATCCCTTGATTCTACTATCCTAAGATTTATCCATGATTCGAGGGCCGTTAGTGGCGTATTTCTCGAACTAGAATGATTTAGATTTGACTTCTTTATATAAATATTTTATCAATTTGCGAAGTATTCGAGATCTTGATCTCTTTATGGAATCTCCGAGATGTCTTTTAAGGGAATTTAGTACTTTTTATATAGACATAAACTTGGGTTTAGGGTTGAATAACCTCCAATTATTCTATTGAAATTGAAAACACCTTCTAGAGTCTCCATTCAAATTGAACACATCTTATAGAGTCCCACAAAATTTCAATGTCTACAATACTCTCGGACTATTACATATGGTATGCCAATACCTTCCGTCATACTTTTGAGACATAGGTATCCTGCCGTCCAAAAACTAGAGTATACATATTTAGTCTTTTATTAGAGTAAATAATATGTAAATCAGGAACACTAATATCTTAAAAGTATAACAATATTTACGTATCATTTACATTAATTCGTAGTTATATTCGTTTTTTCCCCTAATTTAAATGAAGGAGAATCTAGGCAGAGAAGTGTAAGTAGAGTGCCATTAATACCACATGGAAGTCAGTGCCACTGTACTCTTTGAATAAAGCCATTTCCATATCCCTGTAATAAATCAAACAAAATGTAAACTCTGAAATCTCAGTAGTAGTAAGTGAGATATAATTTTGATATGAGCGATAAAAAATAATAATAATTTTGAAATAAAATTTAAAAATAACATAATGTACATCTTATGTTTACTTTTAGATGAGTGTAAATATATATTTATTTATTTTATTGTACTTATAAAACGATACAAATCATACATAAAATTCTACGTGCCTCATGCTACTCTGATCAGAGCCTAAAGCAATAATATTATGGTGAGCACAGAGAAACTGATGGAAAGATCATGGGTTACTGCCACGTGTCATGATTATAAATGATGTGGACCTTTGAGAGGTCATTCATTAACTCACATATATAGGCAATTGTCATATAGTATATTGTCTTGTCACATCAAAGTAGCTAGCTAACAATTGTAAGAAATGAGTACCAAGTTTTATTAGGGTTTTGTTTAATTCAACAAGATTTTTTTTTTTTTTTTATAAACCTTCTTTAGACATTGCGCATAGTAAAAACTTTAGTATATCATAATGCGTTTAAATATGAAAGAGTGGAGGGGAGATGATGAGTGAAAAAATAGAAGATTAGAAAAATCGAACACTCATGATCAATTAATATGATATAAGAAAATAATTTAAGGTGATTTGATCCGCTATTAAACATTTACCAAATTTATGCACTCTTGTCCATTTTAATTTTTCTTTTTGGGTATACAATGGGAAGTCCACTAGATATATAATAATCTATCAAATTAATGCTTTATCATGTGGATTGCCATGAATTGTGTCTGTACCAAAATCACATGTAAAAAAAAGTCAATGTATATAATTGTGTGTATATCTATCTTAGATTTTTTTCTTTGACTAAAGTCATAATATGCATTTTTATTGATGCTTCAATATAATTGTGTATCTAGAAAAGAAAAAATTGATACATTAAGTAGTAGCTGGATTTTATCATCTTGAACTCCAATATTTGTGTTGTACCGTCTCAATTTATGTGTCATATCGTTTAAATTTATGTTTGAATAATTTTAATTTGACCCTTGTACTATGATGTTTAACTACTAGGGGTATTAGGTTTTATGTTTGTCAAGTTGAGGTTCTGAACATTTAACAATTTGAATTGCCTAATCATGAGATATATAGGCTAAGGCTATATGTTGGAGAATAGGGAATGGCAAAAAGCTTCTTTAGTTGGTATTTTCCTTTTCTTTAATTAATTCATATCACAAAAATTAATCAACCACACTCAAGAGCGTTGAAAACGAGGCATCACAAAGCTCGGGGTTAGACAAAACAAAAAAAAATAAGTATGCGTGTTGTACAAATAAATCACCATTTATGATAAACAGATTCATAACGTGATCGATCCAACGCTAAAGTGAGTAGGCACATGCAATATTTTTCATTTGATAAATGTATTTTCTAAGTTTTAGTTGGTTGGGTTTGGGTTGGGGGGGGGGGTGCTTAAAATCACCCTAGTGGCACTAAAATTGGGGAATTATTGTGGACTTGTTATGATGATAGGGTTGGCTACAACAAGAGGAAGTCAAAGGGGAGGGGGGAAATTGTAGAAAGTGGATTTTTACATATATGGTTTATATGTCCCCCAAAAGCAAGCAGGATTAATTAGGGACCTAAAAGAAACCTTTTACACAAAACCCTAATAATTAATCATAATCACCTTAGCTTATCATATAATATACATATAATTACTAACAATTATTTAGTGTCAATTTGTACTATGTTTACTTAATTGGTCCTTTATTGCTTCTAATATATTTGTAATATATAGTCTACATGCTTTTATCATTTACCTTTTTTTCTAATAAGTATATATGATTATATATGGTTATTTACATATTATATATTATATAGTATATATCAATCTGCTAGCTACTTTTAGTTTAAACGATTGAATGAGCTAATATTTAGATTAATTTTTCAATTCTCACTTCTCTATACTCAAAAGAAAAAAACAAAGAAAAATTTACTCACACTTGCTAATGGTTAGTGATATCCTTGCCTTATTTGGAATTTAAATTTAAATCCAACCATCATCTAAAATTTGGTTGGTTTAATATCACTTTAATAAAGACTAAGATTTATCTTCTAAAATATTATTTGAAGTCATAATCATTATTTTTTAATGCCACCATCTAAATTATATGATTCTGACATTTTAATTAAAGATTAAAAAACTATTATGGAGGAGTCATTGAATTTGATTGGAAAAGGGGGATAATTAAAATAATAGATTAAGGTGTACCATTAATTAAATAAAATAATGGATGAAATAACAACTAGTCTTATGAAATATTTTAATGTATTCTTCTTTCAACTTTTTCCCTATTAGGAAATGTTGATGGGGAAAAAATAAAATATTAAACAACAAATCCAAAAAGTTAATATCAAATCACTCTATATAGTTGCATGTGATTACTTGAAAACGCATCTAATTTAATTGATTAATTATGTCCACATTTTGTCTCCACTTGGTTTACAACTTGCTATCTTATTAACTCCATACTCCTAAATTTGTTTCGAAATTAGACTCTTAAAATACAAATGATAGATAATTAGTACATAAATTGAGATAACGTATACATCTAATCAAATAATATAATAGTTAGAGTTAATTAGAGAGAAATTGTAGACAACTTATGATGAATAGGCAAAATATTATGTCAAGAAGTTATTTAAGAGTTTTTGGGTGATAATTGAGCGGACTGAGTTAAATTTGGACGGATCATAATTCGTTAAGATAATATCCAACGCAATTCAAATTTGCTTGAATCAAAACGATTGGGTTATAAAATGGGTTATATTACGGGTCAAGAGTTAATACTCAACCCAACCCAATCCAACTTTTACTAAGCTTAATTTATTTGATCTTTTAAAATATTTTAGAATCTAATAAAATTATTATTTTTCTTAATTAAGTTATATACAACATATCAAATTGAAAAATAATTAGGAAAAATTTGACAATATATTTCATAGATTACATATCAACTCAATTTTTAATAGATTGAAATGGGCTGAATTGGAACGAATTGAGTTAATGAATATGTGAGTCAATAATCCGCTCAAACTCAAACGGGCTGAACGAATTAGGTTTGATTATGCCACTCCTAGAAAGTTTATATAGATCATGTCTTGCATTAATCATTATTTTTACTAATATAAATATTAAGTGAATAAATTATCTTGCACTAACATTTGTTATACAAATTATATAATTAGTTATTCAAAATTTTAAATTACCTTTTCTAATTATCTTAATATTACTTTTCCACCACTAGCTACTATATAATAGACTATACAAGTTATAGATCTTAAAAAATCTTTTTTCTTTATAATAAAGTCATATAAATTTGAAATAGAATGATGAAGTAATATATGGAAACATTGAGTTCATCAACGTTGACTTAAATGAAATATCATGAAAAGGCAGTCCCATTTATAATAATTTTTTTCAAGACCTAATAACCAAAATATATAATCAATGGCTCTAATTTTGTCAAACATTTATTTTAATATATACATATATAATACTATAAACTTTTAGTGCATATCTATATGCCAGGATTACGAAAGAATAATATTCTTTTATTCTTAAATAATTTCTTGAATTCAAATTATATTGGTTTCTATTTAAAAAATTTACCTCTAATATGAACTTAGCAAAATAATAATGAACAAAAAATTATTATAATTATTTTTAAATAAATAAATAAATAAGTTTTTGGTGCATAGTTTATTCAAGACAAGTCAAAATTGGCCAACCTTCGAATTTTCCTCCTCCAAAATTCTAAAGGTTGAGAGAGAATGAATTATAAAACTTAAAAAGTAAAAAAATTAAGAGAGAGAAAGTGTGTGTATGTTAAAATTTTGAAAAAGTGAAGGTTCTTTTTTTCCATATATATATATATATATAGTAAAAGGGTGTGATGAGACTTATTTTGTTCATTTTTTAATTAAAAATTCGAAATGAAAATTATATATATATTTTTAAATGTTTTACCTTTCATATAAGCATACCTATCAAGAGAAATGGAAAGAATTAAGAGCAACTTCTTCGTCCTAAGAAATAAATGATTTTACATTCGAAACATTGATAAAATTGAGCTAATATTATGTTGTTAAATTAAATTAATCATTAGATTTGAATTAATTAGATCAATATGCTTAAAAAACAAAAGTGATTATAAACGATCACTATTTGGACAAAAAAACAAATTCCAAAACATTTTTTTACTCTTTACACTATATATTATATTATGAAATGATTGTTAGTATGATATAATATTTGCTCACTTTTTCACTTATATGGAATTATCGACGTGTTCCAATATATTAAGACCAATTCATGATTCACCAACATCAAATCAAAGTGACTAAAATACACATATAGAGATAGAGAGAGGGGTCACTTTAGAATTTTGTAGGGTTCTAAGCAATACATGACAAAGTCTAATGTGTATATTTTCCTTAAGAGGGTCCCCTTTATTTTTCAGTGATTCCGTATTCGAAGTTTACTGATTTGATTAAGTAATTTAGATTTACATGTTAGTTATTATATGAGAGTAAAATCGTAAAACACTCTCCAATAAGCTCTACCTTGCAAGGTTCGAAGAAATAAAAAATATATTTAATTTTGATAATGTGTTACACGTCTAATAGATCCATTTATCAAATAATAAATATATATATTAATATGATATCAATTTATCGAAGTTTCTTATCAGACAGGTATATATAGATAATATAGAAGTAGACCTAGCAAGTCTATCGAAAAAAGAAATTCTTAAGAATATTTTCTTCAAATAAAAATAGAATTAATTTGATCTTTCAAGTGGTTGAAATGCAACTCAAATTAAATGGAGAGCTCTTACCTGGGGGTTGGGGCCATGCCCCTTCGAGCACTTACAATCATTTGGTATCTAAATACCTCTTTTGTATATATAGTACAAGTTGAGATTAGTTTTATATTTTTTTAATCAAAATTAAAGCAACTTGCTTTGATGTATAATGTCTATAATTAAAAAAGATTAATATATTCTTGCCTAGATCCTAAACCATATGAGAGTCAGAATTCTAATTACTGGGTCAGGATACAACTTACTCGCACATGGTGTTTATATCAATCCAATACATACATGATATATGTTTAAATTTATAATTTATTTTACTTAATTTTAATTAATTAATATGTGTTTTACTTTATTAAATCACATAATAATAAAAATTTAATTAGTTTGATATTAACACCCGAGTAAGTTTTTTCTATCTAATTTCTCTTTTTCTCCACATCGTTTTCACTTCAAATTGACATTATTTATGAAAAACTATAGTAATATTCCACCACCATCTTCAACTTAATTGCTTGCAAGTCAAGAACTCTTGTCAATCAAATTCAACCAATAAGTTATTGGATCATAAATTCTCTAATTCAACTAATAAGTTATTGGATCATAATTTCTCTTTTTATTAACTAGTGTTTGACCCCAAAAAAAAATGGTTTAAAATGAAAAATAAAAAATAAAAAATCCCAAGTATATATTCTCTTGGAATTTTATGATGCTACTTTACTTATGTACGTAGAATATTTTATTTTCTAGCTAGCCTTGCTTTAATTTGGACAAATATATTAGTACTATAATTTAGTATAATTTACATAATTTTATAGTATTAAAAGATAATACATTATTTTTTTACTTTTTTTTAAATTACAAAAATCCCTTAAAATTTATAGATTTCGGATACAATACCATTAGACTTTCAGATACATCAACACACAATCAGATACATAGGGGAGGGATGTATTCGAGAGGGGGGAGGTACACCACTAGACTTCTGAATACATGAGCATACATATATCTAAATACATAAGGGAGGAATGTATTCGACATGGGAGGTATGTCTTAGAGAGAAAATAGGACATCTAGATCCATAAGGGAGGAATGTATCAGAGAAGGTTTGGATGAATCTAAGAGGGGATATGAATATCAGCGAAAGAAGAGTAATGTATCCGATAGAGAATTTTTAAGAATTTTGAAATGATAATTTATTTATTTTTTAGAAATTATGATAAAATAAAATGTGTATAATTTTTTTTAAAAAAAAAATCCTATGATTTATCAATTGATAAGCTACCAATGACTATCGAAAAGAACAAAACAAAAATTGTTAAAGAGAGTATATGAAAAAGCCTAATTTTGGGAAGAACAGCATGGTGACAATATAGACACAGAGAAAATGACATCTAGCTTATACTATACATGATGTAAATGATTTAATTTGTCTCAAATTATTCATCACACATGTAAATTTTGTCAAAATTTTGACATTGAAGTATTTGTTTACGAGACAAGCAAGATAAAAGTTTTATAAAGACCACTCAATTTTAAAATTATTATTTTATCGATGTTAATTCAAATTAATCGATGTAAAAGAAAAAATATAAGAGGAGAAAATTTAAGTGGTGTTGGTACTTTATTTTCGGTAGGAAAATGATGAAGTAAGTGAGAATAGGGTGGATGGTAGGGTTTAGTTAGGGCAAAAAAATGACAATTCAAATGTCAAATTGCAGAATTATAAGACAGCCAAAGATGTATTGTCATTCAAGTTCGTGATTCGATTTGAATTGATATTTTATTAAAATTAAAATTAAAATTATGTTTTAATTATTTAAATTGAATATATATACTATAATCTTATCGATTTAGTTATTAGTGAAGATTTTTGTTTGATTTTTTTTTTTTTGACAAATTTAATGATATTTATCTTTTTTTTCTTTTCCTGTATTTTTGATAATCAGACAAAAAATTCTTCCTTTTTCTATCTATAATCATTTATTACCCTTTTATCATGATATATAGCTATATATATTTTGAATTATGAAAGAAAATATCTTATATAATCTGATCAAAGAGAATTGTTTAAATGTAAAGCACCATTATTTTCAATTTTAAGTGAGTTCGAGTCATTATATATATATATATATATATATATATATATATCTTATGATGTATAAAGTATAAACTTTCATTAGGTAAATAGAATATAATAAATATATAAAATATATAAGTATAGGTAAAAACTATGCTATTTATAATTCTTTTTTCAATTGTCTCCTATTTTACTAGGCCTGTGTGTAATTCAAGAACACGTTCTTCTTTTAACTAACTATATTCTAATTAAGACAAAAAATAAACAATAATTAAGGGTACGAAGATCAATTATTAAAATAGAGGGTTAATAAATAATAGTATTGTTTAGCTTTCTTTATCAATGCTATTAATTTTTTTTTCCTCCTTTCATACATACTCCTTAGTACTATTACTTATTATTTTATTTGTTTTGATTATCATATTATTTATTGGTGTCATTAATTATATTCTCTTTTTTCTTCCTGTTTTACTATGTCTATCGAGGATCAATTAAAAATAACTTTTCTATCTCATGAGATAAGAATAAGGTTAGTGAATAACTACTCTCCTCGCATCCTATTTGTGAAGTCACACTGATTATGCATGTCGTTCAAAGAGTAACTAAAACAAATAAATTAAAATAGAGAGTATGAAAGTCAATAATGAGAGTCATGATATCTAATATCTCTTGTCGTATTATTTGTTGGTGCTGCTAATATTTTCTACCGTGTTTCTTTTCATTTATCCTTTTATTATTTTATTTGAGCCAAGCGTATATTAAAAATATTCTCTCTTAGCTTCGAATAAGACTGCATATATATACGTCACTCTCTCAAAATTTCACTCGTATAATTTCATTAAATATGTTATTGTTATCGATATTCTTTTTTCTTTTGTTTAAATACCTCAGCCGCCCAGAATAACCATCCATATTGCTCCACCCTCTCTCTCTCTCTAAATATTTTAACCACACAACACATCATTACACAACACAAAACAAAACACCAACCATATTGAAAGAAGAATCTCACTCACTCTCATTATTTTCTTTCTTCATCCAACACTACTCTCAAAACTATACAAACATGAACTAAAACCTTTGACTACTATATAGTTTATACATAGCCTAAAAAAAAATATGAGTAATAATCCTGAAGATCCCATAAGAAGCCTCTCTTTAGATTATCTCAATCTCCTCATCAATGGTCAAGCTTTTAGTGATGTTACTTTTCATGTTGAAGGTCATTTAGTCCATGCTCACCGTTGCGTACTGGCAGCAAGGAGTCAATTCTTCAGGAAATTCTTCTGTGGGCCGGGCTCTCCTCAGTCCGGCCCACAACTCGGCCCGATTAACGGGCCGAGAGATACTGGTTCACCGGCATCATCATCAGTAGTGATACCGGTGAATTCAGTAGGATATGAGGTGTTTTTGTTGATGATGCAGTTTTTATACAGTGGACAAGTATCAATTGTGCCACAAAAACATGAGCCAAGGCCAAATTGTGGAGAGAGAGGTTGTTGGCATACACATTGCACCTCAGCCGTTGATCTTGCACTTGATACACTCTCAGCCGCTAGATCTTTTGGTGTTGAACAACTTGCTTTGCTCACTCAGGTTTATCAATCATTTGTCCTTCAACATCTCTTTAATGAGTTTAACTAATAATATCTACCGACAATCAGGTTTTTCAATAGATATTTATTACTAATAGTAACTTTTCTAAAATTCATAATCTTAAAAAAAAGTCAAGTTAAAATGACCTAACATAATCGTCAGTGTATATAAGTTAAACTCTGAGCTTAATTTTGATTCACTTTTGTTTATTGTATATGTCAATTTGGGATTTTTGGTATAGTGGAATCAAATTTCCATTTCTTCTTGGGAAATGGTGTTAATTTTTGTTTTGTTGTTTAGTAGTACTAAGTTTCTTTTTGAAGAATCATTTGATCCAAGAACTTCTTCTTCTTTTAATTTGTTTACATATTTTTTAAACTTACTTATAAATAGTTCAAGTGAATGTATATACCAAAAAAGAGGGGGGATGGCATGGGGGCAATCTTTAAACTTTTTTCCTCTTTTTGCATTGTTTAATGATTTATTTTGTTGATGGAATTTTGACACTAGATGTCTCATCTCACAATTGTTGTCTTGATTTCATGTGAGATTTAGTTATTTGAGTTTCTTGAAATGGGCTAATTTTATCATAATGTCATACACTAGCTAAAATGTTTCCAAATATGGTTCTTGATTTATACATCTTGTCTTTCAAAAGTGATGACACCAAATCTTTCCCCAATAGTCCATCTACTTTCCTCATTTGGTTACAAGAAAAAAAAAATGGAACTTACAATTTTGAACATATATAACACATTAGTAGATAGTGTATATATATTCTTTTTTTAGCACTCGATACTTACCAACTATTTACAATCAGCTAAACCATAGGACGAGGTCGTGATAATTTTATGTTTCTTCTTATAAATTGAGCAGAAGCAATTGGCAATCATGGTAGAAAAAGCTTCAATTGAGGATGTGATGAGAGTTCTAATAGCATCAAGGAAGCAAGACATGAATCAACTATGGACTACGTGTTCACATTTGGTTGCAAAATCAGGTCTTCCACCTGAAATGTTGGCCAAACACCTCCCCTTTGATGTTGTAGCCAAAATTGAAGAACTACGCCTCAAATCCAACCTAGCACGTCGATCCTTAATGCCACATCATCATCACCACCTCGACCTCAGCTCTTCAGCTGAGCTCGAGGACCAAAAAATCCGTAGGATGAGACGAGCCCTTGACTCATCGGACGTTGAACTTGTCAAGCTTATGGTAATGGGAGAAGGTTTAAATCTTGATGAATCAATTGCGTTACACTATGCAGTTGAAAATTGTAGTAGGGAAGTTGTGAAAGCGTTACTAGAGCTAGGTGCAGCGGATGTTAATTTCCCTGCAGGACCTGCAGGGAAAACTCCGCTGCACATTGCTGCTGAAATGGTGTCACCAGACATGGTAGCTGTTCTATTAGACCATCATGCTGATCCCAATGTACGAATGTTAGATGGCATCACTCCATTGGACATTTTACGTACCCTAACATCCGATTTTCTATTTAAAGGAACTGTACCTGGACATGTCCACATCGAACCTAATAAGTTGAGACTCTGTCTTGAACTTGTTCAATCAGCAGCTATGGTGATTTCAAGAGAGGAAGGGAGCGCGAACATTGATCTCTCTTCGACAAATATTTATCCTCCAAATAACATGAGTGATGATCATACATCTAACACAAGTACTAGTGGGACTAATAACATTGATTCAAGAATGGTGTATTTAAATCTTGGTGGTGGAGTTACTAATACTTCTTCAACTCATGATCACCCTTCATCAATGTACCACCATTCATCACATGAGTATTAAGACTGTATATATAAATAACTTGAGACTGACTAGAAAGGAAAGTCGATGATCATCTCGATATTATGATATAGTTACATGTATACCTTTTCTCTTAGTGTACTATTTTGTGCAAGTTATATTGATATTTTGGTGTCACGGACTTAGAGTCTTACTAATGTTTCGTGCGATACTACAACTAGGCTATGTTAGTTGCTTAGATTCTTCGAGAATATTATCACTTTTGTGTCAGATCTTCTTTAAAAATACACTATTTTTGAGGAGCTTGATCGATATATTTACCTGACGGTTTAAGAATTTGAGCAAGATAATATTTTTTTGTGAATTTTTTCATGTTTTGATTTTAGGGTATTGATGAGATGATAATGCAATGGGGAAATTATTGGATGAGAGTTGAGACAAAGGAGAATCTGAGTTTTTTGCTTTGTGAAGAGGAAAGGACACAGGTCAATCTTGTCAACTCTGTCCTGTCAATTACTTTTTTGTTTTATTTTTAAGGATATTATTTATTTATATACATGGTAAAAATGAATAGCATATTAATCAATATAATTTAATTTATTTTAGAAAATTACTTTTTATTTTTTAGTTTTTGAGTTTTCGTTGTATACATTGATAAAGTAAATAAAAATTAAATTATCAGGTTAGCAAATAGATTTCTACGAGTAAGTCTCCTTAAAATATAGTAAGATTTAGACTAAAAATAAGTTGATTATATGTTGTATATAGATGGCTTTAAAACTTATCGTTTGTGAGCTCGTATAATGACATCAAGCTAGTTAAATACTACAATAATATCATAATTCATAGTCAAATTTTATAGATATTTTGAGAATATATAGAGTATGAATATAAAAGTTATTGAGTTAATGTAAATCCCTAGCTTATGGTAGATTCTCACCTAGTGGTGAATATATAACTTACGCACTTTATTTTTAGGTATGTACATAATTTAACTTATCATGACAAAAATAATTATAATAATTGTTTAAATAATTTATCAGTATTAAAATTAGTTTATATATATACATCAAAACATCAAATGGACCATTTTTTTTCAACCAATAATTTTCTTGTCTACCATATTATATCCCACCTCCCAACTTCCTCCTTGCATTTTCTTGCTGTCACACCGAAAAGGAATTATTAAATACAATTTATTTTAAATATATTTAACATATCAGAATAATTTTTTTAAAAAAATATTTTTTTCTTGTTTATATTAATTTTTTAACTAAAAAATCATGTGCATGAAAGATTTTCAAGAATGGATGTTATTTGGCTTCTTGTATATGGTGGGGTTAGATGTCTCTTCAATCCCTTTTAATATATTTAATTTTGTTTTATTTTAATCATGTATACTATGCTATTAGAATCATGATTGGCTTTAATTTATAATTTTTCTAATTCTAATAAAGAAATGTATAATTATGAAAGACATTATTTGGTATTAGAAAACTAATATTGGTTTGTCTCACATATTCAACATTGAATGTGGTTACACGACATAATTTGTCACACATATATACCTTATTTAATTAATTAATTCTTAACCTAGATATACATTATAATTTTTCGATTGAAGAATTGGTAGAAAAATTAGATAGCAAAGGCATATGAGTTGAAAAGATGAAATGTGATCTAGTAGCATTTAGAGCATATGAAAGGGTATTTGATTTAAAGAATCTTTTGATTTAGCTTAAATATATAATATTAATTTGTAACTTTATTTACTTTAAAAGAAAAACCTAAATTAAGTTGGGATAGATAAAATGTTAATTGATCTTTAGCATTGAGATACACTAATCTTTCTAAAAAATTCTTTTATAAGAATGTCAAAGTTGCAAGATTTTAATGTAATATAATCTTGAATGATATAACTAATTAATTTTACACAATATATTCGAATTGTTTGCTTTAATTTGAAATTAATTAGTAATTCCAAGTTTTGGAACTTTGATGTTTCCAAGAGACAAAAAAAAATATTCTTTTTGAATTTCATAGTGTAATTAAACAAGAGGTGATACTTAGCTGGATTTCATTTCATCTACTTCTTCATAGTTGACCATCCAAAGTGGAACTAAAAAATAATTAAGGATATAAAATTTCCCAATTTTATGCATATATATATATATATATATATATATATATATATATATATATATACAAAAAGTAATAATGAACATCATTAAAAATCATCGCTTAAAAAATATGACGATCTAACGAATTTCTAATAAATATTTGATTGATAATTCATATTAACGAATTTCTAATAAATATTTGATTGATAATTCATCAATTTCTAATAACGTATGTTCTTTATATTTTCTAAAAATATAAAATTTCAATTGCAATAAATAGAAAGGGAATGATCTAGAATCATAAGAAAGTGCAATTGGCAAAGGTTGATAAATTAAGATGGCCCATTTGACTTAATATAATATTAATTAAGCAAATAAAAATTAATTAATAATACTAGTAGAACATAATCCAAAACTTTCAGGTGACGTTTGTTGTAACTTTTTATTTCTTCTACTTTTTTCTTCTGTCACAATCCCTACACTTTTTTGGACAATGGTGAAAAAACACATATAGTAAGAAAATAATAGTAGAATAATATATATAATATTATAAAATAAAATAAAGGAATCGAGAAGAAGATTTGGGGTTGACGTATATGGATTTTGGAATTAATTAAGATTAGATTAGATTACTTATATTAAAATAGATTGAGTTTTTTCAAAGTGGGAGTCATTTTTTTCTTTTCTTTTTGTTTTATTATATGCTTTAATTTTTGTTGAATATATGAGTAGTCAAGTTGGCAACATGTCTGAAGTGATGGCACTATGACAAATTCCATGATATCTCATTTTGTTGCTTTTTGTCTCTCTTTTCTTTTTCTTTATTACTCTTCCTCCTTCGTTTTATATTAATTGATTATCTTATATTTTCTCTGTTTTTATTTAGTTATTTACTTTTCAATTGATACATTTATTAAGAAAGTAACAATTGACATGGTGAGGTTTATCATTTTATTTTTGATAATTCTGAAGTAAATGAATAAAAAAACAGAGTTTTTCAAGAAATTTTACTTTTTTCAAAATTAATTAATTGAGGAGATAATATGTGTAAAAATTATCCTTTCTTGATTTATCAAAATGAATAAATAAAAAGGAACAAGTAAGAAAGAAAATTTGGACAAATAATTAAGAACCGAGGATGTATTAATTGTGCGCCTCTCCAAATCAAGAAAACATTAATCTAATTTTTTCTATATTACCCTTGTAATTAATTCTTTTCTAAAATGTTCATATTTATTGTAAAAATTCCCAATATTTTTTTATGGGTGAAGTAGTAAGATTATGTGTAATAGAATAATCAATTAATATAAGATGGAGAGAATAACACAGGAACATTTAGTGTGCGTTTAAACATAAAAATAAATAATTTCAAAAGTAATTTGTGAACAAATATATAAATTTCTTGCATCTCGAAATATTTCAAAATTCAAGTTGAGTTTCCATTATATATCCAAACATGATTTTATTTTTAAAAAAAAAAAAGAGGTGAAAAACTGAAAATTATCTATGTAGAAGCGGGCACTTAGCTACTATATCTGTTTCAATTATGTGATTTTATTTGAAGTACGATAATCAAATTATTTAATGTGTATGGAAAATATATCATTAAAGATTTAAAAATAATGTTTTTAGAAGCTTTAACATCTTGTTCGGATAGTTGTTATCTGTTATATTGTATTGTATTATATTGTTAATTTAAATATAATAGTTATTTTGATTGTCACTTATTATTTATTGTATCATATCGTTTAAATTCATTTAACGACGAAAATATTGATTTTATGTAACAACTGATTTGACGTGATCGCGTCGTTATCCTTAACATATTTTTAATCTCACTTTGTCTTTATTTATTATCTAATAATCATATTTCATCTTTTATCCTACCTTTTCATAACAGTTCTACCTCGTACCTTACTTATCTCGTAGGTTTCTCACTCAAATTATGAGTGTGCGACCGTTATGTAACGACGAAAAACAATATATTCATCTATTTAAATATTATATTTATTAAAAGAGTACAATATAATACAAACACAATACGATACATTATAAAACAAACGTAGCAACCATTCAAATTTGAATATTATATCATTGTCCTGAAATATAATTTTTTTTGTGTAATCATCGATCATTCTTTTTATTTTGTTAGGCTGTTTAAAGAATTGATAAGACTTGTCTGTATTTCATTGTCCACAAGTTATGACGGTGACTGATTGATACTTTTTCTGTCTCATTTTATATGTTATTTTTTTTATAAATAGTTGATTCATAATATTTATTATTTTATAAAATTTATATAAAATTTACTATATTTTATTTATTATATCATTAATAAAATAGTTATTGATTTTATTATTTATTAATAAAGTTGATTTAAGAATATTAAATAATGATAAAAGAATATAATTATATTATTTTTTGATATAAATATAAAGTAAAAAAAGGACATATAAAATGGGATTAAGGGAATACAATCTTTACTTTTTGGTCTTGTTACATTATTTACAAGTTTTATTAGATTAGTAAAATTTATTTGTCAACTATTCCTCATAAATTATGATGATGAATCTTCGAAGACAAAGAAATTTGATATTTATAAAATTAAAATTATAATTTTTACAAGCTACTAAGTGTTAAAATAATAATAATATGTACATACTCAATTAATTTTCTAAAGTAAATATAAATTTAAATCAAATTTAGGAAATGACATATATACAACTGAAAGTTATAATTAGCAATAAATAGCTCAACATTAATTAGCATTTAATAGATGAATAAAAAATAAGCACAAAATGACCCAAATTAATAAATGACATTTTAATAGTTTTTATTTTTGTTTTTCTTGTATAACCAATATCACTAAACAACAAAAATAACGGAAACATATAAAATCATATATACAATACGTAACCGCCTAAAAATGTAAATTATGTATTTTCATATATTTTTTTGTTCATTATTTGATAATAAAAAATTCAGTTGTATACTTGATGATTGTATATAGGTAGAAGAATGGTGCATTCATTCACTTAATATTGGTATTCATTTATAATTATGTTATCCTTTTATGTATTCATTCACTTGTAATATGTATACACTCACTTAATATTGGTATTCATTTATAGTTACGTTATTCTTTTATGTATTCATTCACTTATAATATGTATACACTGCATTAAAAAAAGATAATTAATCATGAACATCATGTATACATTGCATTCATGTATGCATATCCGTGTATTCATTCTCTCAAAATTTGTATACATTCTAGATTCTTTCTTCAGCAAATGAGGATTGCACATGAAATATAAAATGCTCAATAGAAAACACACAAGTCGAATCAGATTACAATAAGAACTTATATGACCATAAAATTTAGAGTTATGGATGGAGAATCCACAAAATTAGAATCAGAATCTCCATTTTTATGAATAATCCTAGAATAACTTTCTTAAACATATATGACAATTGATACCCACAATTAAAAACTATTACACAATATTTTACCTAAATTAAATATAACCTTCAATTTCAAAATTAAACCCCCTCAAAAAAACCAAAAGACAATACAAGAGGGGATCAAACACACGCTAACAATTAGAGAAATTGACGGGTAAATGTCAACAAACCATCAAGAATATAAAAGCGAAAGAGAAAAAATACACTATGCCAAATGTTTTTATAGAATTCAATATGTAAAATTAATAAACAAGAAAGTAAATCATCTTTTATTCAAAGTAATGAAGAATATAATCAATAAAAAAAAACATGATTCAAAAGAATAGTATATGTACCGGAAAGAAGAGAAAAATAAGGAAGAAAAAATCCACTTTCCAATAAAAAAAGATATCATGTTGCCATCTCTTAAAATATTAATTTAATTTAAAAAACTTCCCAATACGTGGGCTACTAATTGCAAATTTGATTTTTAAACTTTTTTTTTGGTCAAAAAAATAAAAGATGGGTATATATTGCCAACATTAGTAAAATGGAATGTCATGCTGTTTTATTTCTTAATTCTAGTTCCGCCCCTTTGCGGGTCCTAATGGTCTTAGGTGGGAGAATTGGCAGCCCAACTTGGGAAATTGAGTATAGCCCAGGCCCATACTGATCCGATAAGTATGGAAAATGGTTTTGTCTCACCAAAGCCCAACAAGGACAATTGAAGATGAAACCTGAAAAAATATGAGTAAGGCTTCATGAGGCAAATCGAAGGAAGAGCAAAAAGAAGGTTGGGTGCTTGTGGGGTGTAACCATTCGGCCTCTAGCAGGACAGGGTAATACTTTGGATTTTTTGTAATTGCTGAAATGAATGGATCGGAAAGAGACTTGATTTTTTGTACTTTCAAATGGAGGGGGGGAGGGTGAAGAGAAAATTGTCCTACGGAAAAGGTGCTATAATCTATCTCAATGAGTTAAAACAAGATTGTTTGGCCAAAAACATCCTCAAACTATACTTCAAACTTAAATTACATCCTTAAAGTATCATTCTTAGCATAAAATATCCTTTAAGTATATAAAAGTGAACAATTTTCATCCTTTTATTAGATATTGTCAAAAAATTAATAGATCCTACAAAAACATGAGTGATTCACGTGACTATCAACAAAAGTTGTCATGCATAATTTCATTACATGCTACAAGAAGTTTCTAAAAAAAAATTAAAAATGTTAGACACTATTGTTTACTGAAACAAAAAATGTTGAGGATACATGATTTGCTCTTAGTAACGAAAAGAAGTTGAAGCTTAATTAACTTTACCTTTTCATTTCATATCAAAACTGTATTTAGATCAATAAATATTTGGGGCCATCTGATGTAGAAGTGATCAATATATTGATTATGTCTCACATTTGAGTTTCATTCTACATTATTAAAAGATGAAGCCTCCAACAAATGTTGCTTCCAGCATATCCAATTGAGAAGAAATATATTTCAAACTAATAATATTTTTAATATCAAAATTACATGAAAAATAAATAAAAAAAACCCGTCAATTCATAAATACAATTACCAAAAAAGTTTACGATAGTATATTTGACGTAGCTAAAAATAATAATTACGAAGGGATAACTTGATTTTTGTGGGATCTTAGTTTTCTGATAAATTCAAGTAGAAGAATGAAAATTGTTCATTTTTAAATACTTGAAGGATGTTTTCTGCTAAGAATAATACTTTAAAGATGTACTTTAAGTTAGGGGTATAGTTGAAAGGTGATTTTGGCTAAAACTCGTTAAAACAACGTATATCATATATGATATGCATCCAACATTTTTTTTTAGTGTTGATTTCCCTCATACATATGACATATCCTTCACATCCAACTGATATCCCATACAATTGGTTTGCACATGAATTGGATCCAGTTGGACATACATAAAATTGATGTCTTCACGTACATACACACATGCATTAGATTTTTGTTTTAAAAACATATACAATTATTAAAATCAAATATTGTTTTAACTCGATCTTCATTAAAATTAAATAACCTATGTGCAAATATAATGTATTTTACCATGCGTGTGAATATAATGTATTATGTGATGATATTACTTCACACTAGAGATCAATATAGTCCATCCAAACTCATAGATTGCATATTAAACTCACTAACGATTCTAATCCAAGAAAAGATGATTTTTCCCTAATATATTCCACTTTCACTAATTTTATATGAAGTCACAATCCATTAATGGATGCATTTTTGAAAAAATATTCATTAAGGAAACAAATCCAAAGTGTTTCAACCACAATTTTCAGTGAAAATGACTTGCCAATAAATTGTGATTGTACAATCAGAAGATTCGAGCATTCACTTGGAACAAATTAAGTAGTTCCTTATTAGTTAAGCAATTGTAATCCGGAATCGATTCCCTCAATGTTCTCTGAATCGAGTCTGTCATATTGGGATTGCCTAGTGCGGATGACATTCCATATCTGGTATGCAGACTATCATATATAGTGGAAGGTTTACCCAGCATACACAAAGTGCTCTTAGATGTTGCGGCAAAAATCTTAGCGATTGCAAATAATCCTCATTTTTTAAAAGAAATTATAACAAATTCTAAGTACAATATATTAATTTAACATTTTTATCAACTAAATTCTTTTCAAAACAATTACAATGCCTTAATCAGGTCTTGATTAATCAATTTACATGGACTTAGAAAATAAGGATTTATATTAAAATATGTTATATAGTAACTAAATTTGTAAAAGGAATTTTTTTTTGAAGTATATTTGACTGAAATTGTTGCATTATTTAATAGTCTATTTTAAAGGTATATGTGTCCACGTGGACATCATAAATATTGCATCATTATAAATAATAATGTGTCCATGTAATACACTATTAAATAGTACAGGAGTAATAATTACATCAATTTCGATCAAAACTCGGATATATTTCGAACCTTTTTCCCTTTTAAAACTAGTAAAATGTTAAGCAAGGTCATCTTATGTGTACGTTTAATATATATTTTCAGGCACTTTTATGAGATAGATCAAATAAGGATAAATTAGTTTAGCTTAATGTGTTCTTACACATACAAACTTGAAAATTGAAATAAACTTTGAGAAAATGAAAGTTGCAAAAGGGAAACCTGTGTTACCTTTGGAATCTTTTGATGTTTTTAATATATATATATATATATATATAGAAGACATTAACAGATGAAGAAGGTAGAGCGAAAAAATCCATAACAAGCAAATACAATGTTTAATCCAAAATCACCTTCCTTTTCAAAAAGTATTAAAAAAATAAATAAATAAATTTTAAGTTATTTGTTTAAAGCTAAATCCAATACAGTGAATTTATTTAAATTCAGAGAGGAATGTACACCCATCTCATCCATATATATATATATATATATATGATAAAATATTCTTTTAACTTTTTATATCACTTAAATTTTCATATATAAACACAATTATTCTTTTCCCATTTAAAAAGTAATCAAAACATGTAAAGTTGAAAACAATTTTTGAGATCATTTTCACTTTATATATACCTCTTTCATTCCATTAACTAGTTTTAAAATATTTGTTATCTTTCTTTGAGGATAACTTAATGAACAAGGCTAGAGAATATATAAAAACACATAAGTTAGGTTAAATGATAAATACTTTTTTTAATTTTTAATTAGAAATTTTGAATTTGAGCTCATGATATGAAAGTTACTTTTGCTAGAAAATATTTTACTTCAATATAAATTTCTTCAATGTAAATTTAAATTTAATCTATCATCAATATATAGAATAGAACAAGAAATTTATAAATCATTTATTAAAAATTTGGAGATAGTAATAGAAAACTCCTATTGGTGTAAGTGTGTCCAATCGACCAATAAAGCAAATTACAACCCAATTTAAATTAAAATAATAACATAACTTAACTAAAATACATATAAAACATTACAATATTTGTCATAGAAGTTAATAGTGCAAAACAAGTGATATAAAGGTGACAAAAAATTCTCTATCTTTTTCGAACCGACTTGATCCATATGATACTCATTTCTTTTTGACAAATAAAAACGTGTGGGGTCACCAATAAAAACTTTTTTAAAAATAATTTTAAAAGAATGGAATATGTTGGCTTCTTATTTCTTTTAAATTTTAATCTTCATCCATTTGAAAACTATATATAAAAAGTGCTATTTGCTAACAATTTCTCAACATATAGTAGTATTTTTCATATATTTACATACATTGATCCATTTTATTTACTTGACATATAGTATATAGTACTCTTTATATACTTTTTTTTTTCCTGGTGTTCATACCAATATGCAAAATCAACAAAATCAACCTCCCCTAGGTAACGAAATCAGAAATTTACGTTCAATATTTAATACATACGTATATGTGGGAATTCATGTTCAATTTTTAATATAAATAAATTTTAGAAAGTATAGTACATGATATTTAATCTTATATACACACCAAAGATTATGGAGAGATGAATAAAGTTCGATCTTCCTCCACTTGTTAATTTTAGGTTTTGTGTTCTGAATATGGAAAAAAATCTTAAATAGGGTTATTAGTACGAGGATATAACTCAAATCTCTTTAATAGAGCTTACACGTATGGGTGAATTCTGAATACCTATGATCAAATTTAAAAAAGATGGTATAATTTTTTGATAAATTAAGGATGTTCTACTAATCACTCTTTCATTATTGATGGTAACTTCTTAATTTTGTTGTGTTTTGGTTTTAAAGGTTATCCTACAGAATCTACACCACTACCAACTGCAAAGAAGAAGAAGATGAAGTGCTTCCCAAGAAGTAAACCAAAAGGAGATAGGGGCTTCATTGAAGGATGGTAATTAAGTTTTCTTAATATTCATCACATATATTTTTTTAAAAAAATTTATATTAGTTTGATATATCGTTAGTATAAAGAATATTTAGTACTATTAGGTCATCCAAAAAGACATTATGTGTAATTATTCATATAAATAAAAGATTTGTTATCTTGAAAATAACTATGTTACCTGGCACGATAAATAAAGGTAATCTTAAGAATTTGGTTTTGTTTTTTTGCAGCCTATTTGCAATATGCTGCTGTTGGGTATGTGAAGTTTGCTTTTGATGGTATATTTAGGATTTGGACCTATATGAATAAGTCCATAATGAGTTCACTTGGTGTTGATGTATTTAACTAGTGATGTAATAGTATATACTTATGTTTTTCACCAAACTATAGTATAATGTGTGATGTGACACACTCTATATTAATTAATAATAAGGTGTGTTATTTTTCTTTCTTTTTGTTTTGTGTGTCTTTGAGGTCTGAAGAATTGTTGTTGTGTAAACAATTCTTGAGATGATACAGTTCTTGATTTCCTTTCTTTACATGCTTCTCTCTTTCTCCCTTTCGAATTGTCGCACTAGAAATAAAAAGTGCTTCAGAAAACGCCTGTCTTACTGACAACATGACTAGATGTTGACACTCAATTAGTAGCGTTAGCATATATACGTAAAGGAAAAATAAAGTTCGCTAAAGATAAAAATATGAAGCAAATTACAATTTTAGCCATTTGGATTAAGCTGGTTTTAAGAACGAGTCATTGCCCTTCTTCGACTCTGACTACCCAACCTAACAGAGAGTATATAATACTTCCTACTTGTTGAAAAGGGTTCAATGATGGTTCCTTAACCTCTAGATGCCCAAGGCATCCTTGGGTGAACTCGCAGTTCATACAAGGTGGAGATTATGGGATCAGTACATGAATTTTCCTTGTCACCCGAATCATCAGCTTGTTAGAACAACAACAACAAACACAATGTAATCCCACAACTAGGGTCTGAGGGTGAGGTGTATGTAGCCTTGTATCCTCACCCCTGCCTTGTGAAGGTAGAGAGACCTGTTTTCGATAGACCCTCAGCCAAGCTTGTTAGAAATGCTAACTAAAAAAGCAAAGAGTAAACCATATGAATGTTTTACCTGACACTTTCTATTATTGAATACCAGTTTATGGTAATACATAGGTTGGGCAGAAGAAAGCTAAGGATAAAGTTCATGTAAGTTGCAGAAACACCACTAAACTGAAAAACACTAAGAGTTGGTACAAAAGTTACGACGCTATACAGAATCTAGCAGCTTTTCTAAGACATGTACTGTCTAGATGTCCATCCGGTGTCATGTCTACCAAGCGAGTAGGCTGACGGTGGCATCTGAGAGAAGTGGAGGGGATCTGGTTCAATTCCATAATCAGTAAGTGGCCTGTGCTCTAAAATTTCATCATGCTTTTGAACAAATTCAGGGATCTCAAGCTCTCCTTTCTTTATGTCGTCCCAAAGGTATTGCAGTCGACTAACATACTTTACTTTCCAATACAAACTACACCAAAAGAAAACAGTTTATAGTAAAATGTCCTTCACATACCTCTCAAATGAAGGAAAGAACATGCTGCTAAAAGAGAGGAAGAGTGAAACCAGAAGCAACGTCTACATAACAGTAGCAAAAAAAAGCTTCAAGATCATTGCAACCTGAATGCATTTACATGTTACGGGGGTATGCTACAAGATGAGTTGATCGGAAATAGATGCAAGCATTATGGTCTATCGCACATGTCCTATAGAAAGACAACCAATTCCAATTATGGTTTCGACTAATCAACCAAAAAATGTGATTATTAAAATTCATGCAATCTTGACTAAACATGCAGGGGGGAAATGTGAGGTCTACAATTACCATGTACAGGGTTTTAACTAACGAAGAAACTACTTACCCTCCACTCAGGAAAAATCTGCCTAGGGTTGCAAGAACAAGCCTTGACCGGAGCCCAGGATGAACAAAGTATACAGCCTGAAGCCTGTCCTTATGGTCAGGAGGTAGCTCTTCGTAGATCCACCTCAAGATGGTCAATCCAGGGTTGTTATCCTCCTTCTGGACAGTGCTATGCATGTAGACAATACAGAATGGACCCTCAGGCAGCTCCGAGCAAATTTTGTTAAAGACGTACTTTTTCAGCCGCTCCGCACTTATAACTAGAGCTGCGAAATATTGTTGACATAGTTGTTTAATATATTTTTTAAGCACAAAATAGAAAGGGAAGCGGGAACAAAGAAACATGAAATGGAATATCACTTGAGACAACAAAACAGCAACCACAGTCCACAAATAAGTTTAAATGAATCGCAACCTCAAGTCTGAAGAATGGAGTTATTCTTTGAAGGGAAAAGTCCTGTCCTAGTCACGGTAAAGACTTTTTATAAGGTTAATCACGGTGAATTTTATCATAAATTGCATCAACTGAAAAGAATATCCATGTCCCAGTATTTTTGAAATCTCCCGAGAAGCAAGATAGAGATGTCATCACAATGTATAACAAAAAACTAATCGACTTGGCCTAGAGGTTAACATCATGCTTTGTAAAGGTCTCCCATCCATACATATGTATTTGTCCAACTTTGTATGGTCTGAGACTATTGTTTATTCAATCATCTCATGGCTATAGTCAGTTCTCTTTCGTGTGGAAGAAATAAACAGCTGAAATCAATGTAGTGGAGTTGAAGCAAGAGGGCCATAGGAACCAATGAGAAGAAGAAAAGATCAAGGCTTTTACTTTTTTTTCACATGATTGAAGAATAATGGAGGCCGTATATTGCCTTGCATCAATTGTAGCATCAGAAATGACCCCAATGATGAACTCACGCAGGCAAATCGAATAGAAATCTATTTTCGGGTATTTTGAAGAGTTAAAGCAATATAGCCAGGTAAATAGGCCTATAAGAGTCAAACAAGAAGCATTCTAGTTAATTCTTAAGATGGTATCTCTCCCCGTAAATGTCACTGATATAACTGATAACCTAAAACAATTTGCTCCGAATCCATTTTCCTTACTTGATAGGTCACCCTTGAATTTTAAGATGACCCATCTTATGAATCTATGGCTTGTTCAAGCATAGTAAGAGAACTTCAAAAGGAGTTACACCACTTGATTGACTTGATATTCATTCAAATGTTTGATAGGCTGCTGAAGCGAATACATTACTTCGGATGTGGGATGACATCACAGTAACGTCTATTCTTCCATCAATACATCAAAATAGACATTGGAACAAATGCAAGACAGGAAGGAATGTAGAAAAATAGAGCTCAAACACTAGAGTAGCTTTCTTTTAAGGTTGCAAGTGCAGAAGGCAGAAACATCATGGTAATCCATTTACTCAATTACATCCATCAAGACTATCATAACTGACTAAATTCAGCCTTATTTAGAAAGAAAAACCTAACAAAGCAGATAGTAAACTCAAACAATGTTGAGGAGAAGGTTTAGCAGATACTAGATACAGCTGAAGGTCAAGGTCAGATAATCAACCCATCAAACAACATACCGATAACAACTCATGGAACACCTAGACTGTTTTAACCACCTACTATTCCCCATCCCAAAACAAACACAGTCGTTTGGAATCCAAGGGCAAAGCATTCAACTTTCATATGCCTTTTGACTTCCCAAATATTACAAACAGAAAGTGTTATATTTCATTACAACTCACAAAATTTCAAACACCAAACGACAGTTCAGAAAGCCAGTAGAGACCATCAAAGTGAAGCCCAGATAACCATATTACCTAGAGACTCGATTTTTAAGCCTTCACACAACTATTGAACATAGTCGCACCAATACAGGTACATCATTGTTACTCTACAGAAGCTAAAACACACATACACAACTATTACTGAGCTTTTAACCTAATACTGAGCATAGACACACCAATACAGGCACACCATTCGAGCTGAACAGAAGCTAAAACACACCAACAACAACAAAAAAAAAAAAAAGTAGACAATCACCTACTTAATTTTATGCAGCCATTACTTAATATATCTGCTATTCTTTACATCCCACTTTAACAACCACCTACTACTTCCTCCGTCTCATAATGAACAAAGGAGTTAGGAATTCAAGGCAAAGCATCCATCTTCTGTATGAATTTCAACCTCCCAAATATTAACAGCATCATAAAAATGGAATGTGAGAGTAATATCTTATTACAACAACCAAGCAGGTTAACACCAACTCAAAAAAATTCAAGCACAAACCAACAGTTCAGAAAGCCAGTAAAGAACATCAAAGTGAAGCCCAGATAACCATATCACCTAAAGACTCAATCTTTAAGCCTTTCACACAACTATTAAACATATTCACACCAACACAGGTACACCACTGTAGCTTTACAGAAGCTAAAACACACATACACAAGATTAGCTCACTACTCAACTATTACAAATTCTTAACATCCCACTTTAAATTAGTAAATTACTCATAAAACTGAACAAACAGAAAACAATAATCTTGGAACAGAGCATAATAGATAAACTGATATGGGGTTTTAAGAAATTACCCGGAAAGTATTTTCCAACAATACGAAAGATCCGATTACCCAATTTGTCAGATCCAGATTCAAGGCGTAAGAACTGTAGTGAATCAAGATGAGCAAAATCTTGTTCCTCAGAAGAAGGAGGGTCAGAAGCACAATCATACCAGCTATCTTCAGGTTCTTGATGGGTCAAAAAGGGTCGGGCATCAACACCAAGATCCGATGCCAGCACCAACACTGAGAAATCATCTTTACTGTTGGTACTAGAGCTTCCCATGTTTATCTACACACAACAAAATCAACCAACACCACACACACAAAAGTGTAATGACTCACACTAATAATATAATGTTTTCTTTAACTATAATGTTAGGTGAGCTCTAATATTATTATTTTATTTTATTCTTATTTTTATACTTATGCTATTGATATTGTTAATTTTTATGTTATTGTTGAGAGGAAAAGTTTGATTTTATGTTATACTAATTGTATGGTTACCCTCTTCTTTTATGTTTTCTCATATCTATTTAACCTTTTTATCTCATATTTTGCTAATTTTGTTATTTTTTTTAAGTTATTGATTAGAGTCGTCAATATGGGCTAGGCCCGTTGGGCCGGCCTGGCCAAACCCGGAATTTAATAGGGTTGGATTAAGATTTTTGGAGCCCATTTAAGAAAAAGGGCGTTTTAGCTCGGCCTAAATAAGCTTGTTGATTTGTGGGGCTTGAGAAATATAGGTAGGGCCGGCCCGTGGGCCAATATAAATTAATTAAAAAATATAATATAATATTAAAATTTAAAATTAGAGAGAGTCCAAACTCAAAACAATTAAGTTAATATTTATATTTAGATATTTATACCTTTTCTTGAAAAAAAAATTAATAAATACTATAAAGATAATTTTATGGGATAATTTCAGAGACCTCCCTCCAAGTTTTGCTCTATAACACTGATTTCCCCTGTGATTTACGATATTACGTCTACCTCCCTTATTTCCATTTACTTGTAACCATTCTATAAATCTATTTAAAATAAATATAAATTAATTCAGATTTGATTATTTTACCCTTTTTACATTAGTTTCTTTTTATTAATAAATATTATATAAAAAACAACTTATTTAACAAATATTTTAAAAATAAATCAGCACAAATACATGTATTTTTTATCAAACAAAGATCAAAGTTTTCATTCAAGTTGACTCACCATTTTCATCAAATATTAAATCATCATATCCATTTCACCTTTATCAATTCATGTAGATTTTCCCCTACAATAACTCATCATTTTTCAGCAACAATTTCTTCAAATAGAAGATAAAAATGAACTCCTCAAAAGAGAAAGTTGATAAGAACAATCAAATTTTGTCTAGTAAACATTTTCACGAGCGAAGAAGAAACATGATCCAACGAATAGAGATAAATCATTGAAAATTAGATCTAAACTTGTATATATAAGGGTAAAATTGTCAAATCTAAAATAATTTTTATTTATTTTAAATAGATTTAAAGAATGGTTACAAGAAAATGAAAATAAGGGAGATAGACGTAACATCGTAAACCACAAGGGAGGTGAGTGTTATAGAGCAAAACCTGGAGGGAGGTCTTTGAAATTATCCCTAATTTTATTTGTGTATTTGATTAACTAGTAGTAACATTAGCATCAAGTAATATTATTTTATCGATATTTATGATAATATTTTAAAATTATGATTTATAACTTAATTTAATAATTATTTAAAAAAAATATAATTTTTTAAAAAGTGGGCTGGCCCGGCAAGCCTGTAGCCCACGTACTTGTGGGTTGGGCCGGCCGTTTTCTGGCACACGCAAAAAATGGGCTAGCCCGGCCTGACTCGTAAAATGTCAAAGCCTGTGTGGGTTAGCCCGGATGAGGTGGGCTAGCCCATATTGACAGCTCTATTATTGAAGTGTAACATTATATATAACCATCAATAATGATGTACTTTATCTAAATATTGTAACACTAATAGTTTATCTATTTTTATTTATTTATATAATTTTGATTTAATATAAAGAAAAGGTTTAAAAAAAGATTCTTTTTTAAATAATGGGTACAATATTTTGCAAAGAAAACATCTTGGACCCAAATAATTGTCCTTTCCATTTTTATCTTTACATATCACAATTTTTATTTTTTATTTTTATTTTTGGGCTAAAATGAGAGTAGACATGTGTCAGAATTTCAATGGTGGTGTTATGACCACATATTGAAGTGCTCAAAGGAGAGTCTACTGTCCATCACAAGTACTATGCAACAAACAAGAAAATGGAAACTTTTCTCTCTTCACTAGCTGTTTACATGGTGAGCAATCAATACTTTTTCATTTTCATATATAGAAATACTTAGTATATATCTATACCCTTTTCATTCTTAGTTCTCTATTTTGTTTCTGTAATTCTTTAAACTGTTTAAAGCTTGATTTTTTTTTTTTTACATGTTCTGCTTCATTTGTGTTGAAAATTGAGGAACTTTCTTGAATTCAGCTTGAAATTTCAAGATTTTAGGACCCCATTTGAAGTTTTCTTGAGATAAATCATTACCCTGTTGGAAAAAGATGGATACTTTGTTGAAAACCCCAAATAACCTTGAATTTCTGAAACCACTTCATGGTTTTGCTGTTAAAGCTAGTACTTTTAGCTCTGTGAAGCATCAGAAATTTGGTTTTAAGAAGTTTTGTGAAACTTCGGGTAGAAGTGTTTGTGTTAAGGGTAGTAGTAGTGCTCTTTTAGAGCTTGTACCTGAGACCAAAAAGGAGAATCTTGATTTTGAGCTTCCTATGTATGACCCTTCAGAAGGGGTTGTTGTGGATCTTGCTGTGGTTGGTGGTGGCCCTGCAGGACTTGCTGTTGCACAGCAAGTTTCTGAAGCAGGACTCTCTGTTTGTTCAATTGATCCGAATCCTAAATTGATATGGCCTAATAACTATGGTGTTTGGGTGGATGAATTTGAGGCTATGGACTTGTTAGATTGTCTAGATGCTACCTGGTCTGGTGCAGCGGTGTACATTGATGATAATACGACTAAAGATCTTAATAGACCTTATGGAAGGGTTAACCGGAAACAGCTGAAATCGAAAATGATGCAGAAATGTATAATGAATGGTGTTAAATTCCACCAAGCCAAAGTTATAAAGGTGATTCATGAGGAATCGAAATCCATGTTGATATGCAATGATGGTATTACTATTCAGGCAACGGTGGTGCTCGATGCAACTGGCTTCTCTAGATCTCTTGTTCAGTATGATAAGCCTTATAACCCCGGGTATCAAGTTGCTTATGGCATTTTGGCTGAAGTGGAAGAGCACCCCTTTGATGTAAACAAGATGGTTTTCATGGATTGGCGAGATTCTCATTTGAAGAACAATGCGGATCTCAAGGAGAGAAATAGTAGAATACCAACTTTTCTTTATGCAATGCCATTTTCATCCAACAGGATATTTCTTGAAGAAACTTCACTCGTAGCTCGTCCTGGTTTGCGTATAGACGATATTCAAGAACGAATGGTGGCTCGTTTAAACCACTTGGGGATAAAAGTGAAGAGCATTGAAGAAGATGAACATTGTCTAATACCAATGGGCGGTCCACTTCCAGTATTACCTCAGAGAGTCGTTGGAATCGGTGGTACAGCTGGTATGGTTCATCCGTCCACTGGTTATATGGTGGCAAGGACACTAGCTGCAGCTCCTGTTGTTGCCAATGCCATAATTCAATACCTCGGTTCTGAAAGAAGTCATTCGGGTAATGAATTATCCACAGCTGTTTGGAAAGATTTGTGGCCTATAGAGAGGAGACGTCAAAGAGAGTTCTTCTGCTTCGGTATGGATATTCTTCTGAAGCTTGATTTACCTGCTACAAGAAGGTTCTTTGATGCATTCTTCGACTTAGAACCTCGTTATTGGCATGGCTTCTTATCGTCTCGATTGTTTCTACCTGAACTCATAGTTTTTGGGCTGTCTCTATTCTCTCATGCTTCAAATACTTCTAGATTAGAGATAATGACAAAGGGAACTGTTCCATTAGTAAATATGATCAACAATTTGTTACAGGATAAAGAATGAACGCGAGTTAGTCGGAATCTTGTCTAATTTTACATAGCCTATATTAATACATCAGTCTTTTGTTCAAATTATTTGCTTTATAAGCTTTTTCTTTCTCTGCTTGCTCTTAACTCTCACATTTGATCATTATCATCAGCATCATGAGTACTTGTTCTTAGACCTTTATTTGTTGTTTCGATCTTTTCAACAACTGTTAGCAAATTGTCGCGTAAAACTATATGTGCTATTCCAACTTTCCAGCTTGAACCTTTGATTGTTTTACCAATCCTGAGCTCAACAACATCACTAGTGATCAATAGGACATGATACTATTCCCTAGTCATCATTCGAAGTTCCGCTGGTGCCTATGTTAAGATAGTGATGCCTCACGGACTTTAAATCCTGATTCCGCCTCTGATTATAATAATCCGTGTTTTAAAGGTTTTTTTTGAATGAGCTAGCCATCATGTAACACCATGAGAATTTACATGGCAAGCTCAAGTCTTGAGAGATTTATGCCAAGTACTGTGTGCTCCAAGCAGCGCTACTCAAATGCTTGGTGGGCTCACTAAATTTTCTTTTGTTGGGCTAAATGAGTTAAAGAGTAACTTTCACATATAACAAACATAAAAAATATATTTGTATGTTATAGCTATAGTTTGTATAATTATGTTTTATAGCAAACATAAATATGAATAGTTTGCTATACATATAAAAAAAAAGCAGCAGTATAATTCGCTATACATATACAAAGAAAACAGTTATATAATTCGCTATACATATACAAAAGAAAGCAGTTGTATACAAAAGATCAATTTTATAATTTGTGTATGTATAAAACGAGAAAGAGAGAAAGGCAAAAGGAAACTGTGCAGGGAAATATTTGTATTGTATAATTATAAGTGTATAGGACTTACATATATGTATTTGCATGTGTATATACAATTTTTTTCTTGCTTTATACAAACAAAAACGCAATTTATACATTTTGTTTATGTTTGTATAAGTGAGAGAGGCGAGGGTGGGGAGTGAGATTTGGGAGAGTGGAACGAAAATATATGTATATACACAATTTTATCTCGCTTTATACAAACACAAACACATTTTATACATTTGTATTTGTATAAAAGCGAGAGAGGAAAGCGAGACTACCACCAAACGAGAGTGGCGAGCGAGATTTCACCGGGGAGAGAGGCGAAAATAACAATAGTTTGCTATAGGATACAATTAAATTAAAGTATATTTATAGCATTTAATTTAAATTAATAATTTATTTATTATATACAATTTTTCTAAAAATTAATGTGTAATATTGTGCGCTTTGATCAAGCTCACATTATTATTATTTTCAAAATATCTGACACCTTATATGTAGAAAGTTGAGACCTTTTATTTTTTGTTTTTAATAATATATTATTAATCATATAAAAACAATTGTTTTCTTCGAAGTAAATATTTTATTCATAAACATAAAAGCTCTTTAATTTCACTACAAGAAAATATTTTATAATTGTTTATTTGACTTTTTTTTTAATTTAATGATATTGACATTATTTTCAAAATAAGTACAATACATGGTTTAATTGCACGTGAATCAAAACTATTTAATCAAATAAATCCTAATCAACTTAGGATTCCTAATCCAACTTTAAATTATTATATTTCAATTTGAGTTATGTAAGTTTTCCTAATTCTTTTATGATTTGGTTAGTTTATTCCGGTAATCCCTATATATACACATAACTTAGCCTCCAAATTAAGGATTGAAACATATCGCTCTAAGGACTAATTCTTTTATTTAAAACTAATTAACATCATAATTAAAGCTCTAATTTTTTGTTTATTGACACTAATAGTAATTAGGAATATGATAATTCCAGTTCGATGCTTCACTTGCGGGAAGGTGATCGGATACAAGTGGGATGAATATCTGGATATTCTTCAAGCTGGCTATCAAGAAGGCGAAGCACTTGATCGGTTAGGTTTGGTTCGATATTGTTGTCGAAGAATGTTGATGACACATGTCGATGTCATCGAGAAACTTCTCAACTATAACACGTTAATCGAGGAGGAGGAGGTGAAGACGACTCAATAAAATTGATAACTAGGTTTGTTAGGGTTTTACAATCATATTTTAAGTTTTTTCTTTTTAAGGAAAGTCAAAGTATTACTGCTTGAACTTTTCGTTAAAGAAAATATAATTTTTTTTTCTTTTATATTTGGTTTATTTCTTTTTAGAGGAAAAATTTGAAATTCTATAAATTCAAGACTCTTTTCTTTAATAGTCGTTTACACAATTTTGTTCAGTATGGCTATGCTTTTAATTCGTTTTCTTAATTATGTAGGTCAATTTGTCATATTATATAATAAAATTATGTCCTTTACTATAGTTTTATACATCATCTAATTTATTGATATATAATTTACAATGATAAGCTTTCATATAATATCCGAATTGATTTCAAATCCAACAAGGTTAAGACATTTAGGCCTCATTTGTTTGCACTTAATGGAGATCTGAATCATAATCATTCTGATTCAGCCAATTAAGTACGTTTGATTTTTAGGTCTTGAATCATTCAGATTCAGCCCATTAAGTTCATTTGTTTTATTTTTTAAAAAACCTCTTAATGGGTCTGATTCAGATTCAGTTGTTTTATTTTTTAAAAAACCCTTTAATGGGTCTGATTCAGATTCAACCCATTAAGTTCATTTGTTTTATTTTTTAAAAAATCTCTTAGTGGGTCTGATTCAGATTCAGCCCATTAAGTTCATTTGTTTTATTTTTTAAAAACCCTCTTAATGGATCTGAAGAGGACTGAACGAATCAGATCTGTAAGAGATTCTTAACAACATTTAGACTCGTTTGATAAGTTATCAAATAATAAATGATAGCTTTTGTGCTTTGAGAGTGCCTTTTATCTCATAACAAAAAACTTTCTTTCTCACTTTTCTCAATCAAACACCATTTTTCCCCAAATGGTAAGTTTTCATAAATTCTTCAAAGTATATTTTTTTTATATTAATAATTTTCTTGTATTGATGTGTGTCAAGAACATTGGTTGCAATAATATTTTTGGTGTATTGTTGTTTATCAAGGTATTTGAATGAAAAAATAGTACTCCAAATTATGATTATTAAAACTTTTAGAACTTTTTTTTATAATCAAAAGTGATATATTTTGTTGAAATGAAAATTTTATAATATTTTATTAATATAATGTTCATTTTCACTTCCACATTCAGATATTGAAAACAAATAACATTAAATATTTAGTATTCAGATTTAGAGACCAAATCATAATATTCAGATGTGTATTCAGATCAAAACACTCAAATCTTAATTCAAATCTTAATATTCAAATGTGTATTCAGATTCAAACCTCTTAATCTTAATGGAAACAAATGAGGCCTTAGACTGGATTACAGTTGTAGCCTTTTAGACTAGATAACATGATTTACATATTTAATCCAGAGAGTGTGTTCAATTTAAATTTTTTAAAGCAACATCATAGCAAAAATGTGACAATAAAATAGTTGGATATAGAGCAAAGTAAATAATGATCATTTTATCAAGAGAACAAGCAACACAAGAGAATTCTTGAAGAATCTATTATTTCTTCATCATATATTCCACATGAATTCTCAATTACATCTGCATCACATTTAAATCGGAATGGTCAATCGGTCATGCCAATTGATCTTTATTTCAGTACACTTATAATTTACTTTTGCATGTGATTCCTTCAACATGTCCACGTTTGTGTGCAACAAACAAGAGAAAAAAAGGATAATATTTTACATACATATTTATAACCCGCTTCGATTGTAGTAATTTAAAGATATTAAATCTTTTCATAATTTATAGTCTCAATATTTCTTTTCAATTAATCCAAAACTTAAAAAGTTTCCTTTGGGACTTACTACAACCCCAATATTATTCCTCTTATAATAACACAACTCGTTAGAGCTTGCAATTAATTTTGTGTACTATCACATATTCCATGACACTATTTATATGGTGAACATCTCCTTCAAGGAGAAAATGATCTTATTATTGTCATGTCAAAAATTATTACGAGCAAGACATGTTTCTTGATTTACTTTTGTTGTACCATAGATACACAACCAATGACAAATTTGTATTGCCACACAATAATGGCCACAACCTTTATAGTCAAGAATTATTTTTTTCTTTTGTCCTTTCGGTAGTTCACAATAAACATACCACAATATTTATGACGTATATACGTACACGACCATTGGTCATTTCTGCCAAATAAAATTTATTTATTCCTCTCAAACCTCCCGTAGAGATGAGTTATGGCATATATCATTTTTTTTCTCAGACCTCCTGTAGAGGTGAGTTGTGGCATATATTCAACCCATAATAATTTTATCACATCTTGACCTATTTTCTTATAGAATGATCGAGTATTCACGATACTCATCACAAGTCACATTCTCTCCAAGGAATGAACTAATCAGTTATATGTACTTCATAAATTTGCATTATAAGCACATTGTCATGGCTTTAAAATTCATCATATTTCCATGACACACCTCAACATCACTTTGAAAGATCAAGTGTATCATCACTTTATCTTCTTGTCTTTTGATGAAGGATTTATAAACTTGTCAAATTATTGGGTCGACAACATTTCAAGTCCAATGACCTTTCATACCATTTTGATAATAAAAATTTCTTCACATTTTGAAGGACTATTTGAAGAACCCATAGTGTTCTTCCTTTAATAATTACCACAATTCACGTCATTTTTCATATCGTTAATCATTTGTCATCTTTCAGACTTATTATTCATTGCTACCACATTCATACGATAGAATGGAGCAAATCAATTGGCGGGGTTCGAACTTATCATACATTGCTATCACATTCTTTTTAAGGAATGAAGCAACTTCAATAAGATGAATTTCATGGCTTTTCATCAAAGTCTTAGTCATCATTATATCATCACTATGGTGCACTGATTCAAACTCAATGTCTTATTCATATAAGGCGTGTTAGGTCAAATTCTAAGGAATTTGAACTCAATCCTTATAATAATGGTGCATCAAAACTCAAATTGATGTCTTACCCTCTTGGTGCGATATAGCTTGAATCTACCGTCTTACCCTCAAACATTTTTCATTATGTACATCCGTTCTTTAACATGATGTCTACCCTTCTGGTGTGATGTGACTTGAATTCATCGTCTTACCCTTTAATCATATCATATAGTAGGTCAAGTGCAATGGACTCATCCTAGAGCCTCTTTTCTCTCAACAAATATCAATTGAATCTTTATATTCCATTTACATAATTTCATATAATTAGTTGATTTAATCAACTCCAATTACTGCAAAACTACAATTACATTATTATGTAATATAAATTATTCTAATATTTAAATCTCAAAATAATTTAAATTAGAATAGATAGAAAAAGCTACTCCCTGAATTATAGAAACATGATGATCAATCGTTCGATGCATCTTGGAATAAGCCAACTTTGTCGTTGAGTGTATCAACTTTATCGTCTCTTCCTTTCTTTCTTTAATAGAAATTTTGGGAAGAGATAAGTATACAAACTCTGCTATCTATATTGTTATCAAGCATCATAATATTAATATAGAGACTCGTGCTGATAACGCATTATAAAATCTAAGCTCAGAATAATATAAGTATAAAGGAAGAAGATAAGAGAATTAGATGTAAGAGAAGACTTTCTTCTTATTCAAGTGCATCATACATTCAGAATGATACCTCTATATATGAATAGAGAAATCACCTCAAAAGCCACTTTGATGCATGTCAAATTAATAGATACATCATTATCCCATAAAGATTCATGCCACCTTGGAAATATACATATCCAAGATAAGGATAAATCTTGGGAATACATATCCATCAATGAAAAGGATAAGTTAATGAATAAATGGATCATCCACTTAGTTCAATCGAGTTATAACAATGACATTTTAAAAAAAATTCAATTTTTAATTCCTCACACTAACCTAGCCGTAAGTATGGTGCGCTCCAAGCGGGCCTGCTCAAATGCTTGGTGGGCTCACAAACTTTTATTTTGTTGGGTTAAATGAGTCTAAAAGAAACCATTGATGTGGATTCTTTTTCTTTTCCATGTAAGAGTAGAAAGTTGAGAGCTCTTTTTTTTTTTTTTTGGTTAATAGATATTATTAAGGGACCTATTATTAATCATATAAAAAACAATTGGTTTCTTAAAGGAAAATAATTTATTCATAAACATAAAAAATACTCTTAAATTCACTACAGGAAAAATATGTGAGCAGACACGAATTATATTTATAAAAAAATATTTTAAAAAAACAAATTATTAATTAAGTAAATACCAAACAAGAGATCCTAAACAACTCATAATTTCTAGTCCAAACTTTAAATTATTATATTTCAATTTGAGTTATGTACGTTTTCCTAATTCTTTTATGATTTGTTTAGTTTATTCCAGTAAAATCCTACATATACAAATAACTTGGCTCCAAATCCATCATATTATACTAATTATTTCATTCAAAATCAAACTAACATCATAATTGTTTGTTACTATATAGTATAAGGAATATGATAATCCCAGTTCGATGCTTCACTTGCGGGAAGGCGTGATCGGATACAAGTGGGATGAATATCTTGATATTCTCCAAGCTGGCTATCAAGAAGACGAAGCACTTGATCGGTTAGGTTTGGTTCGATATTGTTGTAGAAGAATATTGATGACGACACATGTTGATTTCATCGAAAAACTTCTCAACTATAACATGTTAATCGAGGAGGAGGAGGAGGTGAAGACGACTCAATAAAATTGACAATAACTAGGTTAAGTTTAAAATTTTAGACTAGATTATAATTTTCTCCTTTTAAATTAAACAACAATATTTACATATATTCAATCTATGAGAGTGTTTTTCAATACTCAAAAGAAAATTTTCAAAGCAACATTATAGTAAGAATATCACTAGGATAAAATAGTTGGATATAAAGCAAATTAAAGGGAAAGGCTCGAATATACCATCGAACTTTCAGAAAAGGTTTATTTATGCCATCAGTTAAAAGTTTGGCTCATTTATGCCACTACCGTTAAAGAAAAGATTCATTAATGCTACTAATTTTTAGCGATGGTTTTGCGAAACCATTTTTGACACGTGGCAAATTATAATTCGGCCATGTCATCAATTAAGTTCATTTGTTTTATTTTTAAAAAAACTCTTAATGGGTCTGATTCAGATTCAGCCCATTAAGTTCATTTGTTTTATTTTTTTTAAAAACCTTTTAATGGGTCTGAAGAGGTCTGAACAAATATCTGTAAGAGACTCTTAACAGCATTCAGACTCGTCTGATAAGTTATCAAATAATAAATGATAGCTTTTGTGCTTTGAGCGTGTCTTTTATCTCATAACAAAAAACTTTCTTTCTCACTTTTCTCAATCAAACACCATTTTTTCTCAAATGGTAAGTTTTCATAAATCCTTCGAAGTATTTTTTTTATATTAATAATGTTCTTGTATGATGTGTGTCAAGAACATTGATTGCAATAATATTTTTGGTGTATTGTTGTTTATCAAGGTATTTGAATGAAAAAAAAGTACTCCAAATCATGATTATTAAAACTTTTAAAACTTTTTTTTATAATCAAAAGTGATATATTTTGTTGAAATGAAAATTTTATAATATTTTATTAATATAATATTTATTTTCACTTCCACATTCAGATATTGAAAACAAACAACATTAAATATTCAGTATTCAGATTTAGAGACCAAATCTTAATATTAGATGTGTATTCAGATCAAAACACTCAAATCATAATACAAATCTCAATATTCAAATGTGTATTCAGATTCAAACCTCTTAATCTTAATGGAAACAAATAAGGCCTTAGACTGGATTACAGTTTTAGCCTTTTAGACTAAACAACAATATTTATATATTTAATCCAGAGAGTGTTTTCAATTTAAATTTTTAAAAGCAATATCATAGAAAAAATGTGACAATAAAATAGTTGGATATAGAGCAAAGTAAATAATGATCATTTTATCAAGAGAACAAGCAACACAAGAGAATTCTTGAAGAATCTATTATTTCTTCATCATATATTTCGCATGAATTCTCAATTACATCTGCATCACATTTAAATCAGAATGGTCAACCGATCATGACAACTGATCTTTATTTCAGTACATTTATAATTTACTTTTGCATGTGATTCATTCAGCATGTCCACGTTTGTGTGCAACAAACAAGAGAAAAAGGATAATCTTTTACATACATATTTATAACCCGTTTCGATTGTAGTAATTTAAAGATATTAAATCTTTTCATAATTTGTAGTCTCAATATTTCTTTTCAATTAATCCAAAACTTAAAAAGTTTCCTTTGAGACTTACTACAACCCCAATATTATTTCTCTTATAATAACACAACTCATTAGAGCTTGCAATTAATTTCGTGTATTATCACATATTTAATGACACTATTCATATGGTGAACATCTCCTTCAAGAAAAAATAATCTTATTATTGTCATGGTCAAAATTATTACGAGCAAGACATGTTTCTTACTTTACTTTTGTTGTACCATAGGTACACAACCAATGACTGTTTTATCGGAAAAGTATTTTTTATAAGTTTTTTGACTTTTTTAGAGTCGTCACTTAATTTTTTAAGAAAAAATAAAAAAACTTTTATTTTCAAAAAGACTTAAACAGAAAAATCGATTGAAAACATTTTAAAAGAGGATTCGGGAATTCACATTTGTATCTTAGGAAGGTTTTAAAGGCACCTAAAATACTCGCTAATGCGATTTTCCGACAACTAACTTAGTTTGGCTAAAATTGTTTAACTATTTTTTGAATTGAAAGTTTACTTAGAATTTGCCAAGAGTTATATTAAATACTAACTTATCATCTTAAATGAGTTAATTTAATTTGCAAAATTATCCATCCTTTTAGAATTCATATGGAATTAATTTTAAGTTGATAAAATATTTACGACGTTTGTGGGGATTTGAATTCTTTAACTTTAAAACTAAATGACAAAGAAGCAGATAAATAAGCGAAAATAAGGGAGAGAGAGAGAGTTGGATCCAAATCCGGGTTATCTGTCCGTCTGGACCGGTATTTGGACCCTTTGTTTGTGGGTTTTTTGACCCATTTATTTTGGGTCTTTGGCCCACTTCACCTGTATCTGTGTTAAATTCTAAGGATACAATAAGCAAAATAATTAAATGGGCTTAGGCCCAAATGACAACAAAATACAAGACTAAAAATAAATTTAGGATCCTAATGACCCAATTTCTTCGATTCTTCGATTGACTCCATACTCTTCAATTTTGGGGACCTGTTCGTCGATTTTGCGAATTTATTCTTCGAAATTTCTTATCGGCCGACTCGATAAGATTATTTTTTAGGGGCTTCATGACCCTTTTGGAAATGCGAAAGAGAGAGTCCGCGAGAACTTGGGCAAATTATATATGCAACAAAAGATGGTAAAAGTGAGTAACAAACTGACTTCATGTAAAGAAAAATCAAATAAATTAAATCGATGTACCAAAACACTTCACTTTCTAGCATAATAAAGAGAAGAGATATCACAGAAAGGGTCTAGGATTTAAGCGAATGGCATATTAATGTCATTTAAAGACTAGCATAATAATCGCTCTCTTTTTTTCGACTTCAAGTAAAGAGAAGGAAGGCAAGACATCTAACTATCTCCTTCAACTCTTGGGCTAACTAAAGCGCAAATGAAGTAATCGACACACAACACTTCAAAACAGGGCAACTTATAAAAATTATGTTTAGAACTTTCTTTGCAAATAACTCACGATTTATCAATGATATATTAGAATCTTATAGAAAGGAGGAGACCAACAGTGAACTTCAAAGAGATGTGGATTTTCCACAGTTTTTAATTAACCAGACGAGAAAATCAACTTCTACACATCAGCATAACAACCGACGGTTGTTTCCCAGTTTGCCAATTTGGAAACCAAATTGCACTAATAATATAAGCAATGCACTTTCCCTCTTTTTTTTTTTTTTTGACACTAAATGTAATCACACAAAACAGAACAGATCCAACCACATTCGAACAAGCATACTATGAAAGGAAACGCTGAACACGGATAATCATTAACTAACTTCAAACAGAATTTTCCCACACCTAATACTCTTCACATTTTGATGAAGGAAATTTGAAATGGAGCTTGCACATAAACAGGATACACCAAGGGGTTTGGTCACGTCAATGAAAAAGGGGAGAGGAAGGAAAGACGCTCAACCTTATGCTCTTCAAAATGGACAGTAAACACAAGTACAAGGTCAAGGAAAGAAGACAATTTTAGGATATATACGCATACGGGGGAACAAGGGGAAATTTTTAACTGAAATTTCAACAAATAGGCTCCAATATGTCCCTATTAATGCTTTTTTAAGAAAATGAAATAGATAAAAAAAAACAAAATAGCGATATGAAATTTACATGACCAAAAAACGACTCAAATCAAACCAAACAGTCGGTCAGTCAAAAGTAGAAATCAACATCAAAAGAATCGAGGAGACAACACGAAACTAAGAACCGAAAAGATTATTCTTCATACCATGCTTGGAATCGAAACATAATGAAAATGATGAGGGAAGCGTTACCTTTTACGGGCAGCGAACTCGAAGACGACGACGAGCTTGATGGACAACGACCGACACCACACACAGAACACCAACAGCGGCAACAAGACCCCAGATGGATTCCGAGCTTCGAACAAAATTCGAGAGAGTACTGGTAACTCAAGAACAGACTATTTCCTGAGAGTATTTGTGTGTTTGACTCAAAAATATGACCCCTTTTCTTGATGTTCTTTCCAATTTTTATCCCAAAAATCTCCTAAGATTCCCAATCTTTCTCAGTAAAAAAAAAACTGCCCCCAAAACCCAAAAACCAGAATCCCCCAAAAGCTATCCAGAACAAGAATATTTATAGGAGGGGAATTAGGTCCAAATTCGGAGAGGGGGAAAGATGGAGGGCAAAATCGTGCTTTTTACCACAGGTTTAAATTTTGATTTCAAAATCGTCCCAAAAATCCGAATATTCCTCAAACGATTCTCTAGCTGAACGGATAGAAAAGGGGGATACACGATGGGGATCGACTCCATCGTTCTAGGATACAATGCGTCTTCATCCTAAGGCCGCAAGGACGAAAATGGCAGGCACGACTACTTTTCCTGGCCATCTCGTACGGGACGAAAGAAGGGGAAAAGAGAGTAGGGGCGACGCAACTCTTCTGCCTGGAATGGGACGCACCGAGCTTCTGGGTTTGTTCGCTTGCGCTCACTGCGTGACTGCGCTTTCTTACTGTACGCTCTGAGCTTTTGGGAAAGAGACAAAGCTGTGGGGGTCTATTGGGAAGGGCTGCTGATTTGTGTGTTAGAAGTGGGCCGGGTTTTGGGTTTATTTTCGATGGGCTGTTGAACTGAGTTGGATTGGAGTAATGGTGGGTTGAGATAAAAGATATTGGGGCTGCTACAAATGAGAATCCAATTAGGAAAAAAGTTTGTTGGCTGAAAATTAGTGATAATTAACTTGGAATTGGGATGGGGGAATACAAATGGCTCGATTTTTGGGGTCTCGACAAAAGTGGGTTAAAAATATTTTGTCGATAATAAGATGAATAAATTAATTAATAAGTTTCTTTAATTTTAACGAAATACAACAATTAGCTTAGTTACAAAATAAACGATCTAAAATATAAACTATTGTATAATCGAACTAATTAGTAAAATATTTAACGAAGTAAAGTCTTTTTGAGACGATTTTCGAATAAACACAAAAATATATTATCTAAAATTATAAAAAGCGATAAGATTGATTTAAAATAAATTGAAACATTTAAACTTTATCTAATTATTTCAAATCGTTTAAAATTAAGAAGCTCATTATTTAATTTTTATCGGGAAGGATCAAAATTAGGTGTCAACAATGACAAATTTGTATTGCCACACAATAATGACCACAACCTTTATAGTCAAGAATTATTTTTTTCTTTTGTCCTTTCGGTAGTTCACAATAAACATACCACAATATTTATGACGTATATACGTACACGACCATTGGTCATTTCTGCCAAATAAAATTTATTTATTTCTCTCAAACCTCCCGTAGAGATGAGTTATGGCATATATCATTTTTTTTCTCAGACCTCCTGTAGAGGTGAGTTGTGGCATATATTCAACCCATAATAATTTTATCACATCTTGATTTATTTTCTTATAGAATGGTCGAGTATTCACGATACTCATCACAAGTCACATTCTCTCCAAGAAATGAACTAATCATTTATATGTACTTCATAAAATTTGCATTATAAGCACATTGTCATGACTTTAAAATTCATCACTTTAAAGATCAAGTGTATCATCACTTTATCTTTTTGTCTTTTGATGAAGGATTTATAAACTTGTCAAATTATTGGGTAGACAACATTCACAAGTCCAATGACCTTTCATACCATTTTGATAATAAAATTTTTCTTCACATTTTGAAGGACTATTTGAAGAACCCATAGTGTTCTTCCTTTTATAATTATCACAATGATGACTATTATAATTTCGTCCCTTCACGCACTTTTTCATATCGTTAATCATTTGCCATCTTTCAGACTTATTATTCACTGCTACCACATTCATACGATAGAATTGATCAAATCAATTGGCGCGGTTCGAAGTTATCATACATTGCTATCACATTCTTTTTTAAGGAATGAAGCAAATTCAATAAGATGAATTTCATGGCTTTTCATCAAAGTCTTAGTCATCATTATATCATCACTATGGTGCACTGATTCAAACTCAATGTCTTATTCATATAAGGCGTGTTAGGTCAAATTCTAAGGGATTTGAACTCAATCCTTATAATCATGGTGCATCAAAACTCAAATTGATGTCTTACCCTCTTGGTGCGATAGAATTTGAATCTACCGTCTTACCCTCAAACATTTTTCATTATGTGCATCCGTCCTTTAACGTGATGTCTACCCTTCTGGTGTGATGTGACTTGAATCCATCGTCTTATCCTTTAATCATATCATATAGTAGGGCAAGTGCAATGGACTCATCTTAGAGCCTCTTTTCTCTCAACAAATATCAATTGAATCTTTATATTCCATTTACATAATTTCATATAATTAGTTGATTTAATCAACTCCAATTACTGCAAAACTACAATTACATTATTCTAATATTTAAATCTCAAAATAATTTAAATTAGAATAGATAGACTGAATTATAGAAACATGATGATCAACAGTTCGATGCATCTTGGAACAAGCCAACTTTGTCGTTGAGTGTATCAACTTTATTGTCTCTTCCTTTCTTTCTTTAATAGAAATTTTGGGAAGAGATAAGTATACAAACTATGCTATCTATATTGCTATCAAGCATCATAATATTAATATAGAGACTCGTGCTGATAACACATTATAAAATTTAAGCTCAGAATAATATAAATATAAAGGAAGAAGATAAGAGAAGTAGATGTAAGAGAAGACTTTCTTCTTATTCAAGTGCATCATACATTGAGAATGATACCTCTATATATGAGTAGAGAAATCACCTCAAAAGCCACTTTGATGCATGTCAAATTAATCGATACATCATTATCCCATAAAGATTCATGCCACCTTGGGAACATACATATCCAAGATAAGAATAAATCTTGGGAATACATATCCATCAATGAAAAGGATAAGTTCATGAATAAATGAATCATCCACTTAGTTTAATCGATTTATAACAATATTGACATTTTAAGAAAATTTCAATTTTTAATTCGTCACACTAAACTAGCCGTAAGTATGGTGCGCTCCAAGCGGGCCTACTCAAATGCTTGGTGGGCTCACAAATTTTTTATTCTGTTGGGTTAAATGAGTCTAAAAGAAACCATTGATGTGGATTCTTTTTCTTTTCCATGTAAGAGTAGAAAGTTGAGAGCTCTTTTTTTTTTGGTTAATAAATATTATTAAGGGACCTATTATTAATCATATAAAAAACAATTGGTTTCTTAAAGGAAAATAATTTATTCATAAACATAAAAAATACTCTTAAATTTCACTACAGGAAAATATGTGAGCAGACACTATTTATATTTATAAAAAAATATTTTAAAAAACCAAATTATTAATTAAGTAAATACCAAACAAGAGATCCTAAACAACTCATAATTTCTAGTCCGACTTTAAATTATTATATGAGTTATGTACGTTTTCCTAATTCTTTTATGATTTGTTTAGTTTATTCCAGTAAAATCCTACATATACAAATAATTTGGCTCCAAATCCATCATATTATACTAATTATTTCATTCAAAATCAAACTAACATCATAATTGTTTGTTACTATATAGTATAAGGAATATGATAATCCCAGTTCGATGCTTCACTTGCGGGAAGGCGTGATCGGATACAAGTGGGATGAATATCTGGATATTCTCCAAGATGGCTATAAGAAGGCGAAGCACTTGATCGGTTAGGTTTGGTTCGATATTGTTGTAGAAGAATATTTATGACGACACATGTCGATTTCATCGCAAAACTTCTCAACTATAACATGTTAATCGAGGAGGAGGAGGAGGTGAAGACGACTCAATAAAATTGACAATAACTAGGTTAAATTTAAGATTTTAGACTAGATTATAATTTTCTCCTTTTAAATTAAACAACAATATTTACATATTCAATCTATGAGAATGTTTTTCAATACTCAAAAGAAAATTTTCAAAGCAACATTATAGCAAAAATATTACTAGAGTTGGATATAAAGCAAATTAAAGGGAAAAGGCTTAAATATGCCATCGAACTTTTCAGAAAAGGCTCATTTATGTCATCAGTTAAAAGTTTGGCTCATTTATGCCATTACTGTTAAAAAATAGTGGCATGAATTCATTCATGCCACTATTTTTTAATGATGGTTTTGCGAAACCATTTTTGACACGTGGCCAATTATAATTCGGCCATGTCATCATTTTTTTTAATAAAATAAATCATAATTCTGAAAAATAAAATTGAATTAATTTTTTTTATTAAATAAATTGATGACGTGGCCGAATTATAATTGACCACGTCATCATTTTTTTTAAATAAAAAAAATCAAAATTTTGAATAAAAATTGAATTATTTTTTTTATTAAAAAATTAATGATATGGCCGAATTATAATTGGCAACGTGTCAAAAATAATTTTGTAAAATCACTGTTAAAAATAATGGTATAAATGAGTCTTTTCTTTAACGATAATGAAATAAATAAGCCAAACTTTAAACTGATGACATAAATAAGCCTTTTCTGAAAATTCAATGGCATATTTGATTATTTTCTCCAAATTAAATAAAGAAATTGATAAATACTTCATGCATGACGTACACAGATTCCTCTTTTATGTCCCCAAGGCATTGATTCGTTTTGTCTTTATTTGTTTTCTGTAAACAAATTTAAAAAATATATACTTTCACATGATGTTTGTCATGTTACGCTTTTATAAAATAAATTTAATTAATTTTTAAAGTTAAATTAGATTATATTAATTAGATATTTTAAATAAAAAAATTAGTTATTCTAAAACTTTATGAAAAGTAATATATATTGTAATTTTTACATATTAATATAATAAAAAAGTACATCTTAAAATGTTAGTCAAAGTTTTTATAATTTGACTCTAAAAATTAAAAATCATGACAAATAATACCGGACGGAGAGAGTAATAAAAAATGTCTCTATGAAGCGTTTCTCTTTATTTATAGTTTAGCCTTATTAGACATGAAATTCAATCTTTTTTTTAGTATGAAACATTTGCTTTTAAAAAGTGTAATTCAATTTGAATTCAAATAAAATTTTTTTTGATTTTGATTTTTCCTTTTTCAATTTGAGTTTTTGCGATCAACAACTACTAATACAATTAAAGTTATATTTGTTATTTGAAAAATAAAATTATATACCACACATTTCAGGGTGCATATTTGTAATATTTTTTTTCTCTCTCAAATAAAAATTATAATATTTTCTTCTATAGTATAAGATTATTTATTGAAATTTATTTGTAAAATTATTGAAAATTTTACTTTTACTTATTTTTTTGATAATAAAATTATAAAATTAAATACACATGAGACTATGCCTCATAGATCTATAAGATTAACATTTCATGTCTCTTCGTAATGCATAAAATATCTCGCCTCACACCGATACCTTTTAAAATTAAAAACAGTAATATATATAGGTTTATCAAATAAAAAATCTAATATTATTAATAAAAATATATTTTCTGAATTAGTCAAATTAGTAGAGAGTATCGGTGTTTTGATCAAACCCACCGATGAAAGGCAAAAAGCAACACGCAACACCAAGTAAAATGCTATTTTTCTTCTTCTTGAGCTAAGCATATATTAAAAGGGGATGAATGATTTAAAATAAATATTGTTCATTATTAACTAAAAAAAAAAAAAAAAAGAATGGCAAATTTGTTCATTAAGCAAGCACAACAATACTCAAAGGGTAGGCCAAGTTACCCTCAAGAATTATTCAATTTCATTGCTTCTAAAACACCTTCTCATGATCTTGTTTGGGATGTTGGTACTGGTAGTGGCCAGGCTGCTCAATCTGTAAGTCTCTATTTCTCCGCGCAATCAAAAATTTCGTTAAGAATATTTGTTTTAACTATAAAAAGTAATATCTAACCTACCCTGATTCAAAGAGGGTTTAAGATCGAAAAATATACTGTGTAGATTGATATTATCAACTATGCTTACATGTTTAATCTCATTAGTGAATATTCTGACTCTGCCCTAAAATATATATATGCACAATATAATTTGAGTGTTCAATTGACTGATTTTTCATGGTGTAGAATCATATTTTTTTTCCTTTTATAAATGAATGACTTTGTTTAATTTGGTTGGACAAAAGTTATGGTAAATGTATTAAAATGTCCATTTTAAGGTCTTAAATATGACACATGAAAAACTAAAATTAAAATATTGCTAAAAAAAAATGAATCATCTTTTTGAAATAAATTTTAAAAAAAAAATCTTTGCTTGTTAAACGAAGTGAATCTTATGTATAATTGCATAGGAAGTCCTCTGTTTATTTAGATAGTCACATAATGTTTTTCTCTTTTTCCAAATAGTCCCATTTGGAAAAACAAGAAATCTAGTATTCCCATTTCACTTTATATAACACGATTTTCTTATAATTCGTTTTAAATAGAATGTCATCTTTTTATATTGGCATAATATATAAATGTGCCCCTTAACTTATTTCATTTCAAATTTATGCTCTTTAAGTTTAACTTGTCTCATTTTACATTTATGCTCTTTAACTTTGGGTATGCACAAGTAGACATTTAAACTTGTATAAACTTGAACAAGTAGACACATGAGTCTTACGTGGCACAACACACGTAGGATACCACATAGGACAAAAAATGACATGTAGGATGTCACGCAGGACATGTGTGTCTACTTGTTCAACTTTATACAAGTTTAAGTGTCTACTTGTGCACACCCAAAGTTGAAGGGCATAAATATGATTTGAAGCCAAGTTAAAAAGAACATATTTATGTATTATGCCTTCTATATTTAAAGTTCATTTTAGGCCGGCTTAACATAAATTTCATGACGTGTTAAACTCCGTCACATAAATTGAAACAGAAAGTGTTCATTTCTTAGTGTTGATAAAGTTGTTTTTAATGTCCTAAATTGCTCCAAAAATGTTATGTTGTGTTCCTCAGTTGGCTAAACTTTACAAGAATGTGATAGCTACAGACACAAGTCCAAAGCAGCTTGAATTTGCAACAAAGGTTCCAAATGTTCGATACATATGTACCTCTCCTAACATGTCAAAATCCGAAATCGAAACCAAAATAGGATCAGAATCAAGTGTAGATTTAGTAACAATTGCACAAGCAATGCATTGGTTTGATCTACCAACATTTTATGAACATGTTAAATGGTTACTCAAGAAACCAAATGGTGTTATAGCATCATGGTGTTACACTACACCTGAAATAAGTAGGTCAGTAGATGCAATATTTGATAAATTTTACACAAGTGATGCTGGACCTTATTGGGAATCACCAAGAAAATTGGTTGATGAAAAGTATAAAACAATTGATTTTCCATTTGAGGCTATAGATGGTTGTGATCATAATGGACCATTTGAGTTCAAGATTGAGAAAGTTATGGACTTGGATTCTTATTTTACATACTTGAAGTCATGGTCAGCTTATCAAACTGCAAAAGAAAAGGGTGTTGAGTTGTTAAGTGAAGATGTTGTTGAAAAATTTACAAGTGCTTGGAATGAAGATGGAAAGAGTGAGAAAAAAGTGATTTATCCAATTTACTTGAGGATTGGAAAAGTTGGAAATTTGGATTGAAAGAGTTAGTTATGTGCAGTACTTGATCATCTATTTTTATTTTGTATGTTATTTCTCTTAGTTGTTATTGTTATGTATCTTTTAATAAATACATCTATGCATAATGCATTTGCAAAATAACAACTCTTCCCCTTGTATGCATCATTCAACAACAACAACATATCCAGTTCCACAAAATGGAGTATGGAGAGGGTAGAGTATATGCTACAATATTTATTGTTTCCAAAAGACCCTCGGCTAAAGCAAATTAAAGCAGTAGTTAAAAAAATGGCAGTGGAGATGAGCATGACAACTAATAGTTTAAGCAGTGTGAAACATGTATGCAAGGAATCATGAAAACAACAACATAGGTGTGATTAATAAACACATGAATAGGTGAAAATAGATACCAAAACTCAAAGTGAAAATAGATACCAAAACTCAAAGACTACATGAATAGGCTAAACGATCGACACGGAGCTTTATACTACTACCAAGTCAAATACATGAATAGGCTAGTAACAAGATAACTCTTAAACTACTTACTAACCTTTATACCTTTATCCGCGACCTTCATACCCTCCTATCTAAGGTCATGTCTTTGGTAAGTTGTAGATGCGACATATCCTTTCTAATTACATCTCCTCAATACTTCTTCCGCCTTCCTTTGCCTCTCCTCGACCCCACCATATGCAACCTCTCACACCTTTACACGAGGGCATCCACATATCTCATCTTCACATGTCCAAACCATCCCAGTCTTCCTTCCCTCATCTTGTCCATCACGGAGGTCATTCCTATTTTGTCTCAGATATTTTCATTCCTTTATCCTATCGATCCTAGAATACCCACGCATCCATCTTAGAATTGGCATTTTCACCACTTGCATTTTATGAACCAAGGAATTCCCGACTGTCCAACACTTTACCCTATACAACAAAGATCGATCTAACCACCACTCTATGTATTTTACCTTTATGTTTTGATAGTACCTTCTTGTTACACAAAATGTCGGATGCAAGCTCCCACTTGCATGTATCATTAAACAACAAAATTATAGACTTTTAATTTGATTTCATTCTAGAATTTCTTAATGAGCTTGGAGATCTTCAAGAAGTAACCACATACAACTAATTAGCAAAACAAACAAGAATAACATTTTTAATATAAAAATCTCACTTTACAAGCAAAAAATAAAGTTTCCAAATCTAGGTCCCAAACAAGTCCTAGATGGTCAATATGACTAGTACAATGTTTTCAAACATAAAATTGAACACTTTAGTCCAAATTAGGTTGTTACAATAGTACTCCAGTCCACTAATCAAATGCACAGAGCAAATACACAACATGGGAATTGTTTTTACCCTTCCCCATGATCAGCATATTTCTATAAAAGGGAACAATAATTTCAAATCTTTTATCATATCAGAGAGTTAAAACAGAGAGAGACTAAAAATGAATGGTAGAATTGTATTTTAAAACAGGCACTAATGTATTCAAAGGTTAGGCCAAGTTACCTTTGAGTTAGTTATATGGCCAGATATTGAATTACCTTAATTAATTTTCATATATTTACTTCTTTATATCTTTGAATCTTCTTAATGAAAAAATCTAGCTCCTCCACTTGTTAGATGAACACCTTTTGATGGATTTTTTCTTTTTTTTATGTATACAAGTCTAAATGTTAGTACTTGTTATACGTATATATTAAATTTTGAACATTTAATTTCGATACTGAAAAAAAAACATTTAATTTCGATTAATTCCCTCTTGCCGGACAAGAATTTAAATGGAGTGACAACAATAGTGTACTAAATACCTACAAGCTCTTCATTTGAACCAAGATTGAGAAGGGAGGAACCCAATGGGTTGAGGTAAAAGTTCAAATAGCATGTTGTTAACAGAACAAGATATGGTGAGTTAGCTAGGCTGCTTGCTGCAGACTCATTTAATCGTATGACAGACCCACACTTCTACATAGGATAGATTTACATAGTTGCATCACCAGACACACCGATAAGTAACATGTGTCTCGATGATTTCACTGCTGTACGTGACCTTCACTACCTGCCCCTTCTCAAGTCCATAGTACCGAGCAATTGCATCCTTCTGAGACATCCGCGGCAGCTGGAAAACATCAATACAATAACAATACTCAGACAAAATGAAACTGCATTGATAATGTTTGAAGAAAAGAGTGGTAGATTGAAGTGCATATATAGCCTTATGAACTATGGATTTCTGCTGGAGAGAGTGATCAGCAACAATACCATTGGTAAGCATAAGATGAACGCGGAAAACTGTCTCTACAAGTAAGGTCCTAGATATTGATTCTGATAAGTAGTGTGAGAGAGATAGGGCAAGTAATGCTTCCCATTCATTAAATTTAAAAAGGCAGCAATCTATAAGTACCTAAACTAAAAGTTTTAGAACAGCATTTAAGTCATTTCACCCTCACAGTAAAGGGATAATGGTGAACATAAAGCATTTTTTAAAAAAGTAATGCAGAAAAGTCACCAACACTGGTCTACTACATTAAACTGTGATAGATGGAAACAACGACTCTGACCACATCAACGAGATAGACTCTTACCAGATTATGGACTGTAAAGTGTATGAGAAAATGATATTAGCCTTTCGGGTATTTAACAGCAAGTCCTTTTTTGAGTGAAGCTCTCAGAAAGAAAGAAAAGACGATAGAATCTATTTACTGGCTAAACTCAAGTGAGGAAGCTAGGAATCAAGCTTTAGTAGAAAGCTGCGGTTAGAAAGATACGCCAAGGAGATATACAGTTGTACTAATATACAGGCATGTTTCTGCAAATTCAAAGGCTGTCAAAAGCAAACCTGCTTCTCTTCCAAGTTATACTTCTTCAACAGCTTCTCCTTCTCAGTGTCGGTTAACAACTCATGCCTTGGCTTTAAAACATGTTTTGTGATGTTGACAAGTAAATCTGTGATCTGAAAGAGTTTGCCAATAGGAGCCAGACACTTAGTATATTTCTGAGACATAACGGTTATTGTTTGCATAAAATTCACTTCTATTTCTGAAGTAAATCAGTTTGTGTCATTTCCTACTATTAATAAGCGAAGGAAAATAAAATTTGACCAAAATACAACAAAACCTTCATCAGATAAAAAATGGAGCCTGGGGACTTGTCTCGGCAAAAATAAATAACAGGAGCAAATAACCAAGTAAATGTAGCTCCTTCTAAGCCAGACAAGTAAATTTACAATTTTTTTCCTTATTTCACAGTGACAGTAGAAACATTTGGAAGTCAACAAAACATCGGAAATGCTTTGTGTCGTATGCATTTTTCAATAGGCTTAAAAATCCAACATTTCCTTCATTCAGGAGAAAAACTTTTAAATGATCCAAGCAACTAAAAAAGACATCAAATGGGGAAAGCCATTTTGTACACACACCTATCAGGATTTTCTTTGTACATTCTTAGGTAAAAGTCAATGATAACAAATTTTTATTCATTCTGAGATCTAGCCTCACTTGGCAAGCATATTTAAAGCAAATACAGAACACATCTTGATTAATAACCTAATAAGTAATTAAGTACCCTGTTTTATTCACGTATTTGAACTGTTCACCGAAAACACCAACAAGAAATACACACTTTACCTGGAAAATTTCAACTTTAAATGAGAAAAGCTCCACAGCTTTCAAAGCTGGATTAGTCATTTGATTTTGAATGACCAATATCAGTCGACTCAAAGATTCCTTGTTCATTATCTGAGTTAAAATGCTGCGGATGACATTCACTTTCACGGCATTTGGCCCGCAGAAGATGACCAAAACCTGCAACCAGTTCAAATACATAAGACATTAATAATCTATGAAGCAAATGCATGTCCTTCATCAGAGACCATCTTCCAAAATGCTGAGGCATCTACCCAGTTAAGGCAACAACGACTTTTTTTGCTTCTTAAATTTTGATGATTTGAGTTTCCATATGTTTTATTGAACCCAGACAAGCCTCCAAATTTCCATAAGAAGACTTGCGGATACATAGAACGCATTCACTTCACATAAGATCGAATAGACATAACAAAATTGATGCGCTTCCAGCACGGATCAACAATAAATTTGAAGATACATGAACCCAAAAGGACAAATTTGGATATGGAGCTCAGAAATGAGCTGTGCAAAGTGCAAACAACCTCTCAAAAGACTGCAAAAATCTCAATACCATACATTTTAGAATTTCTTTTCCATGCTTAATGCAAAAAAAGTAAAGCATAATTCTACATCTCGGTTTTCCCTACATCAAAGTTCATACCCCACTACAAGAATTGGCTTAACCATCTTGTAGTGCAATCACCTTAATCAGACACAGTACTCTTACTAGTATCTTAGAATTTCAAACATTATGCTCTCTAGAGTTCATCCATAAGTTTCTAAATGAAAATACTAGTCATAAAAAGCTGTCTATCAAGTTCTATTTTAGGAAGTGCTTCTAATTATCACCGAAGTATTGTTTCTAACATATAAAGTGACACAGTGAAAGTAACTTCAAAGCGTTATACTTAAGACATCGAAAAGAGAAGTAGTAGGCATCATTATTACTAGCTAGGCCGACTCAACGCGCTGACAGAACATGTTAATCATCTACAGTAGTTGCAAGTTTCATCTTCACATTCCACCCTTTTCTATCCAAGATGTGAACATATTTTTAGAAGAAAAACACATAGATAGCCCCTTAAAGTTGCCACCAATTTTCATCTGGACACTTCAACCGGGATCTTCACCGACTTAACATTAGCGCTTCAGCTAATGTGTGCAAAATTAAATACTCAAGTGTCAATCAGCAAAAGACACAAAATGTGTCAAATTCACTCGCGTGTGACATGGATAATGAACGAATGAAAGGACGACACGTGGCCTCTTCCCTAATTAAAAAAAATAGAATATTTATTTTCAGAAACTGTCCCACCACCACCTCAACTGTCCTCAAGCTAGTTCGTCTTCTTCAATGGTTCAAGCCCACCTCTCCCCATTTGTATTCTTTCCTAGTTCCATTTATCCACTTTCTTCAACCAAAAAAGAAAAGATAACATCCGCACTTACTAAGCTAAGGTTCCTTTTACATAAATAAATAATACAGAGAAGAACACAGCAAAATAAGAGTTGAAGCTTAAAAAACGACAACCACCGAACAACGTCAGAGTTGTTTATGCAGTTTTAGTGATTTGGATTAAATTTATAGTCAACCAGCATTCGGTTTACATTTCATCACTGCAAGAGAAAACAAGAGCACCATTCAGATCTCTTTCCTTCTCTCTCTCACGTCTCTATCATTGCAACAACATACCTAGTGTGATCCCATAAGTGGCCTCACGTCTCTACCAATAAAGTAAACAAATCGGAAAAGGCTCAAAAATACCCCTGAACTATCAGAAATAGCTCACATATACCCTTAAACTATATTCTGGCTCAAAAATACCCTTCCGTTAAAGTATTGGGTCACATTTACCCTTACTATTAACAGAGGTGTGTTAAGTGTCACGTGGACGCCACATAAGCACCAAACAACTCTCACCTCCACATAGACTCATAAGACCTAATTACTAATTTTTCCCTCATTTATCATTTCTCATTTCTCTAATACATCATACAATTTCCCCTAGGGTTATACAGATTTCCCCCTTCCAGTATCTGATGTACCAATCAATTTTTATATTATTTTTTTTGCTTTTTTCACCTTTTATTTTCTTCTGCTTGTTTTTGTGGGTCTATCGTGATTCGTGAACCATTGGTGTAAATTCTCTCTCCGTCCTTCGAATTTTTGTGGTTGCACTGTCAAACTTGAGTTGTTTCAGCTTATATTGTGTAGAGAAATTATCCGGTAATGCGTAGTATTGGAATTCGATTAAATTAGAAATGTAGCCAACAAGGAAATAACAAACAAAACTATTTATCTCAGCATTACACAATCCTCATTTCAGTATGATCTTTACTCTTTAGATATTCCAACAGGAAGCGTTCTCTGTACTTTATAATTGACCAATTCCTTTACAGAACAGGCATAGTCTAACCAAGTACAACTACAGAGTTGAGGCAGATCCACTCAAGAGTATTCTTGTGAGAAATACAATTACAGTCAACCATAGTTTCTCCCCTGGGTCAACACAAAGGCAACTATAATCATTCTAATCAAGACAAGTTGTGGCCATGCAGCAGCAAACTTTTTATGGTGAGTGAAGTCACCTAAAATAGATTCAAAAATCATCTCATATCTAAACTAAAGGAATTATATAGATCACTACAAACCATGAGAAGAAATCTGTATAACCCTAGGGGAAATCGTATTAGAGAAAGGAGAAATTGTATGATGTATTAGAGAAAAGAGAATGGATGAAATTGTATCTCTTAACAAAAATGAGGGCAAAATTAGTAATTAGGTCTTATGAGTAGGTGAGAGTTGTTTGGTGCTTATGTGGCGTCCACGTAGCGTCCACGTGGCGTCCACATGACACTTAACACACCTCTGTTAATAGTAAGGGTAAATGTGACCCAATACTTTAACGGAAGGGTATTTTTGAGCTAGAATATAATTTAAGGGTATATGTGAGCTATTTCCGAGAGTTCATGGATATATTTGAGCCTTTTCCGTAAACAAATTGATATCTCCAATCCATCTTCACAGCGAACAAAGCATAGTGTTCATTTGTGAAAGCAAAGTTCGATTTGAAGCCCATGTGAAGAGGTAACTGATGATGAGCTTTATGGATTAATTGGTTAAAGAGGATTGGAGGCCAAGCGCAGGAAGGAGACGGAAGATGAAGGTGAAAAGCTGGGGGATAATTCAACTGAGAATGGGAGATACAAAGGAGAAGGGTTTTCTTTTACGATTAAAGGCTTCCATGTTAGCCTTCTCAAAAAAAGGCTTCAAGTTAGCATAAGAAAAACACCCACACACTTCTTCCCGGTGAAACTCACGCTATTTGTCACTTCAGAGCTATGTTTTTAATAGGTACATATTGATTGAACTTGGAGTGCTTAATAGGTAAAGGGCATAGTTAAAGTATCTAATGAAAATTGTCGTCAACCTTTTTTCTTTCGATGAAGTGATTTCACTTTTAAGAAAAGCATCAAGAAGATGCATTGGTTACAAGATGTGTCATTGAAGCTTACAAAAAAAAAATTAAAAAATTAGCTTCTATGGGAAAACTGACTATAAGCCAGAGCTACTGAAGTCCAGCAATTAATCTGGACTATTTAGTGAGGATAACCTAGAACAGAAAAATAAACTAGCAATACATTTAGCCTTTAAAGAATCTATGGGAGTTTTGACCCCATCAAAACATCTCATATTCCTTTGTAACCAAATACTCCAAAAAATGCAAGCAGGAATCATTCTCCAGATATTTGTGATGGATTTATCAACTTTCCACAAACAACAAGACCTGTATGCTTCCCTTACTGATTTAGGAGTAACCCATTTGAGGCTAGAAATGCACATAAACATGCTCCAAAAGTCAAAGGCAACTTCACAATGTAGAAAATGATGGGCAGGAATTTTAGCTTCTCTTTTTACACATATACCATCTGTTGGATAGCTGAACTTTCCTTTTTCATCAAATTATTCTGAGTAAGGCATGTCTCCTTCAGAACTGTCCAGGTGAAATAAATGACCTTGGGTGGAAGTTTAGTTCTCCATATAAGCTTCTAAGGACAATTATCTACCATTCGATTCTGACCACAGAGAGATAAGTATTCTATCTTGACTGATTTTTGGCCATCTGTTTTTCCCCCATGTGATAGTGTCTACTTCCTGCTCATGGATTGTGTAGCTCCCCAGTCAGGCCAGCAAGTTAATAAGATCATCTATTTCCCAGTCCTGCATATGCATTCCGAAAAATTTCCCAATCCTGCTCATGCATATGCCTTTTTTACACAACTTTAAGGGGCCGCCTATGTAATTGGCCTTTCAGAATGGATGTATCTCTAGATATACACCAGTAGATCAGTCATTTAATGAAACAGCTCAAACCACGTAATACGATGGACATTTTTACATAAAAAACTCTTGAGTTGTTTTGTATCCAGCTCTAATCTCAATTTCACTTCCTCGCTAAAGGGTAAGACATCCAATTGAATACTCCCTCCGTCTGAAAAGAGAATGACGGGGTCCCTCACATCAGGTATGTGAATGAGAACATCTAATACTCGAGGTGTGGATTCAAACATCGATTCCTCAATTTTTTTGAAAACAAATTGACATATTCAGAATCAAAATCTCTCTTAATAGAATGTTAATAAAATCATTTCTTAAAAAGAATGTTAAGAAAAGATTTAATCCCCATATATAGGAACAATGTCACAAAACTTGGAGAGAAAGTACAAGTTAAAGCAGCTTCTCCCAATATCATCTATTATCATCCATATAACCAAGAACAGAAAAAGGACATTTCCCCAACAAAACCAAATGCAGCTTGCTTTCAAGATATTATTACTTTGTGGGTACCCAGGCCAGCTTTCATAAACCTCGACCAATACACCGGGCACCTGCTCCCTCCCACCGAGACTTAGGCAGATAAGAGGAGCTTGCTTTGAAGTAATCAACCAAACAATAACAAGCTTAATCATTCCCCAAAAAGATTTCAACTTCAGAAAAAAAAAAACTTTGATTTCAAAAAGGGGTAACTGACCTTATTGGCTAGGTCATTCCTGTGCATTGCGGAAACTCTAAGGCGCTCAACATCAGGTGTTTGACCATATTTTTCTCTGAATTCTTGAAGTGTAGTGTCGATTTCTGAATTGGGTATTGCAAAACCACGATCTTTAAGCATTTCGAGTATGGTTCTGCGAGCAAGAAAGTATCTGTGACTTTCAACTGTACCATCATCAACAAAGCTAGCTAAACAAGTGCCCAAATTTTCGCCATCAACATCCATCGCTAACCCATTAAGATCCATCTTCCTCTGCTCTGCTCTTTGATTTTTCAGCTCGAGGGGTTTTGGGGGGGGGGGGGGGGGGGTTTGCGAACTGTCAAAATTACTAAAAGAATATCTTTTAAAATGAATAATTTATTGTAAATAATAATTTGTGAATGTCTATTACACCCCTTTTATGCCTATAAAAGGTATTGTAATTCTCTATGGAAAATACATAAAAAATAAGAAAGATTCAAGTTTCATATTTTATCTCTCTACTACATAATTCTCTCCTTAATTTCTATTAGTATAATTTCAGTACTTAGTCTTTATTTTATAACACGTTATCAGCACGAGACTCTGTCATATCAAAGTTTGAAGACTAAATTTGAAGGCTAAGGTATTATTATTTTTCTTCTATTTATTATGGCTAATCTTACTAAACTTGAGTTCGTTGCCCTTCAAAGTTCGGGCAAGAACTACCTTTCATGGGTATTGGATGCTGAAATCCATTTGGATGCTATGGGTCTTGGAGACACCATTAAAATTGAAAATAAAGCATCAAAACAAGATTGTGCTAAAGCAATGATATTCTTACGTCATCATATTGACGAAATTTTAAAATTAAATATCTCACAGTCAAAGATACACTCGTTCTGTGGAATAATCTAAAAAAAAGGTATAACCATTTGAAGATGGTCATTCATCCAAAGGCACGATATGATTGGATGAATCTAAGACTACAAGACTTTAAGTCTATTCATGAGTACAATTCTGCCATATTCAGAATTACTTCTCAATTGAAACTATGTGGAGATACAGTTAATGATGTTGATATGCTGGAAAAAAACGTTCTCCACATTTCATGCCTCGAATGTGCTTTTACAGCAACAATATCGAGAAAAGGGTTTCAAGAAGTATTCTGAACTGATTTCTCATCTTCTCGTGGCTGAACAAAATAATAAATTGTTAATGAAAAATCACGAGAATCGTCCCACTGGATCTACATCACTTCCTGAAGTGAATGAGGTGTACGTCCACCACGCTAGGCGTGAAAGAGGCCGTGATCGTGGCCGTGGACGTGATCGTAATTACGACCAAGAGCAAAATCTTTTTCCCGGTGTTAATCATTCACCAAAGAAAAATAGTCATCAAAGGGAAAAAGGAAAAGATGAGAAACGTGAAACAATTAAAATAAATTGTTTTAGATGTGGTGGAAAGGGTCATTATGCACGTGATTGTCGTACTCCTAAACACTTGGTTGAGCTTTATCAAGCATCACTAAAAGAAAGGATAAAAATCCCGAAACTAATTTTATCACTGATCATGTTGACATCACACACTTGGATGTGACAGATTTCTTCACACACCCTGAAAGAAAAATAGATCACTTAATTGGTGACAGATCTGTGGATATGGAAGAATAATCATGATTGATATTTACTAATGTTATTAATATTTGTTGTTTTGTATTGACCATAATTGAAAAATAAATAGTTAAAGTGTTCATATTTGTCCATGCATATTCGTTGAGTCCATTTTTTTAGAAACACCAATGGAAAGTGAGTTGGAATTGAAAAATATTAAAATTATACTTTCTTTTAACTTTTGTGGCTTTAAAAGGAAAATGTATAAGTAAGACCACTACCTAAATTGGTTAGTGGAGAACACATTTTCCTTTTTGTCACTCAAATGTCATTTCAAGATAATAAATTATATTAATACTTATTTTAAAAATACTAAACTAAATCAAATTTAGTGTTAAAGATTTAAATGATAAAAATCTTATACATTATTAATGATTCAAATATCATTTTAACATTTACATTATTTCTTAAATATTTAACAAAAGATAATTAATCATTTAATATAAATTTATTTCATTACTTTTGAAGATATGGATAATTCTCCAAGCAAGTTATCAAATTATGAAGACATTTTCTTGATTGATTCTGGTACAACACACACGATATTTAAAAATGAAAAATATTTTTCTCATTTGAGTATGGGCAATATGAATGTTACTACGATATCTGGTAGTACTAATTTGATTAAGGCCTCCGGAAGAGCCATTATAATTTTGCCCAAGGGAACTAAACTCATAATAAATAATGCCATGTTTTCTCCTCAATCTCGGAGAAACTTATTGAGTTTCAAAGATATTCGTTAAAATGGTTATCATATCAAGACAATTGATGAAATGAATCTTGAATATCTTGGTATAACAAAAAGTGTCTCCGGGAAGACATATGTTGTAGAAAAATTCACGGTCTTATCTTCTGGATTGTATTGGACAAAAATTAGTGCAATTGAGGCACATTCTATAGTAAACCAGGGGTTTACTGATTCCAATACTTTCGTACTTTGGCATGATTGTCTGGGACATCCTGGGTCTATAATGATGAGACGAATTATAGAAAATTCAAATGGGCATCCATTAAAGAAATTGAAAATTCTTTTAAATGGTGAATTTTCTTGTGATGCGTGTTATCAAGGCTAGTTAATTGTGAGACCATCACCAACAAAGGTCAAAATTGAGTCCCCTGCGTTTTTGGAACATATACATGGGAACATTTGTGGGCCAATTCACCCACCGAGTGGGCCATTTAGATATTTTATGGTCCTGATAGATGCTTCCTCTAAATGGTCTCACGTATGCCTATTGTCATCTCGCAATTTGGCATTTACAAAATTGTTGGCACAAATAATACGATTACGGGCACAGTTCCCTGATAATCAGATTAAGTCTATTCGCCTTGATAACGCTGCAGAGTTTTCATCTCAAACATTCAATGATTATTGTCTATCGATTGGGATAAGAGTTGAACATCATGTAGCTCATGTTCACACTCAAAATGGTCTGGCTGAGTCATTAATTAAACGAGTGCAGTTGATTGCAAGACCATTACTTATGAAAACTAAGTTGCCCACCTCTGTGTGGGGTCATGCAATTTTGCATGCTGCAGCACTTATTCGTCTCAGGCCGACAAATTATCATAATTTTTCTCCATTACAATTGGCTTTGGGTCAACAACCCAATATATCTCATCTGAGAATTTTTGGATGCGCTGTTTATGTGCCGGTAGCACCACCACAGCGCACTAAGATGGGTCCCCAAAGAAGGTTAGGAATATATATTGGGTTTGAATCGCCCTCTATTATTCGCTACCTTGAGCCATTAACTGGAGATATGTTCACAGCTCGATTCGCAGATTGTCGGTTTGATGAGACACTTTTTCCAAAATTAGGGGGAGAAAATAGTGAAATTAAAGGAGAAATTTTGTGGAAAAATCCATCATTGTCTCATCTTGATCCTCGTACTTCCATTTGTGAGCTAGAAGTACAAAAGATCATTCATTTGCAGAAAATTGCAAATCAAATGCCAGATGCATTTACAGATTTGAAAAGGATTACTAAATCACATGTTTCTGCAAAGAATGTCCCAATTCGAATTGATGTCCCCGTAGGACCATCAACTAGTGTCGTAGCTAATGAGTCAAAAGCTCTTCTGAAGCGTGGTAGACCATTAGGATCAAAGGATCAAAATCCTAGAAAAAGAAAATTAAAAGATCAAAATGACACTATGAAAAAACCTCACATAGAAAGTCAAGATGTGAGTAATTCTGATATCCTTGGAGGAACCAATGAGCTTGAGACTCAAGGAAATAATGAACTATCCATAAAATCAAGTGATCATGAAACAAATCTGAATCGCTCAGAAATAGCGGTGATGTTTTTGCATACAATGTTGCATAAAAAATTATGCAAAATTGTGAGGATCTTGAACCTCAATCTGTTGAAGAATGTCGACAGAGAAATGACTGGCAAAAATGGCAAGAAGCCATTCAATCAGAATTGGATTCACTTGTCAAGCGCGAAGTTTTGGGGTCTATAGTACAAACACCTAATGGTGTTAAACCTGTTGGCTATAAATGGGTTTTTATGCGAAAAAGAAATGAGAAAAATTAAATACAAAGGTACAAAGCACGTCTTGTTGTACAAGGATTTTCTCAAAGTCCGGCGTCGATTATGAAGAGACATACTCACCCGTTATGAATGCAATAATATTGCGTTATCTCATTAGTTTGACGATCCATGAGAAACTTGAAATGTATTTGATGGATGTGGTTACAGCCTACCTTTATGGATCACTCGATAATGAGATATACATGAAAATTCCTGAAGGATTCAAAATGCCCAAGGCATACAGTTCAAAGCCTCGGGAAATGTACTCAATTAGATTGCAAAGATCATTATATAGTTTGAAACAATCTGGACGCATGTGGTATAACCGTCTTAGTGAGTATTTATCTAAGGAAGGTTATATAAATGATGCGATTTACCCATATGTGTTTATAAAGAAAACAATATCAGGATTTATTATACTTGCTATTTATGTCGATGACATAAACCTTATTAGAACTCCAATGGAACTTCACAAGGCAATCGATTATTTAAAGAATGAATTTGAGATGAAAGTTCTCGAATAGACAAAATTATGTCTAGGTTTGCAAATAGAGCATTTGACAAACGGTATTTTTGTTCATCAAATCATGCTGAGATAATAGCTATTCATGAGGCAAGCCGAGAATGTGTGTGGTTAAGGTCCATTATACACCTTATTCGAGAAAAATGAGGTTTGAAATGCGACAAAGTACCCACAACCTTATATGAAGATAATGCAGCATGCATAGCAAAACTCAGGGGAGGATTCATAAAAGGCGATAGAACGAAACACATTTCACCAAAGTTTTTCTACACACATGAGCTTCAGAAGAATGGTGATATCAACGTACATCAGATTCGTTCGAGTGATAATGTGGCTGATTTATTCACCAAGTCTTTGCCAACCGCAACTTGCGAGAAGATGGTATACAAGATTGGAATGAGAAAACTTGGGCAGCTAAATCATGGTTTTCATCAGGGGGAGTAAAATACGCGCTGTACTCTTTTTTCCTTAATCAAGGTTTTATCCCACTGGGTTTTCCTGATAAGGTTTTTAATGAGGCAGCAAGTAATGCGTATTAGGATCAACTATTTACATTTGTTACTTTACTAAGAATTTATTTTAAATGGACATTCAAGTGGGAGTGTTGTAAATAACAATTTGTGAATGTCCATTATACCCCTCTTATGCCTATAAAAGGCATTGTAATCTCTATGGAAAATACATCAAAAATAAGGAAGATTCAAGTTTCCTATTTTATCTCTCTACTACATAATTCTCTCCTTAATTGCTATTAGTTTAATTTCAGTACTTAGTCTTTATTTTATAACATAATTTTTTTTGATAACAACGAAAATCGCACTCCTTATTTTTTTAGGTGCACATCAGATAAAATCCATTTTTATAAATAGCTTCCAAATTATATAGAAGGTGTGATATATTTTTTTTGGGTACAATGGCATAGTTTGATTATGTGATATAAAGTCATAATTTGAAAAATTATTATATGAAGTTAAAGTTTTGTTTGAAAGTAAATTGAAACTATTTATGTTATATTTTTTTTCCTCATAAACTTAAAAACCTTACAGATTAAAATCACATAATATACTATTGTAATAATATTTTAAAAAAATATAATATTTATTGATGAAACTTTAATTTAATTGAAAAGAATTAAACATAAGTTGTGATATACTAGTCTTTAATATAATCCTCCCACATAGTACGACAATCTTCTCACATTGAACTTGCATTTCTCGTTCATATGACTAGAAAAATAAACCAACATTGTTACTTTGAGTTATTTGTTGGTCAATTTGATTGGTAAATATATTTGATAAAAAATAATGAATTTGGTGAGAATATACATGATAAAGTATAAATTGATTTGAAGTAATAGTAAACTAGTGAATATAGCGGCACTTCGCGCAGTCAATACTTTTCTTTATAAATAATCGTCTTCTATTATTTCAATAATTAATATTCAAAAGATCGATTTTTATAAATAAAAAAATTATTTGAGAAAATGGTCTAAGCACACAAGTTTATCGACTTTTTAATCTTAAGAGCGTTGATTTTAAGAATGATTTGTTGTCGTTCACCAACCTCTGTACCTGCCGAATAAGTTTCAAAAACTAAAATAAAATGTCAAGCCAAAACATAATTTCAAAAGTAAATAAAATAAAATTACCTTAATAAAACAATAGTGAAAGACTACGAAATTTTTTGTCAAAATCACGTTATATTAAAGAACTTTCATAATAATGAAATCATAACGAAAAATTAAACAAAAGTTTTTACTTAAAAACATGTTTTTATCGCCTTATATGTGTATTTATTTTTCAAGTATGATGTTACAACATCATTCTCGCAAGTAATAACATTATTGGTCAAAATGATTATCTTGAAAGATATGTATACGTTAATGTTTAATATCGTAATTTTGATATTATTATTTTTAATGCGGTATATGATATATATTTAATTTTTTGATATTTTTTGTAATATTTGATATTTAGAAATAATATATCAAAATATTGAATATTATATCAAAGTGTATAGTTACGTAAATAACATATATAGATATATTATTATTGTTATTATGATTATATTATTAAAATACTAATAAATATGAATCGTAGTATAAGTATAAACTAAATATTAAAAAGTAAAACTTTGACTACTCTATTTTGATCGAAATGTATTTGATTTTTAATTGATTAACAAAGTGAGTTGTTCGTACTTTATTTTGCATATATACTTCTACATGTATAATGTGTTACTATGATATAATTGAGACCTCTTTTTAATTGTCGAAGTCATAATACTCTATTATACAAGGATATATTAGTTGAAGTTGAACAAATTATGATTACCAATTTACCATACCGTAAAATATTGAAATCGAACTTCAATATACTGAACCATACCAAATTAATATGATAATGCTATACTGTTTAAAAACCAAATATCGAAATCATGGCATCAAAATTTTCAAATATCATACCGTACCATACCATATCATCCCAACCTCATTAGCATTCATAATAACTCAAATATTAAATACTTCCTCCATTTTAAATTTTTTATTTAATTTGACTTAACAAAATTTAAAAAAAGAATTTTTTTTTATCATAAATTAAAATTATGTAAAATATATCAAAATATCTTTCTATTAAAGTATTACTTAAAAAGAAAAAAAAAATTTCTTTTTAAAACAGATAAAAAAGGAAAATGAGTAATTATTTTGAAAGGAAGGGAATAGATACAAGGGATGATTTCATTAGGATTTATTCTAAATATATATATTCTTCATCCATTTTTAATTGTCATAATTTCTATTTTTAGAGTTACATTATAGGAATTTTTATTAACATTTTAAGATATATTTTTTTATATCATATTGATATGAAAAAAAATACTACTTTTCATATAGTTTTTGAATATCATAATTTTTTATTTAAGATATCAAATTAATATAATTTAATTTAATTTTAAATATTAATCAAATTGACTTTTGAAAAACGACAAATAAAAATGAAAGGAGAAAGTATTTTTCACTTATTCTTATCTGAAATTCTTGGCTCTCCTCTTTGTGTCTTCCTCGTGGGCTCATGGCCTGTGGCCTAGCAAGGACATACACAAATGTGTGGTCTATCAATCTTCATATTTTGACTATTTCTTTTTACTGTTTTTTTTAAATAAAAATAAAAATAAACTCTGTCCATAAATTAATTGCAGAAGATGACACAACCAATGTGTTGTATATCTGAAAGCCACAAAACACTTTTCTAGTTTTATCAGTCACCGTTTTTGTTCTGCATTTGCATTTTAATGGGTTTTTGAAGATTAAAGATTTGAGCTTTGATTAACAAATTTCAAGATTCAGCCATGCAAGCTATCAAAGCTTCTTCCTTTTCACCATTTCACCTCAACTTGAACTCAACTAGTTCATTTCCCAAAACTAACCACTTGTATATTCAACAAAATTATGAAAACCCCATTTCTTGTTTCCCCTCAATTCAGACTCAAAATGCAAAATTCAAGGTTTTTACTGCTATTTCCCCAAGTGTTGCAACAGAATCAGAAACCCCATTTGATGAAAAGACTGAAAGTGAAAATCAAGAAGAGAAATTTGACTGGTATGCTGAGTGGTACCCAATAATGCCAATTTGTGATCTTGATAAGAGGAGGCCACATGGGAAGAAAGTGATGGGGATTGATGTGGTTGTGTGGTGGGATAGGAATGAGAAAGAATGGAAAGTAATGGATGATTCTTGTCCTCATAGATATGCTCCACTTTCTGAAGGAAGAATTGATCAATGGGGAAGATTGCAGTGTGTGTATCATGGTTGGTGCTTTAATGGAGCTGGTGATTGTAAGCTTATCCCTCAAGCTCCTAGGGATGGCCCTCAGGTAATATTGGTTTTCTACTTTTGATTATGGCCTTTATAGACTGTCTTTTTGTTGTAATGATCATATCAAGTGTTTGCAAAACAAAGAATTTTGGTGTTGATTAACTTGGCTAAAGTGAGGAGGATAATAGAGTGAGACCCTTTTGTTGCTTGTAGACCCAACTTTTGCACTGTTAACTAGGTATCAACATTTTTAATTCTATAAATGTCAATTCTGTTAAATAAATGGTGGAGTTTTCGCGTGAAAACATGTAAATATAACTTCACACTGTGGGATGACCCGTGTGATCTTGAATACTCGTGTTTGATTTCACTGAAGAGGTTGATGATCTTGATTTGCTCAGGGAAAGTCTGAAAGCTATATAAGGGGTGTTAAACGTTGCGAAAATGCTTGTATATTTGGAGATGCATTGAAAGACAGAACTGTACCCCTACTAACCTTTTACCCTTATACGCGACCTCCACTCTTTCCTATCTAGAGTCATGTCCTCGGTAATATGAAGTTGCGTCATGTTTTGTATACTCACCTCTTCTCAATGCTTTTTCGGCCTACCTCTATCACACCTCCTCATTGGAGCGTCAGCGCACCTTCTCTTCACATGTCCAAACCATTTGAGACTCCATTAAATAGAACAAAATAACTAGACCAAATTATCAATGAAATAGTTATATCAGTATGGTCAAATATCAATTCCAATTCCAGTGCTAGAGCACATAATTTACTGTTGTCATCATTAGTCAAGGTATAGATCAACCATTTGTTTTTTCTTTCTGCTATTCTGAAGGTTTTCCTAGGAAACTAATTGGTAAAGAACTCGAGTATTTTGCATTCTGACATAGTACATTTCATGCACAGTTCATCATGACATGTATTTGAAGACTTCATCTACTGGGTTCACCATTAAAAGGATAATAACCTTGTGATCTTAGCTTATAATGGTGATTGGGAGTTCGTAAGAACTGGTGAAGAATTTCTATCTTTATTGTCTGACGAAAGATGATGACAACTCTCATTATTGATCGTCTTTGATGTTCCTTTATACTGTTTTTTTCACCCCTTTTCTTGTGAATGTGAATCTTCATTTTCCAAACATGTGAAGTTTGTGTATTGTGTACTTCTCGGAAATGCTTATAGATAAGCACTAGTATTTGACAACAATTTTACAACAGTATTTGCTTTAGCTTTACACAAGTTAACTGGGAATGACATTTTTGTATTAGCCGTGCAGGTTCATACATCCAAAAGAGCTTGTGCAACTGTTTATCCAAGTTGTGTGCAAAATGACATTCTTTGGTTTTGGCCAAACTCTGATCCTCTATACAAGGACATATATTTGACGAAAAGGCCTCCTTATATACCTGAACTTGATGACAGTTCGTTTTCGAAAACCTTCATAGTCAGAGATATATCATATGGGTAAGAAGATACAGATATATCCAACTATCTTTTGTGGAGAAAATCTTCACAAACTGTTTCACTTTTACTGAACAGAAAAAAATATTTTTTTCTAAGTTGCTCGGACTCTCCAAAAATGATGCTGCACCTGTGTCGGATCCTACAAAAATACACTATTTTTGTAGGATCCAACACGCACCCGTTGACGTTTGAAGAGTCCGAGCAACATAGACTTTTTTGTAGAGGGGAAGAAGAGGGGGTTGGGGAATAAAGCCAATAGAATCTAAAAGGCGAGCAATAGAGGAAAGAAGAAGAAATTCAAACTTTATAATGCGAACAAGCAACTACGTGAAAATGTAATTTCAATCTTAACATTATACAAGTATAAATCACTGTGTAATAAATTATGAGACCAAAACTTGTATGACCAAGACTACCTACTTTTTTATTTAATTATAGTTATAATCTGTAACAAAATCTGGTAATTTTCAGGTATGAGCTTCTGATTGAGAACCTTATGGACCCAGCTCATGTCCAATATTCACACTATGGCATTATGAATGTTCCAGTAGCCCCCGAAAGATAAGAAACTTATACTATTCCATACACATTTTATTCTATATTCTTTTCTTTGCATGTGTAAATAACTTCACCAGACTAACAGAATTGTTTATGCACTGTGAAAGCTGATCGAGAAGGAGGAAGACCACTTGACATAACTATCACGAAGTTGGATGTAAATACCATTACTGCAAACCAGGGACCTGGACGGAACACATTTGTTCCGCCTTGTGTGTATTATAGTTATTTTGCTTTCGGAGGAACTCAGGGAAAAACAACTGCTGTATCATCTGGAACTGTACAGGTAATTCTTGTGCTTCCATATTATTAGTCTTTTTTCAACATTTATTTGGTACTCTTTGCAGCAGTTTAAATATATATTTCATGCAGGAAAAACCTTCAGCTGAGAAGCAGAAAAAAGCACTTTTAGTTTTCATCTGTATTCCGGTTAGTCCAGGTCATAGCAGAATTATATTTGCATCTCCAAGAAACTTTGCCACTTGGGCAGATCGGATAATTCCACGTTGGATATTTCACCTGGGGCAAAATCTAATTTTGGATTCTGATTTGTATCTTCTTCATGTGGAGGTAAATCCATTTCCTTTATTGCATCTTTTCCATTTCTATTGTGTTCTTGTTAAAATTTAGTTGTCCCTCAGAAGGTTGTTAGCTTAAAAAAATAGAGAAGATTTGTGATTTACCCACATGCCTGAAGCTTTAGAGATGTTTACTATGTACAAGGACCCTTTCCCCTTCAAGTTACCAGATTAAAAATTTAGATTTATGGTCAAACTGAAGAGTGGAGATCCCATTTTGCCATCTAAACTGGCATAGCTTCTGGAGTTGGAACTATCAATAGGAACTTCTACATACAAACTGTTACTTTTAGGCAATATCATGATCTGATGCTATTTTCACTACTCTTGTATACTACTCAACAAAGTAACTCTAGACGCGGGAACCGCTTTTTGCCGACTCTAATCTTCTAACTTGTCTCGATTTGTGTTAAAAGCTACTGGAATACTTTTCTACCAGTCCATGCCCCTTTCTTCACTTTCTCCTTTTCTTCTTGTCTGCGGCTTTACTCCCCATCTGTTAATGTTTATGTTGTGGTTGTCTTTTTACTCTGTGCTTTACTATTAACAATCAAATGAAATGAACAAAAAAAAAAACAAAAAACATACATATAGCCAAATAAACACCAATAGTTGCACGGGATTGTTCCAGCTCTCCAACTTCACGAGGCTTCATCCAGACCTGAACCTGTTCAAAATTAGCCTAGGAGTTCAATGCTCATTTTACCACCTTTTACTTCAAACAATAAATCTTGAGCATAGTCTCGCTATTCGAACATATTGCATGACTGTTTGTAAGTTAGACTCCGGTGAAGCCTTGGTGCTTTTAGGTGAAACATTTCTTTTTCGTCCTTTCTCATCCAATTTGTTTTCCATTATGAAGGAGCGCAAGCTAAAGGAAATTGGCTCTTACAATTGGCATAAAGCTTGCTATGTGCCAACAAAGGCAGATGCCATTGTTGTTGCTTTTAGAAGGTGGCTAAACAAATATGCAGGTGGTCAAGTTGATTGGCGTGGGAAGTACAATGGGGACCTCCCGCCAACTCCTCCAAGGGAGCAGCTGCTGGACAGGTTCGTACATTCATTCCCACACTTCTAATAGATTCTTCATTTATTCTAGTTTAAACAAGTTTAGGTCCTGCAAGGAGAGATATACTTTCGAGAGCCTTTTAGAGACGAAAACATTGAGTAAACAGAAAATGATATGTTTATTCTTCCTTTCAGGTATTGGACTCATACAGTGAGTTGCACAAGTTGCAATCTTGCATATAAAGGTCTCAATGCTCTTGAAGTTGTACTGCAGATCGCCTCCATTGGTGTCATCGGAATTGTTGCTGCTGCAAAGCAGGGCACATTGTCTGTGGTAGCAAGGTATTCCTTGGTCACCGTTGCATTACTATGCTTCGTGGCCTCAAGATGGTTATCTCATTTCATATACAAAAATTTCCATTTCCACGATTACGATCACGCCTTTCGTTAACACTTGAGTACTTTCATATGACTTGGAGCTGAATATTCACTGTATAAACATATTCCTTATAGTTGAAATTTGCAGAAATGTTTGTTAAATGATCTGTAGTTGCTTAACTAGGGGTGGGCATGTTACGGTACCGTAACTTCGGTATTCGGTATCTAGAGTACTATACCATTACCACAACAAATTAGCTCGGTATGGTTCGGTATATTTAATTTCGGTTTTGGTATTTTACAGAATGGTATTCGATAATCATAATTTGTTTGACTTCGATTTACATATATTTTTAATTCTCCATACAATTTATGTAGCAAATAAGTTAAAACTATTCTCTTTGTCCTTTAGGAAGTGTTCTTGCAAGATCAATACGATGATCAACATATGAGAAATTCAAAAGCACACGTCTCAATCATATTAGATCAACAACATACTTTTGTTAAATAATTTCACAATCAAAATAATCGAATAATCATAGATGCAAAGTTTAAATAATATTATCTAAAATTATGCATAGACCTATATAATTTTACACCACAAAAATCATTCACTAACATGTAGACCGTAAGTTGACATATACCACTATGTCAAGTTAGAGTCAGCATGTTAGTGAATAGAGCTGTCAATATAGGTTAGGCTTGTGGGGCCGGCCGGACCAAACCCGTGATTTGATAGGGGTGAGTTATGATTTTTGGAGCCTATTTAAAAAAAAGGCTTTTTAGCCGGTCCTGAATAAACTTTGTCAATTTGTGGGTCTTGAGAAATATGGATAGGCAAGCCCGTGGGTCAAAATTAATTAAAAATTAAAAATAAAATAGAGTATTAAAAATAAAAAGAGTCTAAACTCAAAATCTGATTAAAGTTTGAAATATTACAATTCAAATCCAAATTATGTTTGTAAAATATGTAATATATAAAATAGAAACACTCTAAAATTTCTAGGGAATCACAAGATAGGTCGTAGCATATGGAATAATGTCATAGTTTTTATTACGATCATTGGAAAACAATTATGTTAATATTTCTATTTAGCTATTTATACTTTTAGTTGAAATCAAATTTAATAAATATTATAAAAATAATTTTATTTGTGGATTTGATTAACAAACAGTAACACTAATACCATATAATATTATCTTGTTTATATTAATGATAATATTTTTAAATTATAATTTGATTTAAAATATTATAAAGTATGTTTTAAAGAAAAGAGAACTGGCCCGGCCAGTCCGTAGCCCACATGCTTGTGGGCCGGACCAACTATTTTTTGGCCCACATAAAAAATGGATTAGCCTGACCTGACCCGTAAAATTTCGAAGCTTGTATTGGGTTAGCCTGGATGGGGTGGACCAACCCATATTGATAGCTTTATTAGCGAATGATTAATATAGGAAAAATTGTATATAATAACAAACTATTAATTCAAATTAATTGCTATAAATATAGTTTGATTTGATTGTATCTCATAGCAAACTGTTGCTATTTCACCTCTCTCCTGGTGAATCTCGCTCGCCACTCTCGTTCTCTCCCTCACCTCTCTCGCTTTCTATACCAACACAAATGTATAAAGTGTGTTTATTTTTGTATAAAGTGAGGGAAAATTGTATATATACATATATTTTCGTTCCCCTCTCTCCCTTCTCCCAGATCTCGCTCACTCGCCTCTCTCACTTTATACAAAAACGCAAATGTATAAAATGCGTTTGTGTTTGAATAAAGGAAGAGAAAATTATATATATACATATATTTTTTGTTCCCCTCTCTCATATCTCGTTCGCTCACTCGCCCCTCTCACTTTATACAGACACAAATGTATACATTGTGTTTGTGTTTGTATAAAACGAGAGAAAAATATATATACAAATACAAATGCATATATTTTCGTCTTATACACTTATGATTATACAAATACGATCTTCCCCTGCTCAGTTTTCTTTTGTCTTTCTCTCTTTCTCGCTTTACAAACACAAGTTATACAATTAATCTTTTGTATGTGTACCAAAGAAGATTATACAATTGCTTTCTTTTGTATATGTATAGCGAAATGATACAATTGTTTTCTTTTATATATGTATAACGAAATGTACATATTTATGTTTGTTATGGAGCGCAATTATGCAAACTATAACATACAAATATGATTTTTGTGTTTGCTATATGTGAAAGTTGCTCTTAGATTGTGTTTGGTATGAAGGAAAACATTTTCTAGAAAATGTTTTCCAATTTTCCAATGTTTGGTTGAGACAAAAGTTATGGAAAATATTTTTCAAATCAACTCATTTCCTCAAAATTAAGGAAAATGACTTCCCTTCAAAAATTAAGGAAAACATTTTCCAAAACTCTCCCCTCCAATTTCAAATTACATTTTTTTTGGGAAAAACATGGATTTTAATTTTTTTTTTCAATTTCAAAATTTATTTTTTCACCCGATCACTGACCCCCCCCTCACCGACCAGCCCCCCCACCCCAACCCCAACCCTTCCCCAAAAAATTAACCCACTACCCCCCACCCCACCCCACCCCCACTCCCAAAAAATAATAATTTTAATTTTAAAAAATATTTTCAATTTCATAAATTATTTTTTACTCTAGTAAAAATAAAAGATGTCTCTCAAAAACATTTTTCATTCATAAATCAAACACTAAAAATCATTTTCGGAAAATATTTTCTACTCACTAACCAAACATGAGAAAATAAGGCCCAAAGCTATTTGTTTTCCAGGAAAACATTTTCTAGAAAAACATTTTTCATGGAAAACATTTTCCTTCGTACCAAACACACCCTTAATTTAATATATTACTATAAAACTTTGGCATGATATACGGTATTTCAATATTTATTTTATAAATACCAAATACTATATTGAATACCAAAAAAATTTAAAAGTCATTACTATATCAAATATCATAATATCCATATCGTGGTATAAAAAGTTTCAATTTCAATGTAAATTCGATATATACCATACCATGTCTATCCCTAGTTGCTAAACACGTACAAGTCATAGTGTTACTTTGGATACTTTGAAGTCTGCTCCTTTTTATCACTATAAACACTTAAGAATAATAGAAGTGTGTCTCCTGTAAAGATTGTGATATTAATTACCTTTATTAATGAAGATTAATGCAAAGGATACAAAATGTTACGTCGTAAAAGAGATGAATTACATATATGTTCCAAATCAGATTTTACTAAGTGTATCATTCACTTACGTTTTTAAGAAGTTACTTCCTCTATCCCTAATTATTTGTTCATATTTTATTTTTTCATGTATCCCTTAATTACTTGTCCACTTTAACAAATCAAGAAAGAATAATTTTTTTTCTATTATACCCCCAATTAATTACTTTAAAAAATGTAGAATTTCTTGAAAACTGTAATTCATCTACTCCATAATTAATAGAGGTAAAATTATAAACTCACTCTGTCAAATTGCTTTTTTAATATGTGTACCAATTTAAAAATGAATAAGTAATTAATAACAGAAGTAATACTACTTTTTGACAAGAGCGGACCCACCCAAGGATCAAGAGGTGTCAACTCACACTTCATTCGCCGAAAATTAAATATATAGAGGTTAAATTTTAATTTAATAAATAAAAAAAACACCTAACTATACAATTTAACACCCAAATCCCTCCTATATAACAGTAGTTTGACTTTTCATCAGTAAAATCTTTACAAAACAAATTTTAAAAAAAAGAAAAATATCAAGGGTTTAAAAAAAAAACACGTTTCATTTTGTCCCTAAGAAATCTCTCTTTTTTTATTTTTTCTTCCTAAAATATCTCCCCTCAATATTTTTACTTGCTGATATTTTTACGAATTCTCTTTTTTTCCTCCACTTTTTTTTTTCTGAATTTTTTCTCTCCTTTTCCTATTTTCACTCATCTCCTTTTTTTTTTTTTTTAAAAGATATCATTTTCCATTTTATTTTTCAATAACTTTCTTTGTTCTTTTTTTTAATTTCTCTACATTCATTTGTTACAAATCATTTTTGGCACGAATATAGATTGAAATATGTAGCTATAATTAACTTTTTCATTTATGTAAGAATCTATTTTTTAAAACTTATTTGGTTATAATTTGATATAATTTATTCATTATAATGAAATGAATTTGTATAATTTGAACTTGATATCAAGGCGTTATAGGGTTGTAATTTATAACTAAAATTAACTTTACCGATAATTATAAAATTAATATTTTTTATAGTTCTAAATCAACATATCATCAAAAAATTAGTCATATCATACATCAAAATATACACTTTAACATATTGTAACTTTAAATCAACAAATCACCATTATTTTTTAACCAACAAAACCACCAATTATTTTTAATTGTTATAGTTATTAAAATTGAACTTGACACAAATACTACACCACATTGTACACCATGCAAATCAACTTGATGATACTAAAAAACTGATATATACTTGATTAGATATTATGGTGTACATTGTAGGGTTGCAATACATAACTAAAATTAAATTATCATCAATTTTAAGTAAACTTTTTTTATAAATGTAGATCAACATATCACAAAAAAATTAGTCACACCATCCATCAAATTCAAACCAACAAATTATCAATATTTTAACTAGATCATCTATCAAAATATGTACACTAAAACATATCACATGTAAAAATCATCAAGTCACCAATTATTGTACTAGATCAGCCACCAAAGTATGTTCCTTAATACATATCACTATGTAAAATAACATATCATCAACAATTGTATCAAATCGACCATCAATGCATATACACTAAAATATTTTTGTGTTCAAAATTTATTCCATTAAATGATGAATCATACTGTAACGGTCTGATTCCGTAGTTAGGAAAAAGTCAATGAAGAATGAATTGTGGTCAGAAAACTCTTTCGTAGTAACTTGGAATTACCTAATCTAGCCCAAATTTTGAAGTAATCAAATTTATTAAGGTGTAGAGAAAATCTAGTAACTAATAAGAGATCTAATTGTGAATTTTATTACATAAATAGATATCCAAGACGATAAGAAACCCTTAGCACTTTACAGAATCGAATTCAGGCGAGCAGAACTCCCGAAAATGATCTTTTCGTGAATGGGTACATTTTGCTTCCACCGAAGCCGGCCAGACGCGTTTTAAAGTCGCTTATAAACCCTAAAATGACCATATTTGGTATTTCTTGACTTTCCGACCCCAGACGAGTTCATAATAGGTTTTCACCATTTTTGAGGCTAAAGGTAATAATTAGGACCCTAAATCCGTTTTTCGATCCGTAGAACCTATTTTCTTTGGTTATTATCGATGGAGAAGGGTTTTGATCTAAAAATTATGGTAGAAAAAACCCTAATTTGGGTATTTTGATCTTGGGTTTGGTCTAGGGTTATTGGATTTGTTAATTTCTGAATAATTAGATATTTGATTGTTGATCCTTGCGTATATTAATTGTTGTAGACCTAGAACAAGCGAAAATAATCTAGAAAGGGAAGATTCAAGTGCCTTAGGCGATTCAAGCTTGGATTCGAGGTATGTGATGGTTGTGATTTCATGTTAGTGTGATATATGTTTGTTATTGCTTCATTATAATGCATGTAAGTACGAGAATGATGCATTATTGATCACACACTATGTAAATAAGTATGAACGAATAATTTTAAGCCATGAATCACCTCTTCTTGTATGATCTTGATGATGTACTTGTGAATGTGATGTGTGATTGGGATCGGATTGCCACGTTTCGACATGCTAACAGTTTGGATCGGATTGCCACGTTCCGGCATGCTAACAGTTGGATCGAATTGCCATGTGCCGACATACTAACAGTTGGATCGGATTGTAACATTTCGGCATGCTAACAGTTTGACTTTGAGTTCCGTGAGAGGACCAACTACTTGTGATAATTGTATTTATTGTGTACGAACTATGACTTATGACTACTCAAAGAATTCTACTTAGTGTGAATGATGGAATTGAACTTCATTCATGCATTGCACAAGTAGACTTTAAGAGTGGTTGTTGTTTGGTCCTCTTATACTATGAAGATTGTGTTAATCATTGTTGTTGATATTCGGTATGTTACATGATTATATTGTTGCTTTGACTGATATATTTTTTACTTAGTGGGATAGCCGCGTGAACCTACCAGTACACTGTGGTTGTGTACTGATTCTGCACTTACTCTTATTTTTGTTGAGTACAACGCATCTTTCGGCCGCTATTGAAAGACAACCGTTTAGAAGATCTGTGACCTTTCGAATTCAAGGGTGAGCTAGTTCTTCCGGGCTGCCTTGAGTTCTCTTTGTTTAAGTCCACTCTATTCGGACTCAAACTATTATTTTAGGTGTTGTTTAGTTTCGGGGTTGTACCCCTTGTTCTTAGACTTGTTGTTGTAGACTTTTGATACATGACTTTCAGGTTCTAGGTATTTAATTTCGCATTGTTAAATTAATTAAACTTGTTTTTGTAACTTAATTGCCTTAGTTTCGGTTTAGTTGCTTAGTTTGATGGTAGTAGTGGTTCTCCCACCGGAGTGTTAGTATGGGTGCCAATCACGATGATTTGGGTCATAAAAAATTGGTATCAGAGCCTAGGTCCCATTGTACCAAAACGAGTCTAGTAGAGTGTTGCGGAACGGTGCATTGATGTCCATACTATTTTTCGAGAGGCTATAGGACTTTAGGAAAAATTCACTTCTTTCTACTCCTTCATGTTATAAATTGAATCCAATTGGTATCTGGGTGATACAAATTGGTATATTTCCTCCTTAATTCTATGGTACGAACTAGAGCAACAAAAGTGGTAACACTATCGCTAGCAAAATAGGTTTGTGTATAGACTGCTGAAAGTTGAATAGGCTTACCATTCGGAATAAATAGTTATTGCCTTAGATATATACATTTTTGACCAATTGCAAGGTGCATCAGTTTTCTCTGAGATTGATTTAATGTCTGGTTACCATCAGTTAAAGATTGAGGGGATTAAGAATTGAGTTCGACTGAGTGCTATGATTGAAATTAGCAGCTTTGTGGGGCTCACTAGCTACTATTGTCGCTTGTGGTATTAGTCAATTCCAATTGGTATCTCCCAATTTCAATTGGTATCTTGATGAAGTGAACTAGATGGAACACAAGCAAAACAAATTAGAAACTGAGAAGGGTCCAATTGGTATTTGGCCCTAGGGATGGTATGAATGCATGGATGATCAAGAAGGGTCATCCATGGAGCGAAAAAATAAATTAAGAATTTAGACTTATTTGTGAATGGTATCTTGGAAACTTTGAATGCATGCTTCCATTTTGTCTGAATTAATTGCGAATGTGAAGTTGTAATTGCTTGAATGTGATAAGGTGATTATGTGCACAATAAGTCTGAAACTTTGATATGTACAAGATGTTGGCTTGGTCGTTGAAGTTATGCAAGTTGTAAATACTTGCGTCTCGTGAAACTCATTGTGAAAGGATGATATTTCTAGCGACCCTTCCGAGAGATACTACAACTTGACAAGAAACCTGATTTAATACTTGCGACATTTAAAAGAGATTAATGAAGGGCATACTAATTTTAATTTAGTTGATGGATTAGGTTCATAGCGAATAATCTAGTTAAGGATGTACATCTTGCCCATTTAAATATTTATTTGAGGTCAAAATTGATATGGCACGAAATTTTAACTTATGAGGAAAAACCCTCCCAAAATTGTTAAGCAATTAACTGATGAGCTTTTCATGCATATATTATCCTCACACTTAAGGACGAAATAACAAGAATATTACCAACTTTCGTGTAGCAAAATCATCCGGTTCATGATTCACACAAACTTTCAAAACATAGAGTAAATTAGTATATTACAAGACTTGGGTTTACACACCCCAAAAAGATAAACACGTATAGCCATACTTATATTACAACCCATTGTGACATGACCAAATCAACCCTTAAAATCTCATATAAATATACTACACGTAGATCATGTACAAGTCCCAAGGTTTATACAAAATATATATTCCTATATGTAAGTGTAATCTTCCTTAAGACTTTCAAAATCTCCATATTCAATGGCCAACTTCAAGCATCCTCTCGAACATTCCCTACGATAGAAATAACTATCACTAAGCATATAACTTAGTGGTGTAAAAACTATAGATCCGGAGCCCTTAGATTCACCAAGTCATCGTTCTCAAGTTAAGGGAAACATAATTGAAACATAATCAGTAAATCAAGTCAACAATATACAAAGAGTATCAAGTTGGATATTTAAACCTCCAATTGTTAATAACGCTCATAGCACCATTTTCCAAGAGGTTCAATAACAAGACTCGCCCAATATATACATCATATCGTCACACCAAGAACGAGCAGGTATCAAGAAGGATCGACGCCCTTTATCAAGAAGGGTCAAAGCCCAATAATCAAGAGAACCAAGAACCATATTAAATATGGCTTTCTAGTTCTTACTTAAAATGAACAATTTCCATACTTAAGACGAACTAAAAATCCAGACAAGATGACAAATGATCTGAATCAAGAGGCATTCCAATAGTGACAAAGTCAAAGCCATAAGAAGGACAAGATCTCAACAAGAGTGCCAAGTGATAAAACAATCCGTACAAGTGGACGAGTTACACAAGAGTCTTTAACATCATAAATGACAATAACACGAAAATGCAAAGTGACAAGAGGTAACCAAGGTACCAAGATAATCTTTCAGATATGCCAAGAGGTAAAAATAGTACAAGTACAAGTTTATACATAAACCTTAGTTCTTTAGACAAGAAACAATCCAACACCACTTCAAGAGTTCAAACCGTAGACCAACCAACGTATGAAGGTCCTCAACTTGTTCACGAGTATATAAAACCTTAAAAATATAATTAAATAACTTTTTTATTCCTAGCAGCTCAAAATGTTGATGTAAAATAGGATTATCATCACAAGTAAGCCTAGCATGTACAAATACGACTAAGCTTCCAAAACAGTAATTCTGTCCAACAAAAGCACTTCATGTCACAACTTAGTTTGGAAAGAAAAAAAGGCAAAACTAGACTTTAGAACCTTCATGAAATATGTAGGTACATCTCTTAAGCTTGCAAAAAAAAATAAAATGAATCACCACAAAATGCGTTTTGTACAAAATGATATAGTCAAAACACTAACAGTTGAACATATAGGATATCTAATTCTAGAATCTGGACAAAACTTTTCATATGTTGCGTCCCATATTTCGAATCCATAACAACAAAATTAGAGTTTAATATAAACATAGGAGTTTTAGGTATATGAATTAGATTTCCAAAACATATTTATTTACCGTAAACTAAGTTCTATAGAATGAGATATCCTTGAAATACCAACACTACACAACATAGAAATAGATTTTTTTTATCACTTATCAAGATGAAGTGTGTGTGTCGAATTCCAGCCAAATGGACGTAGTTTTCTCTTGATTTTTAAGAATAACTTGTTAGATAATGTTCTAAGGTTCCTGTACTTCAGGTGAGAGGAAAATCACAAGAGGAGGTGTGAAGATATATAGCTACAAAAGTTATCCTTGTAACATGGACATATGTCACCAAAAGGGGCTGCCCAAACAAATAGTTGGCTGTCCAAAAAACATAAATAAACCTATATTTATATATCTTATACCCACACTTCCAATATATATGTAAATATAATTAGAAAATTATGCAAATACCCCATACAATACGTTAAATTACGATAACACTTATTTTAAGCAAGGTTGCAAGTATCACAAAATTTCAAGTTCCCAAAATGAGAATAAAACATATTGTAGTAATTAAGCAATGGTGTATCAACATGCAAATCTTGGTCTAGTATTTTGGAGGTGTTACAACTCTCTCCCACTTACAGAAATTTCATCTCAAAATTACCTTAGACTAGTCCCGAAACAAGTGCAGATATTGTTTCCTCATGTCATCTTATTTTCCAGAATGGTTCCTCCAAAGTACCTTTACTAAGGGCATTCTCTTGTTCCTAAGTTACGTTACTTCCTGAGCTTGAATTTGGATAGGTTCTTCATTATACGTCAAGTCAGGATTTACCTCAATAGATTCAAATGGATGAACATGAGATGGATCAGAACGGTATCTTCTGAGCATAGAAATGGAAGACATTGTGTATCTTGTCTAACTCAGGTGGTAAAACCAATTTATATGCAACTGGTCCAACCCTTTCAAGTATCTTATAAGGTCCAATAAATCGGGGATTAAGTTTTTCTTTTTGGCCAAATCTCATAATCTTTTTCCATGGAGACACCTTTAAGAATACTTTATCTCCAACTTGACATTCAATGTCGCGCCTTTTTAGATCAACATACGAATTTTGTCTATCTGAAGAAATCTCTAAATGATCCTTGATAATTTTTACCTTGTCCTCTATTTGCTGCACCATTTCAGGGCCAATAAGCTTTCTTTCACTAATTCACTCCAACAAAGAGGGGTTCGACATTTTCTTATGTATAAGGCTTCATAGGGAGGCATTCCAATACTTTATTAGTAGCTATTATTGTAAGCAAATTCTATCAAAGCCAAGTATTTGTCCCACTTACCCTCAAACTCCATAATGCAAGCTCGAAGCATATCCTCCAAAATTTGTATCACTCTTTCCGACTGACCATTTGTCTGAGGATGGAACGAAGTGCTAAATTTCAACTTAGTACCCAAAGCTTCCTACAATATTCCCCAATATCTTGATGTAAACCTTGGGTCTCGGTCAGATACAATAGACACAGGGATCCCATGTAGTCTTACAATCTCATTAATGTACAACTCGGCTAAGCGCTTAAGTGAGTAATCCATCCTGATTGCTAATAAGTGAGCACTCTTTGTTAGCCTATCTACAATCATCCGTATCGCATCATGATTTCTTTGAGTCCGAGGAAGTGTAGAAACAAAGTCCATAGTTATTCTCTCTCATTTCCATTCTGGTATCGACAAGGGATGTAGTAAACCAATCAGGACTTGATGTTCTGCCTTTACTTGTTGACAAACTAAACATTTTGAAATGAACTCCGCAATGTCTCTCTTTATACCATTCCACCAATAATTTCTTTGATGGTCTAGTACATCTTTGTACCTCCAGGATGCATTGCATATGGTGAAGTATGTGCTTCTTTCAATATTTCTCTCATCAACTTTTCATCATTAGGGACGCATAACCTATTTTGATAAAGTAAGACACCATCCTTTGTTAATGTAAAGTCAAGCTTTTACCCATTTTGGACTTCTCTAGTCAATTTTACAAGTTTCTCATCTAACTTTTGTGCTTCCTTCAGATGTTCAAGTAATATTTTCTTTATTTGCAAATTAGCGATAACTGAACCATTTGAATCAAGTGTAAAAACAAACATTCATGGCTCTTAACTCAAGGAGCAGTCTCAAAGGACTCAAAGAAATGCTTGCAAATTATTTTCGACTTAGGCCATCAACAATCACATTAGCTTTACCTGGATGATATCAATCGTGCTGTCATAATCCTTGATGAGTTCAAGCCATCTACTCTGTCTTAGGTTCAACTCCTTTTGAGTACCCAAGTACGTTAAGCTCTTGTGACCAGTGAATATATGACATTTTTCTCTATACAAATAATGTCTCCATATTTTTAAAGCAAACCCTATAACAACTAGTTCAAGATCATGAGTAGGATAATTCAGTTCATGTGGTTTTAGATTCTGAGAGGCATAAGAAATTACCTTCCCTTCTTGCATCAAAAAGCATCCCAGACCATTGTGAGAATCATCACTGTACACCATATATTCTTTTCCTTCAATTGGTAGAGTAAGTATAGGAGCTTGAGTCAACAAAGATTTGAGATTTTCAAAGCTCTCTTGACATTTTTCATCCCAAATTAACTTTAATTCTGCAAGAGTTTAGTCAAAGGGGAGGCAATAATGGAGAAGCCTTTCACAAATCTTCTATAGTATCCTGCTAAGCCCAAGAAATTTCTTACCTCAGTCGGACTTTTGGGAGGTCTCCATTCAACAACTGCTTGTATCTTACTAGGATCCACCTTTGCACCTTTACTTGATACAAGATGTCCCAGAAAAGACATTTCATCAAGCCAAAATTCACACTTAGAAAGTTTAACATAAAGTTCTTTATCCTTCAAAATCTGCAAAATAATCCGGAGGTGTTTATCATGGTCTTCACTACTTCTGGAAAATATTAAAATATCATCTATAAAAACAACCACAAACTAATCCCGATAAGGATTGCATACTCGATTAATTAGATCCATGAATACCGCATGAGCAATTGTCAATTCAAATGGCATCACCAAAATTTCATAATGACCATATTGAGTTCTAAAAGCAGTTTTAGGAATATCATTCTCTCTAACACGGAATTGGTGATATCCAGACCTTAAATCGATCTTTGAGAATACTTTAGCACCCTTAAGTTGGTAAAACAAATCATCAATACTTGATAGTGGATATCTATTCTTTATTCTTATTTTGTTCAATTGTCTATAGTCAATACAAAGCCTAAGAGTTCCATTTTTCTTCTTTACAAATAAAACAGGGGCTCCCCAAGGAGAAACACTAGTTCGAATAAAACTTTTCCAAGAAGTTCTTGCAGTTGAGATTTCAATTCTCTTAATTTTGCTGGAGTCATTCTATAAGGAGTGATGGAAATAGGGGTAGATCCAGGAATAAGCTCAATTGGAAATTTAACCTCTCTTTCCGGGGGCAAACCAGGAAGGTTTTCTGGGAAGACTTCTGGAAAATCATATAAAACAGATATGTCCTTGATACAAGGACTCTTCAATTGTGTATCAACTATGTGAAAAAGGTATGCCCTACAGCCTTGACGCATCAACTTTCTTGCTAAGGCCGCAAAAATAATACTAGATGTCAATGATCTTTCACCTTGTACGATAATATGTGAACATGTAGAATCTTTAAAAGTCACATTCTTTGACCTATAATCTATGACTGCATTTGATATTTATAAAGCCAATCCATCCCGATAGTAACATCAATATCCTTGAAGGGCATTTCAATCAAATCAACAAGTAAGATTAGGTTTTGAATCACGAAAGGAAAATCACGATAAATTTGATTACATAGAACCTGATAACCCAATGGACTTTCAACTAGCACATCATAATTAAGTCTCATGGATTTCTTATTTTGAGGACGAACAAGTGATGAACAAATATAAGAATGTGTAGAACTAGGATCAAACAATGTAAACACACACAAGTCAAATAAGTGAAATTTACCGACAACCACGTCTTGTCCATCTTGATCATCCCTCTGCTCATAGTATAGGTGCGTGCAGTACCCCTTTGTCCACTAGCTTGATTAGCTCCACTTGTACCTGCTGCTTGGGTGTAGTAATTATGACTTGTGAATATCTAAGGTTGTATATTTCTAATATTTAGTGAGTAATGTAGTTGTATGTGAAGTCTTAAGAGTTGGTGGGACACCACTCATATAGAGTTTTAAGGAGCGAAGTATAGTGGGATGTAGTACGACCTTTAAAGAGAAGCGAGGGCAATAATATTGTATTGATTGGAAAGGCTAAAGAGATATCTTTAGAGGTGTAGATAATAGGGTGCAGAGATGCGTAATTTCATTAGTGTTGTTGTGACTATGGTGATAGTGTCACAAGTTCATCAGATTGGTTAAAAACTATCGAAAAATAACTCGAGAAAGGAGTGTACATACATTATGTCGAGAGTGATGATAAGTGCCTTATTTTGTTTTGAATTTGATAAATAGATCTCTGGGAATCGATCTTAGCATTTAGGGTATTTTATCAGCGTAGTGAGTTAACAGTGTTTTTATAAAAAAGGAGAATTAAAATTCTCTAAAAGGCTCTCTACCTCAATTCGTGCAGCTGCAACAGGGTTATTACCGCTGAAACGAACGAGGCGGGTATTGGAATTATAAGATTTTTTGGGACTTTTCAGACGAGAGCTCACTGGTTCAAAAAGATCCCTTACATCAGGATTGGTGTCACTGCATCGATGCCGCTACAACGGGATTGGTCCATTGTGGCGGGCCTAAAGCGACTGACGGTCGTTAAATAAACATATAAGTTAATATTGATAGATAATGAGTTTGTGTTAGACGATTGAATTTACATTTCAGATTTTTCATTGTACATGTACATTCGTGATGATATATTTTTCCAAGGTATGAATTTGCAAGGTGTGGAATGGTCACTTGTATCAATCATTGAGCATTTGAAAAGACTTACACTTGATTTGAGTTTGTAAAGTTTATCACATTTGATTGTTAAAGTATTTGAGGAAGGTTTTCGTTCTGAAGGTGTTGGTTTAAAATAAGTTCAATGGTCAGAGTGTTTATCATGGTTGTTAGTATTAAGAGTGTTTGCTATAATTGAAGGATGTGAAGAGTATGTTGAATCAAGTGAATGGAAATGAATGGTATCGACTCTGCAAAGGAAAACCTTTTGTGTTATTCGATAAATTCTTATATGACCATGTATTTTGTTTTCTACATGATTGGAAGCGTTATGAACTAGTTATGGTCATGTGTGTTTTTATTTTGTGGGTGGATCTCTAGTGGTGGATCAACTATACCGATATTGTGATGTTCTCTTGAATGAGTGGGATAATTGAGAAGAATTGGTTATTCAGATGACTTATTTGGTGTTGTCTAGGAGTTGTTAAATTATTCCAGAGGTTGTACATGTACCACATTTCTTAGGAGAATTTATAGAAGAGCTACCTTGCGTAATTATGGTTGTACAACAATCTTTATATTCATCTTGTCATCGAGTTCATGTATCATTATGTGTGGTTGAATGTGGGGATGACTAAATCAAATTATGTTGTTCTTAAGGGGTAATCTACAATTACTAAATCTAGCATTTCAATAGTTTTGTGGGATGGTTTGTATGGTTGGAAATATCTCTCAAGGAGAATCTAATGTCTAAGGATTGAAATTTGTTTAACTTAAGCTTGTGAAAGTTTACGTTGTGAGATGGAGATGTTGATAAGAACTATGATTTGTTTTGGTATTATGAGCATGTGTTGGTGGTTTAGGTTCACTTCTAATTGTGGCAAGTTTTGATTTTGGATTGTATAATGGTTATGTGAGGAAGGATTAATCCTTATGATTGTGTTAAGATCCTTGATAACATGTGGCAGACGTGTGTACGATCAACTTTGGTAGTTGTTGGGATTCTTACATACAACAAAACGTATCAATCGAGTGTTGAGATGACTTCATTGTGCATGGTAAGGGATGTTGTGTAACTATTAAATTGGTTGGTTTGAGAGAAGATGTAAAACCCTTAAGAGTTAATGAAATTCGGTATGAAGGGAATGCGAGACAAGTATCCCTAGTAATTCGATGTTTCAAATAATACTCTACCTTTATTTTACCCAAGTATTTCCTTGTTGATCACTCGGGGACGAGTGATGGGTAAATTGATATCTATTGTAACGACTTGATGCCGTCGTTAGGGAAAATCAATGAAAAAAGAGTTGGGGCCAAAAATTGTTTTCAGTAATTAATAAGATATCTAATTGTGAATTTTATTATATGAATAGATAGCCGAGATGATAAGGAACCCGTAACACTTTACAGAATCAAATTCAGGTGAGTAGAACTCCCGAAAATGATCTTTTCGTGAATGAGTACATTTTCCTCCGTCGAGGCCTCTACAGTGGGATGGGTCCGCTGGTGCGGGCCAGAAAATCCAAATAATTATGATCTTGGGTTTGGTCTAGGGTTATTGGTTTTGTTATAATCCGAATAATTAGACCTTTGATTGTTGATCCTTGCGTATATTAATTGTTGTAGATCTAGAACAAGCGGAAAGAATCCGGAAAGGGAAGATTCAAGTGCCTTAGGCGATTCAAGCTTGGATTCTAGGTAGGTGATGCTTGTGATTTCATGTTGATGTGATATATGTTTGTTATTGCTTCATTATAATGCATGTAAGTGCGACAATGATGCATTATTGATCACACACTATGTAAATGAGTATGAACGAATAATTATAAGCCATGAATCACCTCTTGTTGTATGATCTTGATGCTGTACTTGTGAATGTGATGTATGATTGGAATTGGATTGCCACGTTCCGACATGCTAATAGTTGGATCGGACTACCATGTGCCGGATGGTAACAGTTGGAACGGATTACCACGTTCCAGCATGCTAACAATTTTACTTTAGGTTCCGTGAGAGGACCAACTACTTGTGATAATTGTATTTATTGTGTACGGACTATGACTTATGACTTTTCAAAGAGTTCTAGTTAGTGTGAATGATGGAATGAGACTTTATTTATGCATTGCACAAGTAGACTTTAAGAGTGGTTGTGATTTGGTTCTCTTATGCTATGAAAATTGTGTTAAATAATGTTATTGGTATTCGATATGTTACATGGTTATATTGTTACTTTTACCGATATATGTTTCACTTATTGGGATAACCGCGTGATCCTACCAGTACACTGTAGTTGTGACTGATTCTACACTTTGTCTTATTTTTGTTGAGTACAAGGAATCTTTCGGTGGCTATTGGCAGACCTCATTTAAGGGTGAGCTAGTTCTTCCGGGCTGCCTTGAGTTCTCTTTGTTTAATTCCACTCACTTCGGACTCAAACTATTATTTTATGTGTTGTTTAGTTTCGGGGTTGTACCCCTTGTTCTTAGATTTGTTGTTGGTAGAGTTTTTGTACATTGAATTTCAGGTTCTAGGTATTTAATTCTGCATTGTTTAGTTAATTAAACTTTTTTTTGTAACTTAATTGCCTTAGTTTTGGTTTAGTTGTTTAGTTGGATGGTAGTAGTGGTTCTCCCACCGGAGTATTAGTCTGGGTGCCAATCACGACGGTTTGGATCGTGACACATACATGATACAAATTATATTCAATATGATCATATGGATTTTCTGTGAATTTGTCACAAACTGGGAGCACCCCAAGTTGCGATACAGTGTACTCGACCTCTCGGAGGTCTTATACAAGTCCTTAGGCATCATTCATCGTGCGCGCATGCACTCACACACACACACACACACACACACACACACATATATATATATATATATATATATATATATATATATATATATATATATATATATATATGAAAAGTAGTGCGGAATTAAAACTTTTTGCAACAATAGTTCAAATCTCTTTCATATAAAACATAAGAAAGACTAAGTCTATTTGTAGTCATCTTAGAGACATGAATATTTTTAGGGTCACAGCCCATACATCAATGAAATGGAAATACTAAAATTTATTACAACGTCTTTTGAAAAGAAAAGCTAAAACATAACTATGTCCTCGAATCATGTGAGGACATACCAACACTTGCTTGAAAGGATGATATTCCCAAGCTTTAATTCAATAGACTCCTCACTTTCCACCTACACCTTTAGAGATAAAACAACATATGAAATTAGCATATTGAATGCACTAAGTATGGTGATATGCAATAAAACCATGCTAAAATGGACATTTACTTATAACATGCTCTTATGCTCTTTTGATGAAAACTTCATAAAACAAGTATAAGAACCACCTTTAACACAACATACACATATAAGAAATAATCAAGTAGATCATAAGAGATGCTAATACATAACCACATGTTCATTAAGTAACCCCTTTTTAACATTAGACTCTCCAACTAAAGATACTTCAAGATTCACGTAAGTAAGACATGAAGAGACCGCCCATACACCCTCTTCAAGCCTACTTAAGCAACCCTCAAAGCTACTCTAGATGGAAATCCTTTTATTCAACATACATTAATTAAGTCAACCATATTCATTAAACCATTTAAGAGACATTCAACAATTAGAGGACATTCACATAATGGTCTTGGAGGACCTAGGGAACCCTCATCCTAGCATCTTTAAAGCCTACTCATGCCATGTTTAGATAGCGTCTCATTCTACTAACTAAACATTGTAGAACTTCTCCAACACTAGAATGCATCCCAAATGATGAGAATAGGCATTAACCGACATAGACCATACTAGCTAGGCATGGAATCGAGAGTCTACCCTACTCCGATGGAGGGTGTTCTACTTGCCAAGGGTAGAACTAGGACACATCCCATATTGGCATATGTTTAAGGAATATCAAAGGTTTCTTGGCACTCTAGTCTCAACTTAAGTAGAGTCACTACCACAAGCATATTCACTCGGTGCTTAGTCTTAGTTCTCATAGAGTAAGTTCAATCACAACAAGGCATATGAAAAGGCAACATTTCTCAATCTTACCAAACCATAATACCCCTACCAAGGATTGGTCCACTGGGGATTCCACTCAATGGTCTATAAAGATAGCTCAATGAATTCCTTAGAGATGGTTTCATGCAGTTCCAGCCAATCTATCCCTAAGTCTACTATTTACACAAGAAGGATACCATTACGACTTTCAACTTCAAGAATTCTATAACCTTCTTTCTATGTTGAAGGTTCCAAGTAATTGACCTTATTTACTTGTTCAAGGTATTAAAAATATCATCATACACATACGTGACAAAAGTGATTAAGCCTACTAAGTCAAGAGTTCACATTCACATACTTTCATGTATCAAATAGAGGGACATAGGTCCACCAATCAAGACACGCACATCATCATTATATAGAGACATCACCATTGTCTACCATAATCACATATATGTAGTTAAAAGAAATCTCACTTTAAATTCACATATACAAATACACATAATCATCCTTCACCTTGATTATCTATATAAGCTATAACATGATTATATCACAATTCACATAATAATGCCGACAAGGCCATGTTCATAATAATTATAACACATAAACACCGCCACCATAAGTGGACCATATCAATCAACACAACTCAATACCTGTACTACACAATATAGAGAGACTAGGTCATCTTACCACCTTTCCATCATCAACACCACCATTCCTTAGCCTCCTCAATCAATTCATTTCACAAAGGCTCTTACCAATAGCCATATACACAATTCTAAACCAACATTCAAACCATACCAATGATCCAACAATATACAATAAGAACCATCATCAAATTAAGACAGACTATATACAATTCTATCATGATCTACAGATAATTCAATAGTCCAATACAATCTACACAATAATTCAATATAATTAGTCCATGATCAAATCACCCACATTAAAGCCAAAAATAGGAAATCATGAAATGCATGGGTTCATAAACTTTTTGACCTTAAAACATTCAATTAACATCAATTTATCATAAATCATTGATTCAAATCATTTTATGCAAGAACCCATGGCTACAAATCAAAATAGAAGATTCTATGTTTTTGATAATCTTTGAAAACCATTGGAATTTGACTCTTTGAAAGAAAGAGGATTCAAAGATGAAACACCATACCTCAATTGAGTATAATCCACGAAATTGATGAATAATCAATGGAGAAATCAAGCTCCTAGCTTCAACCTTGCTCCTAACTTCAATGGAGTTCTAGAGAGTTCTATCTTGGGTCTTGGGTTTTTCTTTTGAATAATGAACTCTTATCTAGGTTTTAGACTTATAAAGTAACTTAAAATACCCCAAAACACCTTAAATAACCGCCCAAGACTTTATATGAATGCTAGGTGAATTTCCCAAAATACCCTAGCCTTGGTCGAGACACCTGCAGAAAGTTGTAGGTGTCAATTGACGGAGCTCACCAATGGAGCGTCGACCAGACAACGGGCCGTTCTGGAAAGCCGTTGTTGTGTTCAGAGGTTTTTCTTTGGGGGTCTAAGCTCCCACACCTAACTGTAGAGCAACGACATCCATTGATGGATTGTAGATTGGACTACGGGGCATCGTTTAGCCATCGTTGTTAGGGACTATTTTGAGCAGTTTTAAACCAAAGGTTGGGTCCTCCTCAAGGACCCTTCGGGTGATCCTTGGGGGTCGTGCCCAAACGTTTCAACCCTAAGAACTCTCGTTAAGATGTTAGGAACCTCTCCTATCAATTTGAACCCCAAACAACACGTAAAACATGCAAAGGCACACTAGAACATACAAGCACTGTCTAAAGGCTAACTTTCGAACGTCTTGGACGTTCTTGGACGTTTCACTTCCAAACTCAACACACTGACTTCTAACACTATAATTCATCATTTTAAGACATTATAAACTCATGACACACATGTTAGGCTCTAGTTTAACCTAGTTCGTTGTTAGGATGTTATAGAATTAACAATTGTAACTTTTCTCATTACCTATTTTGGCCGGTTTGAAGGTAATAATGAGAGAATTTGCACTAACATCTTTTTCCTTGCCTTTTTTGGCGAATTAGTTGTAACAGAGAAAAAAATTCCACTATTGATGGCATGAATTATTCTTTCATATTCACTTATGGGAATAAAGTGAATGTATTCAATCAAAAGGTAATTTAGAACATACAATGAGGTTGTTAATATGTGTCGAAACCTTGACCGAAGGCTCTTTCTAAGAGTTGAATCCATGAAATTTTTCATAGTAAAATAAAACGACAAAAACAATTCTTGTTCTTGTCAAGAATGGAGCTTTAACCTAGATTCTAACAATAAAAAAGATAAGAGAATAATAAGAGAGAGAAACATATCCCATTAAGAGAGAGATATTCTTGTGATTGAGATGAATAATGGAGAGAGATAAAAAAAAATCTTGTTATGAGTCCCAAGAGATAAGCGAACTAACCTAAAAAGAATAAGAAAAACATGTATTAATTAAAATTGCTAAATTGATAATTAAAAACTTAGTTTTGTAAATAAAAAAGAGTATATTTACATTGTAAATTAAAGTCTTAAACACAATAACCTTGTATTTTTCCTTAATAAATATATATACATAAAAGTATTGACACCTCTTGATTCATGTTAAATGTTTAGTGTAACATCCCGCCTTAGAAAGTTAAATTTAGAAAGCGTTAAATTAGAAATAGTTAAACTAAGAATTTTGCAAGTCATGCTTAAGTTGTGGGTCAAATTCAAACGACCATAACTTTCAGTACATGATGAGGTAGGTATTCCATAAGATATCAATGAAAGGTCTTGGTATCCTCATTCCAACGCCACCGAGTTTGCTAAGTTTCGAGTTTGGATGGGGGATATATGCCTAGTTAAGGAAAGTTACTCAAAATTATAAGTTTTTTTTGGTCTTTTCCTTACCTCTTCAGATTAAAATATTTTTAGTAAGGGTTTAGGGGTCTAAAATGATTTGGTTCAGTTTTCACACACCTAAATTATGCTTAAGCTCTTAGAAGAGGGTTCAAGAAGAGAAAATAGGAAAGGTTCAAGGCGTTCGTCAAGATTCTTGAGTAAGGGTTTGATCCCTAAGAGGTATGGGAATTCTCATAGTGTTGGGTTCGTTCACTCACATGCCAATCATGCGACTTTAATGCAATTTCATTCTTGAGTTTGAACGATTCGAGTTCTTGATGAGTTTTCTTGAAAATTTCATTCTTAATCTTGATTGCTATGGGTTTGATGAATTCTTGAGATGAATGTCAGTCATTTGGCGGTTGTTTTGAGTAGATTATTGTGTACATATATTGGATATTCGAATCTAAGTGATTTGAGAAGAAATCATTAGATTCTTGATGAATTAGGGTGAAAAAAGAGTAAGAAGATTCGTAGGAGAAATATGAGCAGAGGCTGGTGCGCCGCCCAACTTGTGGGCCAGGAAAAGTTTCATGTAGTTCAGGGTCGCCTGTCCCCACCCCTTTTTCTTTGTTTAACCTATTTGAGTTCTTTTAAAGGACACCTTTACTCCTTTTTTATTCTAACGACTCTAAACTACATCTAAACATCGAGAGATCATTCCTAACATGAATCACAACCTTGAATTCATAATTCTAATTCAAGGTAGAGTTAAGAGTTAAGTCTTTAGAGTTCTTTCGATTCATTGTGAGAAGTCTTTTACAATATTTTAAAACTTGTTTAAAAACTTGATTATTTGAGTATGAGGATGTGTATAGTTGAGTTTCAGTTTTAAAAAAAGAATATATAAGAACTAAAAGGATTCATGCTGAAAAACCTTTTGCGTTCATGAAGTGCTTTGAGTACTATCTCTTATAAGAGAAACCTTTTGAGTAATAATTTTAAAGTTGAGGATGGGGATTTTTTTTATAAATATGAGCTACGTTATATTTTGGGAGTAGTATTGAACACCGATATGGACGAGTTCAGATAACTCAAAGTCCTCATAAACTATGTAGCCGGCGTGGGTAGAAAGAGTCATACTTTTTACATGATTCCTTATTGATTTTTAAGCATAGCTTAGTGGATTCACTTAGTTGAGGAGTTCTATACCTCAACAAGGTAGAGGACAGTTCTGACAGCGTTGGCGAGACGTTGTATCATCACATAGCTTATACTGATGGTTGTCGGTTAAAGAATCTCCCAAACAGAGTTATTTTCTATATTTACATACAAACTGAATATTATTATATTTTTTAATACATTGAGTTGTTATATACTGTCTTTAAAAGCTTTTCTTTATAATGCATCTTTACTACTACTTTATATTAAATTGAGTTGAGTAAGTTTGAGTATTCTTTATTTGAGTTAAGACGAGGTAAGTTATTTCTTCAGTTCCAGTTCAAGTTTATGCCATGTTTTATATTTCCTCTTGCATGGTCGTACATTTTATGTACTTACACCATTTTTCATGCATTTTTTACGATACAGTTATAGGAAATCAGGATCATGAACCGGCGCACCGTTGATCCAGTCGTGTTCAAGAGTTGTTTGGTGAGCCTCCTTGCTTTCGGAGGATTCCTCATCTATATTTTATCATTTCAGTATTGTAATTAGAATGTCGTGGGTCTTTTCCCGACGTCCATCCCAGTTAGTTGCGGCTTCATAGATAGACAATAATAGTTCATGAGTCTTCTTCATTTCCTTTGTTAAATGGTGAGACTTAAGTTGCCCTTGTGGCCAGTTTGAATATTTTTAAATGTAGTAAGTTGAGTATTTCAGACTTTTGAGTTAAAGCTTTCTTTTGAGTTTATCTTATTATGAGAAAGTCTGCCGCTGAGAGTTGAGCCAGGCCAAGGATTCGCTTGGGGCCAACAATGGTTCTCGAGTGTGGATCACGTCCAGGATGTAGGCTCAAGGCGTGATATTTAGTGTAATGATTAAGGGGTTGTGATAATTCCTTAAGGTTGTGTTTTAAAGCATTGCTTGCCTCATAGTTATTTTTTACTACAAGCATTGATGGAACACCCTAGAATTTGGAAAGTAAAAATTTACGGAAAAATATTACTAAGTTGTGGGACATACCTACGGGTCATAGGATTGGTATGGACTTGATCAAATTTTGAGGTGAAAGATTGGGATCCACATAAGAGTCTACATACTATAGACTGGTCCACAGGCTATAGAATGGTCTCATAGAAAAGGATAAGAATTTTTAGGTTCTAGTAATTGTTTTATAGATTGAAAAAAATGGACCGTAGATGAGTCTGGTAGAAGTGATCTAGACTTAAAGAAATTTCAGAGTTCAAGTTGATTTATATGGGAGGTACCTACAGACCGTAGAAATTTCTACAAGCCGTAGTAGGTGACCCTAGGAATTGTTCAGATTTTAAGGCCCTCGTAAGTGATTCTATGACTGACCAGTACGGGCTGTAATTCTCACAGGCTGTAGGTCGGAATCATAGACCAATTCAACAATTTTAATAAGGATATTTGGACTTTTACTATCCCTTCCAAGTCTAAACCCTGACCCTTTTACGTCTAGTTAAGGGTTGATTCAATGTTGAAACCTTTTTACATCATTAACACTTAGTAAAATCAGATCAAGGTTCTAGGAGAAGAGCTAGGATTTTGAGTATTCTACAAATTTCCGTCGATTTCGCCAAAAACTTTATTTTTAGGTATGTAAGGCTATCATAGTGACGAACTAAGTTCATCCTCACGCCCTACATATACTTTCTATCAATAAAGAATAATCTAGGGTGACATCTTCAGTTTTGATAATTCTTGATATGTATATCGTTGTTGAGTTATGAGTTTTATTCCTGATTTTGAGGTGCTATATCTTGTGTTGGAAATCTTGAGTTGATTGTTCATGTCTATATTTTTGCAGCATGAATCCTATTAGTGAGTTATTATTGAGAATATTTTAACCAAATACTTTTGACTTAAATTGATGTTTGAGAAAGTTAAAAGACAAGTTTTGAGTAGAGTTTAAAGAATGTTTTTTAGTAAAGTATGAAGCGATTAATTGATTCTCTAATGTATTATTTTTATATTGAGAAAGAGAACTTTAATTTTCATAAGAGTTAAAAGAGTTTCGAGAGATAATTGAGACATTTCCTCTTAAAGAGGATCTTTTGAGTAATTATCACAAATTGAGAAAAAGATTATTTTTAAATATTGAGAATGCATATATATCTACTGGGAGTAGTATTGAGTACCGATATGGGGATGACTTCAAACAACTCAAAATCCTCATAAACCATATCTGCCAAAATGGGTAACATATCATTCTTTTTAGAGGAATCTGTATTGCTTAGTGAATCCACTTATTAAGAGGTTATATACCTTGGTATGGTATAGGAAAACTCTAGCAGCGTGGGTGAGACGTTGTATCCCACGTAGCTCATAATGATGGTTGTTGGTAAGAGAATCTCGAGTTTAAGTGTATTTTTACTATATCACTTACTACCTTGAGTTTAGAGATGAGTAAGTATTTTGTAAAATTAAATGATTTCGTTCCTTTATTCTTTACATTTCGTTGAGTATTGTTTTATCTGTTGCAATCATTTTTCTTTTAGTTATTTCATTTTGGGTATATTACATATACTTATACATTCAATGTACGTATGTCATTCTATCTGCATATTTTTATTGATGAAAATACATGTCTTCAGGATCATCAACATGTGCTTCATTGAGATCACTTTCCTTTTATGAGTTTTGGTGAGTCCTTCTTGAATTTCGGAGGATCACATTTTTTTATTTCAATATTTACTTTGGCGCGTCGAGGGTCTTGTCTCGACGTTCACATTGAACTTAGAGGCTTAATATATAACTAGAGTGGAGTTGTTTTCAGAAATTCTCCCTTTAAAGTGTTTTGCAAATATTATACTTTGCTTAGATGATATTTTAGACAGTTAAGTTATATGCTTCTATTTAAACATTTTAATTTGCTTGAGTCAAATATTCTGCTAAGTAGTTATCCACACCGAGAGTTTGCTTGGGAGCCAAAAATAATTCTGGAGTGTCAGTCATATCCAGGATATAGGCTGGAGGCGCGACAATTGACACTCTTTCATGAAAATCTTGAATCCGCCGCTGCTCTTTGAAACTCCTCTTTTCCAAATCCTATATAAAGAAATGTCTTGGGTGAACATAAGACCACACTACAAATAAAACGAAGAGAAAAACTTTTTCTCCTTTCTTTTCTTAGCTTATTCTTAAAATATTTTTAACATTAGTTTAGGAAATCTCTAAACTATTAGCCACGAGTGCATGTGTTTGAGAGTAACTATGGAACTTTGAGAGGCGATCGACTACCGCGATTTGCACCAAAGTCAAGTCGAAATCTCTTTTAAGGAAGTGGCTTGCCACGACACAAATTTCAGTCCAATATCAATTGTAGTTTTTTTCCCAATAATTTTAAAATGATTTTCTGACATAAATTATTGTTGAATGACTATTTCTTTGAACAAAACTTGTTTTTGATTTGTCAAAGCTTGAGCCATTGGATGGAAACAATTTTAAATGTTGGTCATAAACACTTTCAATTTTATTTGGATAATTAGAATTTGATTATATTTTATTTAACAAATCTTATGTGTATGGTTCTACCACTACTACTAATTCTAGCAATGTTATGATTATTTTGTTAAGAAAAAGTTTGAAAGGATAAAAAAACTATGAAAGAACATTTGCTAAATCATATGACTAATCATTTCTTTAATTTATTTGTTACTTCTAAATTTGTCAAGGAAATATGAGATATTTTAGAAAAGAAATATTGTTCTGATGATGCAGGAAATATGAAATTATGTTGTCGAGCAGTATATTAAATTTCAAATGATTAATAATAAGTTAATAAGTTCACGTATAAGAAAACTTGACTGCTTATGTTCTAAACAAGAACCAGATGGTGTATGAGATTTTTCAAGCTAATATTTTTCTTGAATAATTCTCACCATCTCGGAGTGTTTACAGAAACCAATTAGAACATAAAAAGATAATTAACTCTCCAAGAACTTATCAATCATATGAGGATTAAAGAGTGTAACTTTCTCAAAGATAAAATGGAAGTAGTTTCTCTTAATTCTTCTAAAGCTAGTCTTGTAGAATGCTCTGCTACTGTTGTGAAAGACAAGTTGAAACGCAAACAAAAGAAAATTCTAAAACATAAACTTATGAAGAAGAAAAATTACTCTATCGAAGAGTCATATTCAAAAATTTAAGGGTCCTTGTTTTTTCTGTGAAAAACTTGGTCCCAAGGCTATCAAGTGTTATCAAAGAAAAATACAGACCTCAAAGAAAAAAGTACAAAGTGATGTACAAACTCAACTGGCTGAGGATAATGGAGTGATTACTGATGTAGTCATTGAGACACATCTGCTGGGTAACAAAATTGACTAGGTACTAGATAGGGGGCTTTAAGGCATTTCTGTACTGTCAATAAGGAGCATTCCATGACTTTGAGGAGTTCATTAATGGTGAGTGTCTATATGGGTAACAACACTAATGTTGTAGTAATGGTAAAGTAAAAGTCTTACTTAATCAACTTCTGAAAAAACTTTAGACTAGAACAATGTTTGTATGTTTCACCCCTCTGTAGAAACTTAATTTCCGAAGCACTTCTCAACAAAGTAGATCTTAAACTTGCTTTTGAAGATAACAAAATAATTATTTTCCATAGAAGAGACTTTGTTGGGATTATATATCTTAGTGGAGATTTATTTGTATTGAACATTGTTCGAGATATTGTCAATAATGCAAGTATTTCAAATATGTTTATATTATTGAGTCTATTTATTTATGATACGGTAGATTAGGTCATGTTACTGTTGGTTCTACTAAAAGACTTATAAAAACGAAATTAATTCCTATGATTAAAAAATAATATTTTTTCTAAATATCATGTGTAGACGCAAATCATGTCAAAAAGCCTTTCAAATCTATTATTAGTAGAAAGACTGAATTGCTTGAACTAATACATTCACATTTAGCAGACTTCACGGATACTATAAATAAATGTGGAAAAAAGTATTACATATTAATTTTGTTGATGATTTTTCTAGATACATTACGATATATCTTTTTAAGACTAAAGACGATATCGAAAAAATATTTTCGAAATTCAAAGTAGAAGCGAAAATCAAGAGATTAGAACTGATAGGGGCGGTAAATATATCTCTAACATTCTAGAGGATTTTTGTGAGAAAAATTATATTATTCATTAGGTTAGTCCTCCATATGCTCCCCAAAAAAATAGTGTAGCCAAACCAAAAAAATATAACCCTTAAGAAAATGTTGAATTATATGCTTCTAGACTCTGGTCTATCTGATAATATGTGGTGAGAAGTGATTCCGTCTGCATGCTATATTATTAATAGAGTCTCTAAGAAAAGGTTAGACATGACCCCATATGAGTTGTGAAAAGGATTTGCCCCTAACTTAAAATTTCTGAAAGTGTGAGGATGTTTGGCTGAGGTTGGTCTGCCTGATTTTAAATGGGTAGATGTTGTTTCTAAGACTCTTGATCATTCTATTTGTTAATATAGAGATGCAAAACTTCTTGCTCATATTTATCCTTGAATGTAATGTACCGAGTGATGTACAAAATAATACTTCTACATTTTTTTGTGTTAATTCTCATGTTATGCCTTATTATGATATTATTTCTAATGAGCATGAAAATAAATTTAGAAGAAGTAAAAGACGTAAAATTGAGACTAATTTTGATCCTGATTTTAGCACTACTGTCTTGATTGAAAATTTTGATATTGATGTTTTAAGTGATGAGTTAGTGTCTATCAACTTAATAGAGGAAGATCCTAAGATTTATGATGAAGTAATGAAATCAATAGATGTAATATTTGAAAAGAGCCTATCAAAACTGAATTAGGCTATATAATTTATAATCACACTTGGGACTTATGTGATTTACCTAAAGGTTGTAAACCTATAAGCAACAAGTTGATATATTTAAGAAGAAATTGAGATCTAATGGTAAAATTGATAAATATAATACTATTCTTATGAATAAAGGTTTTAACCAAAAGAAAGGTGTTTATTACTTTGATACTTATTTTTCTGTGACAACAATAACGATCATTAGAACTCTTATTGCTTAAGCCGCTATTCATAATTTAGTGGTACATCAAATAAATGTCAAAACAACATTTTTAAATGCCGATTTAGAGGAAGGTATTTGTATGAATCAACCTGAGGGCATTGTGGTTTCGAAACAAGAGGATAAGTATAAAAATCAATAAAATCCTTTATAGGCATCTAAACAGTGGTATAGAAATTTAATTCCATATTAGTGGATAATGACTTTGTTATAAATTCATGTGTAACTTGTGTTTATTCTAAAATGATTAGGTCAGACTGTGTCATCATAAGTTTATATGTAGATGACGTGTTAATCTTTGACCTTAATGTGAATGTAATTAATGAGATTAAGAACTTTTTGTCATCAGAATTTGATATGAAAGATCTTTCTGAAACAAATACCTTGGTAAAGTAGATGTAACTGGGAGTTAAAATAAAATAAAAAAGTTTCTAATGATTTCTCTTTATACCAATTTAATTTTATTCAAAATATGTTGCAAAAGTTTAATTATTTTTATGTAGTTCCAATGAGAAATCCATACAATTTTAGCATACACTTGAGACAGAATAAAAAATCCAGTGCTTCTCAAGTTGAATATGCTAAAATAATTGGAATATAATGTTTCTCATGAATTATACTCAACATGATATAACTTATGTTGTAAGTAGATTAAGTAGACATATTCATAATTTCAGTAGTAAACATTGGAATGCTCTTCATTGCTTGCTAAGGTATTTGAAAAGTATTATGGATTAATGTTTTCATTTTAGTAAATCACCTGTTGTTTTAGAATGATTTTGTGATGAAAATTGGGTAATTGACAATGATAAAGTTAGCTTCACCATTGGCTATGTGTTCTCTTTGGATGCATTTGCTCATGAAAGTCTTCCAAATAGACTTGTATAACACATTCTATGATGTACTCTGAATTCATTGCTCTTAAATTAAGATGGCAAGAATCTGAGTTACTGAGAAGTCTTTTGACGGATGTGCCATTTTAGGGAAGACAAGCTTCATTAGTCTCTCTTCATTGTGACTCACATACATCAATAAGTACTGTAATAAATAATGTCTACAATGGAAAAATGGACATATTCGCATTAGACATGGTGCAGTTAAGAAGTTGTTGAAACTGGATGTTATTTTCTCGAAATAGTAAGGCCTGAAAGAAATTTTGCGGATCATCTGACCAAGGACTTGGCAAAGAAAATAGTCCTTGAAATATCAAGAGGGATGAGACTAAAGCCCATTGATTAAGGTAGTGTGGTGGGCGCGTTCGACCTCAATATATATCACATCTTCTATTCCTATGGCGTGAGATAACGTTTTCTAAGGTTGAACTTATTTTTCTCTTAAGGGAGTTTATTTGAGATAGACTTGATGGAATCACCTACATGAGTGTAAAGGTGTGAGCGCCTTTTATGAAAGTCTTAGGTCGTATTTCTAGAGCACTCATAAGATCAAATATGTGTGTGCATGACTATAAAAACACTTTGTTTATATCGCAGAGATTTTTTAAAATTTAAGAATATACATGTGTTATGGGGGTCTCAGATATATCCATTCACTTCAAGAGTATTTCACTTTGTGGATATTAAGTTGTTGCCTCATTTCACTATCTGTTAATTCAAATTGAAAGATTTTCACACTTAAGTACATGTTTCTTCCTTTTTGTCCAAAATTTATCCTTACTCTTTATCTTAGCATTAGTGGGGGATTATGATATTAATTTCACCTTTATTAATTAAGAGTAATGCAAATGATACAAAATATTACATTACAGAAGAGATGAATTACATATCTATTTCAAATTAGATTATTTTAAGTGTGATGTAATGACCTTTAATGTTATTTACATTCACATACGTTTCTAAGAAATTACTTCTTCTCTTTGAAACTCTTGTTTCCCAAATCCTACATAAGACCACACTACCAACCAAAAGAAGTGAAAAATGTTTCCTCCTTCCTTTTCTTAGCTTATTTTAAGATTTTTTTGGGTAATTGGTTTTGGGTAACCTCCAAATTTTCAGCCATGAGTGCACGTGTTTCAGATTAACTGTGAAACCTTGGGGGCGACCGACTACAATAATTTGCACCAGAGTCGATTCGAAATCATTTTCAAAGAAATGTTTTGCCACAACACAATGTTTGTAATAGGTTATTTACAACTTTGTAATTTCAGTCCGAAATATATATTGTAGTATTATTTCCAACAAAGATGGATCTTAGCATTAAGTCAACCCCTAAAGTTAGCTTATAAAAGAAGGATTGTCCAAGTACATATAAGCAAACTATCAGTCTAACCTTTAATCAAATACAAGCAGAGGCGAATTTAAGTGGAAAATTTGGGTCACCGGAACCGTGGTCATCCGGCTAAACTCGATATATCATTTGTATAATTCTTAAATATAAGCTAATGGAACCCATGCACTATATGACGAGATGGTTCACCGGTCGGAGGGCATATTATCAAGTGGGAAGTCGCTGGTTCGAATCAAACCAAACTCTCTTATTTGCCCTTTTTTTTAAAAAAAAAAACAGGTTTATTTTATTCCATTAATTAATAAAAGAAATTTTATTACAACTTTAATTAGCCAAGGCATAAAATAGAAGAAAATATATTTCAATTAATTGTCTTCTCTTTAGCGAATAAAAAAATAATTTTAAATTTATTATTTTTATTTTTATTATAAAAATATCCACGTAGGATATTTGATCTTTTTCACACCTGAATTATTTTTTGACTTATTTAATTAACATTTTTTGAGTTTCTTATTTTATTTTTATTTTCGTTCACTTTAGTGTAAAACTAAGAGAATCCAAAGAAAGAATTGTAAAGGAAAAAGTGAAAAAAATAAAGAAAAAATTTTAGAACAATTTTTTGGGGGCTATATTGGAGTTTAAATATTATTATTTTTGTTGCTATAAGTTTTTATATCCATAAATATTTTGGGGCATCTATGATAAATTTAACAATAAAATTAGTGAAAGAAAATAAATTTGACCATTAAAATAATAATAATGACAAGAATCAAATATACCCCTATAATTATTTTTAAAAATATTAATATTTGCATTTGTTAGAGAAAAAGAGTATGGGTGGCCATTTATATGACATTCAGAGTATATATGAATCACTTTCATAATCAACTCTAAATCACAAAGTTGAGGGTTATATTAGACCATTTTTCTTAAAATTTTAAATATTGTTTTTAAAATAATACTGCACCCGTCTTCTTGAAATCCTGAATTCGCCTCTGAGTACGAAACTTTTACTCACTCCGAACACTTATAAACATATTGTGTGTTTTACACTTACACACAAGTGTATAATGACTAGTGTCATAGATTGTTTTGTCACATGGACGGATCCATCTATATATATTGTACTCCATCCGTTTTAAAAAGGATGACCTAGTTTGACTTGGAAAGAAGTTTAAGAAAAAAAAGAAGACTTTTTAATCTTGTGGTTCTAAATTAAAGTTATGTCAAATGTACCATAATGCCCTTTAATCTTGTGGTCTTAAACATGCCACGTGAAAAGTTAAAGTTAAAGTGTTGCCAAAAAAGAAAAGGGGTTATTCTTTTTAAAACAAACTAAAAAGAAAATAGAGACATTCTTTTTAAAACGGAGGGAGTGAAATTCTTTTTTAAGTGTATAATATGACTCTCCACCATTCACTTTACAATTAGTGGGTTATGATTGACCCAATATACACACAAACTTATATATCAAATAGCCTAGGTTTAAAATAGGTTATTTACTACTTTGTAATTTTAGTTCAATATTATGATTGTAGTATTTTTTTCAACAGTTTAATTCAATTCCTAAAGTTTACTTATGAAATGAAGATTGTCTAAATATATATAAACATCTAATTAGTTCATTCTCCAATTAATACAAAACCTTTACTCACTCTAACACTTGTAAATATGTTGTGTGGTTTACACTTACACACGAGTGTATAATGACTAGTGTGATAGATGGCTTTGTCGCATGGACGGACCCATCTATGTATAGTAAGATTCTTTTTAAGTGTAGAATAAAGCAGCAAGACCATCAAATATGATTCTCCACCATTCACTTTACAAATATATTGTGAATTTTTTAAAAGAATTGTGATTTTTTAAAATAGTTGTGACAATTTTGAAGAATTGTGGTTTTTTAAATGATTGTGACTTTTTCGAGAAGCTAAGGCACAATAAGCACTTGTTCATACTATATTTTGTTTTTTATAAATAGAGAAAATTTTCTCTTATTGTTTTAAAAAAATATTTTTTGAACTTCTTACTCTGCATAAACAATTTTTAGTGTCCTTTATTGTCATTAAGTGATTTGCTGACACCATGGCTTTAGTTACTTAAAGAGGATAATTTTACTTAAGAAAATATTGTACATTCAGTGGGCTTGACTTTTTCTTTGAGAAAAATATTTTTTTGCATTCTTTTATGTTTACTGATTTTAATTTTTCTTATTTACATATATATATATATATATATATATATATATGTGTGTGTGTGTGTGTGAGAGAGCCGCCCACCACCTTTGGTCACCCAAAAGCAAGAAACTATATTGCAATCTTGTCTTTCCTTTTTCTTTCTTATTATTATCGAGGCGAAAATACTTAAATATAGGGCATAACATAATAAATCGGAAATTAAATCAAAATTTTGGTAATTTGATAAGTAATCGAATATTTAGGAGTAAAATTTTAAAATTATGGTATTTGAATTTGTATTTAGTATGAGACGTTAGTATTATTTGGTATTATTTAATTAAAATCATGTATCAACATGTCCAAAGAAGAAAGTTAAAGAATGAACATAAACAACTCAAATGCATGTCTTTAGTTGTATCAATTTGTTTTCTTAATTCATCTTACTTGTTAATCTTCAATTATATCGTGTCTTCAAATAAAAAATAGAAATGATTGGAAGAGTAGTATTAAATTTGTAAAACAATCGTCTATAACTTCATTACGGTATTACCAAATATTATACCAAATTAAAATTTAATTTACCGAATTATCGAACTGAAATTTAAAATTTTAATATTTGATATCTACTTTTAGATATCAATTACGGAATTACTAAATCCAAAATTTAATAATACCAAATATCCACCCTTACTTAAATATGTCATTAACTTTTAATACAGGTTGATTTATGATTTTTTTTTGTTAAAAGTTGATATCATTTTATGACATGGCCAGGATCTAAAGTATCAATTATTCACGCCATTATATTTTAACGTGGAGCATGAGAAAAGTGGATGATAGATTTTGATGTCGTCATTTAATTAATTATTTAACCCGCTTTAGATGTCAACATTTAATTAATATCCACTTTATGATTTCAAGACATTTTTTAGTAAGATATACGTGTATATATATATATATATATATATATATATATATATATATATATAAATGACCCAGACTTAATATTATACAAAAAAAATATACAAAATATTAATATAAAGTTATGCATAATTTTTTTTACAAATTTTATATACTATTGATATTCTATTTTTTTTAAAAAATTCCAATTATCTAAAAATATAATATAACAGAGGAAGATGTTTTCAATCACGATAAATTTTATCGACTTTTTTATTTTATTTTATATGATATTATTTTTAATTTCTTTTAAATAATATTATTTATATTTAATAATAATTTGATTTTAAAGATCATATTTATCGATTATGAATATCTTGGTATTTATCTCTCTCTCTCTCTCTCTCTCTCTATATATATATATATATATATATATATATTATTTTATTATTTATAGAAGAGTGAAGTGGGAGGATGACCAAAGGCAAAAATGTAATTTCACCCTAACAAAAAATCAATGAAGAAAGATAATAAATAATTCTAGAATTATCTTTCTATATATGAAGTGAATAATGATCAAGGGCAAAAATGTAATTTCACGCTAACAAAGATAACAAAAAAATTAAATAGTTCTAGAAACATCTTAAGTTATTGTTATTAGCATTAACTTATTTTGTTATTACTTCACTTTTTTTTTCTTTTCTTTTGTGAGTTATTGTAATATTCACTACGCTTATAAAAAAAAATCCTACATTTTATATAAAAATATCATGAATTAATTATTTCAATCTTTATTTTGTCTCTAATTAATATACTTGTAAATAAATTAGTGTGGTAAAATTAATAATATAAATTAGATTGAAATTAAAGAAAAAAATGTTAAAAAGTAATTTTACAAATAAAAATGAATAGGATGATATATTTGTATTAAAGATGACCAAGAAAAAAACGTAATTTCATTCTAACAAAAATCTATCAAGAATAAATAATTCTAGAAACATCTTTCTATATGTGAAGTGAATGATGATCAACGGTAAAAATGTAACTTCATGCAAGCAAAAATCTACCAAGAATGATAACAAGAAACTTAAATAATTCGACAAAATATCTTTAGTTATTATTATTAGTATTACCTCATTTTTGTTATTTCTTCATTTTTTATGAGTTATTATGATATCTATTTATTATATGAAAGTAAATAAATAATGTTTAACGTAAAAACTAAAAAGTACTATGAATCACAGAAAAATGACAACTAAAAATATGTGTGAATCATATAAGAAATTTCGTTGACTTTTCTAGAATCACTTGTATCACATAAAATAAAATAGATGTAGTAACATATATTATTCGAAAATGACACAAAAGGTACATAAATTAATAATTTAAAATATTTTTTAAAAAAAACATTTAAAAAATTTAGTTCATTTTTTTAAATTTCATTTGTGTCACATAAATTGAAAGAAAAAAATCAACATGCGTTGGGCCTGCGCTAGCGTGGGCACATGATATCTAATATACATATATAAGAGAGAATGTGATGTGGCACTCTCTTTGACCTCCATTCATATTTGTCTTTTTTCTCTTCTTTTATTACCATTTTTTCCTTCATTATTTAATTGTTTTATTTTTAATATCTCAATAAATCTTCACATTCAATTACTTCTCACAAAATAACTAGCTAACAAACTTATATTAATAAACTAGATTTAAAAGAAACAAAGAGAGAGCAGAATTTATTCAAAACTTTCTTATTTCTTCTCATTTGTGAATGAAAGTAATGGCTATTTACAGTGAATAAGTAATATACAAACTAATACTTGTCCATTAGGAAGTTATTCACTTGTCCAAGTGATGACACCTCTCAAATGGGTGATCAACATGGCATTCATTTAGTATGGCAAATGATGACAATCAAAGGGGTGACCTGACATGGCATCCATTTAGTTTTACAACACTCCCCCTTAGATGTCCATGTAAAGGAGAAAGTTGAAAGAACAAAAATATACATAGACATTCATAATACGCATTACTTGCTGCCTCATTAAAAATCTTTCTAGGTAAATTCAGCGGGACAAAATCTAGACTAAGGAAAAAAGAGTGCAGCGCGTATTTTACTCTCCTGATGAAGATCACAATTTAGGTGGTTTAGTTTTCGCATTCTAATCTTGTGTACCATCTTCTCAAGAGTTGAGGCTGGTAAAGACTTAGTTAATAAATCTGTTTGATTATCACATGAGTGACTTTGTTGTATACCAGTATCACCGTTCCTCTTAAATGAGTTATGCATGCAATATTGTCTTCAAAGAGCACTATTTCTACCTTGACATCGCACTTTAAATCACATCTTATTTGATGAAATGTATCACTGATCTCAATCATACACATTCTATACTTGCTTCATGAATGACTATTATCTCATCATGATTTGAAGAAGTAGTGACAATGGAGTGCTTCGTAGATCGTCATGCTACATCAATACCTCCGTATGTGAATATATAGCCTGTTTGAAATCAAGCTTTATGTGGTCAGATAAATAACATGCATCTGCATGACCAACAAGATCTGCACTATCTTTGTTAGTATAAAATAGACTCATATTCGTAATCCCATTTAGATATCACAATATATGTTTAACTTCATTCCAATGTGTTCGTGTAGGTAAAGAACTATATGTTGCTAATAAATTAATAGAAAATGCTATGTCAGGTCTCGTAATGTTAGCAAAATACATAAGTGCGCCAATTGCACTAAGTTAAGGTACTTCAGGATCAAGAGGTTCCTCATTTTTTGAGGTCAGAATGGATCTTTACTCACTTCAAGTGATCGGACAACCATTGGAGTATTTAATGGATGTGCTTTGTCCATGTAAAATTGTTTCAAGATTTCTCAGTATAGGCAGATTGATGAATGAAAATCCCGTCTTCTAAATGTTCTATTTGTAGATCAAGACAAAGTTTTGTCTTTCCAAGGTCTTTCATCTCAAATTCTTTCTTTAGATATCCAATATCCTTTTGGACCTCTTATAGAAGTTCCGATGAGATTAATGTCATCTACATAAACATCAAGAATAACAAACCCCGATGTTATTTTCTTAATAAAAATACAAGGACAAATGACATCATTTATATAATCTTCTTTTATCAAGTATTCACTGAGGCTATTATATCACATGTGCCCTGATTGTTTTAATCCTTACAATGACTTTTGTAATCTGATTGAGCACATTTCTCAATGTTTTAAACTATATGCTTTAGTCATTTTAAGTCCTTATGGAATTTTCATATAAATTTCATTATTAAGTGAACCCTAAAGATAAGTGTAACCATATTCATCAAATGTATTTTAAAATTTTCATGTACAACTGAATCGATGAGATATCAAAAAGTTATTGCATCCATAATGGGTGAATGTGTTTCTTCATAGTCGATATCGCGTCGTTGAGAGAATTCTTGCGTAACAAGTGTGCCTCATATCTTACAATTTCATTTCTCTCATTTTGTTTTTGCACAAAAATCCGTTTATAGCCAACATATTTTACACCATTTGGGGATTGGACTACAAGTCCAAAAACGTCATGTTTAGCAAGTAAGTCTAATTCTGATTAAATTATCTCTTGCCCTTTTGGCCAATTACATCTTCGTCGACATTCTTCGATAGATTTAGGTTCACGATCCTCACTATCTTGCGTAAGATTAAGTGCAACATCATATGCAAAAACATTATCCACTATAACTTTCGATCTATCTAACTTTATCCCATTATCCAAGAAACTTATTGAAAGTTCTTCATTCAATTGAGTGTTCACTGATCTCTTACGGAATATCTGGATTAATTAGATCTTGAATCTCTTCGTGAGATTCTTTTGTAGTGTCATTTTTCATACTTTTTTTTTAGGATTTTTATCCTTTGAACCCAATGGACTACCACGCTTCAGGCGTGTTTGTGATTCAGAAGTCATGACACTTGTAAATGATCTTTTTGGGAAGTCAATACAGATAAGCACATTTATTGCAGGAATATGTGACTTTGTTATCCTTTTCAAATTAGTAAATGCGTCTGACATTTGATTTGCTATGCTTTGTGATATTTTGGAGCTCCTATTCACACATGAGGGAATGTGGATCAACATGAGATGGTGAAACTTTTTATGTAATTTCATTTTTAAGTTTGTTTTTCTCTCCCCCTAATTGCGATAAACTTATTTCATTAAATCGACAATCTGCAAGTCTTGCAGTGAATAAATCTCCTATCAATGACTCAAGGTAGTGAATTCTGGAGGGTGAATCAAACCCAACATATGCCTAGCCTCCTTTGGGGGTCCATCTTAGTGCGGTGAGGTGATGCTACTGGCACATATACAACACATTCAAAAATTTGTAGATGAGCAATATTTGATTCATGACCAAATCAATTGTGACAAAGAGTATTTATTATAATGAGCTGGTCTGAAACGAACTAGGAATGTTGCATGTACGACAGCATGACCCCAAACAGTAGTGGGCAACTTATTTTTCATAAGTAGAGGTCTTGCTATCAATTGTAAACGCTTAATAAATGACTCAACAAGTCCATTTAGAGTATGGACATGAGCCACATGATGTTCAAATTTTATCGCTATTGATAAGCAATAATCATCAAAAGCTTGAGATGTGAATTCTCTAGCATTATCAAGGTGAATTTTCTTAATGGGATAATATGATAATTGCGTTCTTAATCGTATCATTTGTGCAATAATTTTGTAAACGCCAGATCGCGAGATGATAAGAGGCACACATGAGACCATATTGAAGATGCATCTATTACGAACATAAAATATTCAAACAACCACTAGATGGGTGAATAGGCCCACATATATCCCCATGTGTACATTCTAAAAATTGAGGAAATTTAATGTTAACCTTCAATGGTGATGGCATAGTAAACAATTTGTCTTGACAACAAGCAACACATGAAAATTCATTAGTCGTAAGAATCTTCATATTCTTTAACGGATGTGCATTTGAAATTTTAATGATTTGTCTCATCATTATTGATCTATGATTACTTATTTGGTCATGCCAAAGGACAAAATCTTTTACGTCAGTAAACTTCTGGTTTACGAGTGCTTCGATTGTACTTATTTTTGCATAATATAAGCAAGAAGATAAAGTTGATAATTTCTCCAACACATATTTCTGGTCGAAGACAATATTGGTAATACCAAGGTATTCAACATTCATTTCATTTATCGTCTCAACTTGATATCCATTTCGGTGAATATCTTTAAAACTTAACAGGTTTCTTAGGCATTTAGAAGAGAACAATGCATCTTCTATAACAAGTTTTGTCCCGAGGCAGAAATATAGTAGCTCTTTCGGAGCCTTCTATTAAGTTCGAATTACCAGAAATTGTAGTAACATTTGCTTTCCTTCTAAGCAAGTAAGAAAAGTATTTCTCATCTTTGGATATGGAATATGTTGTTCCGCCATCAATTACACAAATATCTTCATTATTGATCATAAATCCAAACCAAATTTGAAAGGTATCCATATACTTTTCAAGATAAAATATATAAATGAAGTAACCATTATAATATTATTACTAAAAAAAACATTACACGACCTTTTATATATTTACAAATTTAGAAAAACATACCCATACTAGTTCATACAAAGGACAGAAGTGAAATATATTTATATTATTACAGATCCATCACCTATCATGTGATCTATTTTTCCTTCGAGATTCTCAAAGAAAACAGCTACATCTAGATGCATGGGTTCAACATATTTTTCAGAAATAAAGTTTGCTTTTGCGTTATTTTTCACCTCCTTCAGGGAAGCTTTATACAACTCAACCAGGTGCCTTGGCGCACAACAAGTATGTGACCAATGCCCTTTTTTATCACATCACTACACCATTTTAGGTCTACAGCCACACTAATTCTGGACTACGCTTTTAAAGTGTTGCCTAAAGTATTTTTGGGAACAGTTTTAAAGCGTAGCCAATGTTTTTAACTTTTAGCAACATTGATATTGGCAACACTTGAAAAGTGTACTCTTTGATGGTCTAAGCTACACTTTATAAGTGTTGCTACAATATGATATAATTGGCAACAATTATTAACATATATGACCACACTTTTAAAGTGTTCTATTTTTATTATTGTAAAAACAACACATTATAAGTGTGGCCTTAAAATTTTCTCTTAAATTTTATATTCCCTCCAACAATTTTAACTCTCCTTACCATTTGTATTTGCAAAAAATAAACATTAATAATAATCATAAAAACATTAATAATAAATCATAAAAACTTTAAAGTGAGCTCTATATGAAAATATTTTTAATAAAGACCCTTTACAAGTGTGCCTAATAAAATTTTTGTTGAAATATTAATATTCCACATATGTATATTTTCCCCCAATTTATGAAAAGCAAGAATGCCCTTAATTTCTTTGTGACAGTTTTTGCTATCAGGGTTTCTCATGAGAATAGCAAACATGGTCTCCGCCGACCTCCCTTTTTCTCTTCCCATCTCCATTCCGTCGTCTTTCCTAGAAGAAATCAGTATCTGTCACGCCACATTAACACAAATCATCTTCTCTACCTTCGCTCGCCGCCACTGCCGTCCTCTTCTCTTCTCCGACGGTCAACGGCTCCATCCGAAGCCCTAGCGCAGAAAATAGAAAACTGTATCGCCATCCCGACGCGCCTTCAAAGGCCCTAGTTTGTACGAATATTAATTTGATCTGACAAAAAGAGTATTGAGATTATGAATTCCTAACTCTTCAATGGATGTAAGAAACAAAAAAAATCTTTTTATTAATCATGACAGCCATTGCTACTGCTACTGTTATTCCTCTTTCACTTCCTTTCTCTTTGTGCCGCTCAAACAAGTCTTATACTAAAAAGGTATTTTTTATTTTCTTTGCTTTTTTTCTTTTGGGTGTTTGCAGGAAACTGAAAAGATTTTTTCTTTTTCAAGATTCATCTTGTTTATGGAGATCCTTTTTGAAATTGTAGTGAAAAAAGATCATAAAAGTATGTTTTTTGTTGTTTGTTATGTGTATAGTGATTTCAAAACAGAAAGGGTTATGATCTTTTGCATTTTGAAATATGTTTTTATTGTCAAAAGTGGATCAGTTTTGACTAGTGATCTTGTGGATTTGTAAGATTTTTTGTATAGGTTGGTAATTTAGTCAGTTAAGCTTACTGCACTATGTGGAGAGTTCTGACTCTTCACAATAGTTGAAATTTAGGTGTTTTTTGTCATAAAAATTTTGAGTGTTTGCTGAAAAAAGTAGTTCTGTTTTCGAACATGTAAGATGATATTTGAAATTATATGATTGTCCATAGACTATCTTCAAGAATTAGCTATGCATTATGTAATAGACTAGTCCTTTAGGCTATTGTTCATGTTATATCAGAATGGAGATTCATATGTATCTTGTATTTTTTTGTCTGAGCAAAATAGTTGATTGGTTACTGTACATTCTTCTATAGGTATTTTCAGAGTTATGCTTCCCTCTTCCACTAGTTCTCCTCTTACAAACTTTATTATCTAAACGAACTGAATTGATGTTATCGTCTAACAGTCATGCAGGCTATCCTCAGGGTGTTGCAGAGATGTTTTCTCTCATGGAGCATATGGGCTGTGAACCAGAAAAAGCTGCATACTATATCATGATGGATGCATATGGAAGAGATGTTCTTGATGAAGGTATTTTTTTCTCAATGTTAGAAAGTTGTGTCTCTCGCATTTATAGAAAAATAGTTTAAGCTCATCTGGACAACATGATAATTGAAACTTCTGAATGCATATATATATAACACCTTAAATAAGGGAAGTTTTCAATAGGAAATTGATGCCAATGTAATATAAGTATAACATGATTGGAAATGAAGTTTTCAATCATTTACTGGCGCCTCTTGACGTTGATGACATGCCAAAAAAATCTCAAGCGACATTTCATTTTAACCTCAATGTGTGCTACTTTAAATGCTGGATGTAGAATTGGAGCTCTCATTAATATGATTCCTAGTAACTTCATGTGTATAAGTTGCCTAAGGAACTGCATGTCTTAATGTTTGCATTGGGTTCCCTTAGTTTGTGTATGCATTTCCTACGGAACTTCATGTCCTAGCTTTCACTTATTGATTTTGGACATCATTGTGGATAAGAATTTCTGCTTTCGTAATTCAATCATTTGTTTCTATTCTTTTCAGTCCCTCCTTTGTGTACCTAATTTCCCTTCACAAGAGAGATCGCAATCTCTGGAATCGCTGCGCCTTGGAAAATATGCAGAGGTGACAACACTGTTGTGCATTGTTTTTTTGGTTATAACAATATTTCTTTGATAATCTCATATCAACTTACTTCCTCTTGTAGTGATTTAATGTTGTCTTCTCGATTGATATATCTCACAAGTGTGAGAATGTTCTCAGTCGACTATCAGAAAAGCATGGATGCAAAGTATGCCTTTTTCTATTATTAAACTGTCCATTGCTTTATCTTGGATTTTTGCTTGTGTATGTTTTATCTTTTGTTTAGAATTTTTGGAACAATTAGCGTCAATATTGTGATTACTATCATTCTACAAGATTGTTAGTATGTCCAATTATTTTCTTTGTTATCTGTTCCTTCTTCTTTTTTTGTTACTAAGATCTACATATTATACTTGGTACAAATCTTACATTTTTTATTCATTAACTGCAGAAGACAATGTTGTTGCTTAGCGGCTTAGGTGAGACATGTATACTGGTTATATCCTCAAGGTAGTTTCTTAATTCTTTTCAACTTCTTCTTCTTGAAATTTTTCATTGCTAGCTGCTCCAAAATGTATCTTCCTTTAACTACTGCTGGTAGTTGATTATATGTGTAGAAGTATTGACTAATGTCTGATATATGACTTAATTTTGAAAGGTAATTAGCAGAACTTGTATAACAATTATTCCATTAACTATAATTTTCCACCACAAAAATAAGATCATTCAAGTTGTGTCACCACTGGATATAGGGGAAACAATGATATTGTATATTGAGACATGCACATGAAAGGGCCACCTTGTTAGTACAATAACAAACACATTTCTTTAAGCCCACTTGAGATCAAACCCCATTTGGAAACAAACAAACACAAAAAATTTAAACTTAGTTATGGCCTCCCCAACCCCCCAAACATGACTAACTAGTAGTAAGTTACCATTACCTCTTAACAAAAATAAAAAAAAGTTTTACTGTGTGTTTCTTCAATGCAATTGTCTTCTTCAATCCAACATCACTATCTATGTTTTCTCTCTCTTTCTTTTGTGGTCCTTCCCCTTCTTTAAAGCAACAATTATTTTTGTTCTATAAACTACAACAATCAAGAAAAATGTCAAAGCATAAGCAAATTGCTTATTCATTTGTCTTCCCATTGAGAAGATTTGGATTCTTAAGGCTACATGACTATTTGTTTTTCTTTTATGTTATGTGTTTTAGGATGGAGGAACTAGGAAATTAGAGATTTTCCCATTTATTTGGTTAATGCTATTCCATTAAGGTTGTGAGATAATGGAAAGCCATGAACAATATTCATACACCTTTGTTCTACTTGCATATTTTTAATTATAAAAATGTGTCCAATCTTCTATTGACTTTCAACTTCCAAGAATGTTGTTTTTGTTCCATTAATTAATAGTTATATATACTTTTGATTCTTTGAGCAGTACTTAAAATTCTCATTATTGGATCATATATACATACTTTGAATCACCAAGAATGGTAATATAAACTACTGCAATCTAGACTTCTTGCCTCTTCAATAAATGTTGCAATATGGAACTTCTTGCCTATTCTATAACCATCGCAATCTGATTTGTGTAGGGAAATGGAGGTGAACAAATTTGAAGTGGATGATGAAGAGTTTTTGAAATGTTGTAAAAGTTTGAATTCATTATATATTTGATTTTGTGAAATTTATTCATTGGTGGAATATATTGAACTATTGTAAGTGTACTTTTTGAACTATTATGTACACATTTAGAATATTACTTTATAAGTATGTGTATGTACACAACACATATTATGTTTTGAAGTTTATGGAAAATCTATAAATTTGAATTACTTATTAGCTAATTTTATGCTTGAGATTATTTGTTGCAAAATAATATTGGTGTATTTTAATTAGAAATTTGTGGCATATAAATTGTGTATGCATATGGGCAAAGACTACACTACAAAGTGTTGTCATATATTAGATATAAAAGGCAACACTTCATAATTGTGGGCAATATGGTAGCAAAGGCCACGCTTAAAAGTGTAGCTGGTAAGGCCACACTTTTAAGCGTAGCTGAAAAGCGTGGTCTTTTTGCCTTTAAGGCTACGCTTAAAAGTGTAGCTAAGAAGGCAACACTTTTAAGCGTAGCTGCAAAAGCGTGTCCTTTTTGCCTTTTGGCAACGCTTTTAAGCGCAGCTGCTAAGGCAACACTTTAAAAGTGTCGCCTAAACTCTAAGGTTACGGGGCTTTCAGCCACCCCTGAAAAAGTGTGGCTTAAAGTCAAAAAGTGTGGCCTTTTATCAAAGACCACACTTTTTCATAGTTTAGGCCACACTTTTCTAGGGTGGTTGTAGACATAAAATGTTGTAGTGCATCGATAACATTTGTTGTTTGAATTTTTCTTCTATACTACTTCATGCTTTTCATCCTTCTTTTTACACTGCTAGTGATGAAGATTCTTATTAAGTGCGAGACAATAACCATAATTGAAATTTCTTCCTCGATCATGGTCACGATCACGAATGGGCCAACGACCTTTCCCACACTTAGATTGGTAAAAATTCATTGTATTTACGTCAGAAAATGACATAGAACCAATAGGTCAACATTCATGATTTTTTTTATCACTAAGTCATTACGTTGTTCAACAATAAGAAAAAGTGAAATTAGTTCTGAATATTTTTTAAATCTCATTTCTCAATATTGCTGCTGCAGGAACATACTCGAGGTAGGAAAAGTGGAAAATATTTTCTCCAGCATATCATGGCCAATGATATTTACTCCGCATAATTTTAATTGTGAGATGATTTTAAACATGAAAAAGTCACTCACTGATAGATTTAAAATCTCAAAATCTCAAATGGATCCAGTCACAAAGTGGATGGATGAAATAAGAAAATAACAATTAACTTTGACACTATTTTAATTGAAGAATAATAAAAAGATAGACAAAGTTAATAAAGAGTTCATATAATAATTATTTAATAATTACGCAAAGCACGGTCAAATCCCTAGTTTCATAAATAAAATGGCCCAAAAGTGTTTTGTTAAAAATAATAAATAAGACAAAAGATGAGGGAAACGTTCACAAGTGTAGTTCAATGGGTCCCACCACATTCAATAATTTTGAAGTGAATAACATCATTTGTAATTTAACAGAAAAAATGGGTCTTTTATGGTGCTGTTGATGCGATCTAAAGATAAAGCGAAAAACACATATGAACTGATAAATATTCCTTCATTCTTAACCAAGAGATCTAGAGTTTGATTTTTCTTGAGTACAGAGCCCCTTTGTTAAGGAGCGCTTAAAACACAACCCTTTTAAGCAAACTGATCTTCCAAAATACCATTATATCCTTTTAACTTTCATTTAATGACACTACCCTCTCTTCTTAGATCTAAAAGAATATATATACACGCACAGACTTACATATTATAAATTATTTTATCCTTTATATTAATTATTTATTTTTTAAATTATTTCTTTAACTCGATTAAACTTATTACCAATTAATATAAATATCATAATAAAATAAAATTTTCATTCATGATTTTTTTAAAATCACAAAATTCATTTAAAAAATGAACGACTAGAGTACTTTCGAATATAATATAAATAATTGACAGAACAAAAAAAAATCAAAATTCCATATGCTTTAAGATTTGAAATATGAAAGCTCTCAAAGATTCTACTTGTTTTTCACACTAGTCCTCTTTAGGAGTGTACATAGGTCGATTCGGTTCGGTTTTTTATTTAAAAAAATCTAAATCAATTATGTCGGTTTACTAAATCTAAAAATCAAATCAAATCATTTAAAGTCGTTTTTTTCAATTTCGATTTTAGTCGGTTCTTTCAATTTTTCTATTTTTTCGGTTTTTTACAACTATACGGTATTTGAAAAAGTGATCAAATATTTTTTCACTTACCTATGTGATAAACTAAACTAAAAAAATGTTAAGTGAATAGAAATTTTTGAAAAGACTGTAAAATTCACACGAGTATAAAATATTTTTTTTGAAATATCAACGGTCATTATGTTAAATCAATAAGATTAAAGGCTAGAGGCAAACTGAATACAAAAAATATTTACAAAGTAAATTGTTAATTTCGAATTTAAAAAAAATGATAACAATATAATTGTAACTTCGGAGCTTAATACAAAATAAAATATTTGTAACTTTTACAAGTCTAAATTTGAAATTAAATATAAAAAATTGAAAACTATATTTATCGGTTCGGTTAGGGTTCGATTTGACTTTTTTTCTTCTAATACCAAATCAAACCAAGAGTGGTCGATTTTTTATTTCAATCACCAAACCAATCAAACCAAACCACAAGTCGGGTTTTTTTCCAGTTAATTTAGTTCGTTGGTTTGATTTGACTTTACGATTTGACTTGTACACCCCTAGTCCTCTTCAACTTGAAAACACCTAGATTCTCTAAATGGTTGTTGTCATGTAGACATGATTATATTGTAGATCTTTTGAATATATTTACTTCAACTTGAAAACACCTAGATTCTCTAAATGGTTGTTGTCATGTAGACATGGTTATATTATAATCTTTTGAACATATATATATATATATATATATATATATATATATATATATATATATATATATATATATATATATATATTGTAATCTTTTGAATATATTTACTTCAACTTGAAAACACCTAGATTCTCTAAATGGTTGTTGTCATGTAGACATGGTTATATTATAATCTTTTACTATAATTATTACAACATTATTCCTCCAAATTCATAAATCGCATAGTGTATGTGTTTTGCACAGGGGCGGATCTACGTGGACGGGTGGGGGTGCCACGACATTCGGTGATCTCAAAAAAAGCTATATATATATATTTATATATGTATGATAATTGAATAAATATTACCGTTGCCATCCAATAACGACAATGCGGAACATCTCAATTGGCGAAGCAGAGGTTCTGCCACTTAGACAACCAGGGTTCTTGAACCTCACCAACAACATATACGTTTTTGCTTGCTCCCTTTTTTTCTTTTCTTTTCTTTTTCTCCATTTATTCTTATTTATTTACTATTCTTTATTAATTCAAATTGACCTCTTTCCTTAATTAATTTTTAATTTTTTTTACTTTCTCTTGCACTAATTATTAATCTCTTGATATGTGTGTAAAGTGTTTATTTTTTTTTTATCAATTATTGAGTACTGAATTATGAGCGTCAAAAAAATATTATTTAGAATATATTTAAATGGTAGTTTTTAAAAAAAAACATAAGTTTTAAAAATGATGAATATTATTATTAGAGTTTTCTTTTTTAATTTAAAGGTTCTTTCGACGTTCATCGATTTTTATTCTTTTCCTACTATGTATCTCCAACAACACATAAATTCAATGAAAGATGAATTAATTATATTAATACAATTAGATGGTTTATACAAACTCAAATTTTCATGTGAAAAATCTTTTTTTTCTCAAAGTTTCAGCGAATAAGACATCTAATTTCAAACAGAAAATGAAAATTGAATTGTTTAGTTATCCCTAATCACATAATATCTAAAAAAAATTATTACTAATATGCATATTTGATCGATTTGTTTATAAAAAAAATAAATCAAAAACTCAACTTGTAACATAAAATTAAAGCAACTGATCCTTTATCTTACTTGAATGTTGTGGTACCCCCGACCTCCAAATCCTAGATCCACCTCTGAACTTTTGCACGTGGTTGAGGCGTATATATACCTAGTTTGACGACAAATATAATATGGAAAAAAAAGACTTTAGATATAGATTTTAATTTATTGTTAATCCATTGCTAAACTGTTTGTAGTTAAAAATAAATTATTATTCATTATCAATTCATTACTAAATAAGATTAGCTACAAATTTTACGAACCCCTCCATACATATATATTTAGATATATGAATGAATAAAAATAACTTATATTCTTCTAGAATTGAAGACTGGGTATGTATCTAAATATCATTTATATTTTCAATCTATAGAATCTAATAATTAATTTTTAAGTTTTAATATTAGAATTTTCAATATAATTCAAAAAGAAAGTATCAAAATTGTAAATTACTAAATATTAGAAGCTTTTATTTTAAAAAATGAGCATAGATTTAATAGTTTAACTTTAATTTTTTTTAAAATAACGATTATTTTAGGAAAATAGTTTATGCTAATTTTTTTAAATTATAAAGAGTCTTTTAATGAAGAAAAAAAGTTTAATTAACATTTGTAAGGACTTCATACTTTTAATATAATTAATTTAGTGTACGTGATTTGCTAACACATGTATCACATTTTTGATAAACAGAGTAATATAAATGATTGACACAAGAAAAAGAACTCAAGAATAGCATACACTTGAAGACTAGCTATATGGAAGCTCTTAAAATTTCTACTTGTTTTCCAGCATTTCAATTCAACTTGAAAACACCTAGATTTTCAAGAATTATATGTGAGAAGAAATCAAACTTTTCTTTTTCTCTAAATCATCAACAACCCCACAAGTCAAGATTCAATCTTTTCACTACTACTAATATTTTAAATTCAACTAGTGAATCACAACAACTACTTCCAAATGATGAACAAGAAATAAGTACTAAAAATGAAAAAAATCAAGAAAAGGAGAAATTTGATTGGTATGAACAATGGTATCCAATAATGCCACTAAGTGAGCTTGATAAGAGAAGGCCACATGGGAAAAAAGTGATGGGAATTGATTTGGTAGTGTGGTGGGATAAAAATTTGGAGGAATGGAGAGTGATGGATGATGCTTGTTCTCATAGATTGGCTCCACTTTCTCAAGGGAGAATTGATCAATGGGGAAGATTGCAATGTGTGTATCATGGTTGGTGTTTTAGTGGTTATGGTGATTGCAAGTTCATTCCTCAAGCTCCTAGAGACAAGCCTCATGTAATTACTACTCCCTCTTTTATTTGTCGTTCAATGTTCTGACACATCTATAAAGAAAATCATTTGATGATATATATACCATTTTTGTTTTTGTTTTACATTATTTAGTTCATTTCAAACTCAAGGCTCAAATTCAATTTTTTTTTTTATTAGAACTGAAAGTATTTTATCCATCTCATCATAATCCTTAGATTTTTCCTTTTTGATGTATTTCAAAGTGAATCACACTTTAATTTTTTTTTAACTTCTCATTTTTACATTTAGGTTAATGACATACATTATTTTATGTTTTAAACCATAAGTTGTTTTATTTAAAAAAACCTTTCTTTTTATTTCTTTCTGGTACTCCTACCTTTGACATAGATTATATGAAATGGAGGGAGTATAAGAAAGGGAGGGAGTACTATAAAAGATATTTGATTAAATTACATTTATTTGTTCCTTAAATGAGTAATTAATTACTTTTATGTACTTTTTGGAGTGATAAGGGTGAAATTGGAAAACAAAAATGTATGTTTTCTTGATTAGATTATTAAGGGACAAATATTTTGGACCATCAAATATTTGTTAAATTATACTTTAAACTTAATTCAATCCATCAAAAGGTAGCTTTAAAAAGGAGGTTTGTATCGGGTAAGGAATTCAAGACTTTCATCTGTCATCGTTGTGGTATTATATTCCATTGACATAATAAATAAACATGTCTTTTAACTTGGTCTCAATTAGACACAGGAGTGGCGTCCTACATGAAATTTTATAACTATGTGATGTCCTACATGTATTATTTCGAGTAGGATATGTGTGTCTATTTGTTCATCTTTATGCAAGTTTAAGTATTCACTTGTGCACACCAAAGTTGAAGGTCATAGATGATATCTGTGGCCAATAAAAGACTCATTTATGCATTTACGCTCAAATCCGAGGTTTCACTGTCCGGTACAGAGCGTGCATTATAATTGACCCAGGGTATTTCCACCCCCTTCAATTGGTCTAAGGAGTTTCCACACAACCCTCATTGAATCGGGTTTGACTCTAATATCATATCAAATTAGGATTTTGTTCTAACTCATTATTGCATATATTCAAGTTCAATGGTTTTTCACAAATAATGTGGTGAAATGATCATTAATAAAATGTTTGGACTTTAAACCTTAAGTATAGAATCATCTGCATTAAAAAACCTTTTATCATAACATGACTTTAATTTTTATGCTATATGTATATGTAGAACACTAAATAAGAAACCAAAAGAAAGTTTGAGAGATGATTTTGTACAGTTTTTTGAATTACTTGTGATAAGGAGTGACTGTATATTATTTCTTTTTGTAGGTTCACACATCCAAAAGAGCATGTGTAGCAGTGTATCCAAGTTTTGTGCAAAATGACATTATTTGGTTTTGGCCCAACACTGATCCTTTATACTTGAGCAAAACCGCACCTTATATTCCACTTTTAGACGATTTGACATCATATGCAAAAACATCACTTGTTAGAGACATCCCATATGAGTAAGGACCCTTGTAAATATATTAGGTGTTTTATTTTGGCATGACAAAAAATAATTTTAGGAAAATAAGTCTTTTCTTTAAAAAAAGAAAAAGTTAATAAGTCATTTTCTGAAGTTTGGTTAAAATTATCATAAAGTACTTTTTAAGGAAAAACATTTTAAAATGACTTCTCTCACTTTTGGCAAAAGTCATTTTCCTACTTACATAATTTCAACTCTGGACTATCACATAAATATATAGTTGTTATTTAGGAAAAAGTTTGCATTAGCCTATTTATTATTACTTGGTAGAATTAATATTTAATCATAGTCTGAATATTTTAATTGAGAAATAATTATTTTTTCAGGTATGAGTTTTTGATTGAAAACCTCATGGACCCATCGCATGTGAATTATGCACATCATGGCATAATGAAAATTGGCGAAATAGAAGTTCCAAACAGATAAAAAAATTAAACCTTAACATATACACAAATACTTTTTTTGAATTTTTATTGTATTTGGATATTTTTACCAAACTAATAATATATAATTAATATGTGCACTGTGAAGGGTGATAGAGAAGGAGGAAAACCACTTCATATAAGCCTTGCAAAATTAGACATAAATGGATTTATTGCAAAGCAAGGGCATGATGAACACAAATTTATTGCACCTTGTGTGTACTATGGTCCATTTGGTGTTCAAGTTATTTGGATAATTATGAGTCAAAGGTAATTATCTTTTTTTTTTCTTCGAACTTTCTCTATAATATCATCGTTTAATCAAATACCTTTTGATGGTTATAACAACATGTTATCTTGTTATAGAGAACATATAATTAATTAATATAACATAAAAATTGATCAAAATAAATTGACTGCTATTTTAAATATCCTACCTACCCTATGTATTCGAGGGAGAGGCTAGAATTGAAAAATACCAGGTTCCATACATATGAGATAGACTAAAGGTATGGGACGACATTATGATGTACGGAAAATTAGAGGTGACAATTTCAGCCCATATTAATAAAATGAGTCCATTTTGACCATATCTAATGGCTTGAATCACTCATATTTTAATTGGTTAATTATGAGTTTCAAACTATTTAAGAGTCTCTGCAAATATGGTCAAAACGGGTTAAATATGGATATCCATATTGACCTACAATAGATCACTTATTTTCACTCACTCAAAATTCTTAATTGTGCTATTTTATTTTATTTTTGCAAAAACAGTTTTTTTTTAAAAATAAAATAAAATTTAGGGGTAGCTTGGTGGAAGGTGGGGGGGGGGCACCTCGGGGTGGTGGTGGTGGCGCCTGGGGAGGGGGTAATTTTTTTTTTTTTTTTTGAATAACAAATTTTTTTAAAATGGGTTGAATCCATCTTACCCCAATCATATTTGACCAAATCCATATTTGCCCATATTCTATTTGGATGGATTGTAATCCAAACCATTTTTGCTCAATTCAAATTCAATCCATTCAAATCCGACCCAATCCAACAATTTGTTACCCCAACGGAGAACCAAGACCAGTTTAATATTAATTAATTGAGGAATCAAAACAAAAATTAACCTGTCAAACTCATTTTTTTTAAAACAAAAATTGTTCACATTTTAGATTGCGTGGCACACTCTGTGACTCCACATAGTTGCGGCGCGTAGGATATATCCACGTAAGCCAAAAAGGTGTACACTAGTACAAAATTAAAAATAAATAAATAAATTTAGAGTAATAGAACCTTAATTTAATTAAAATGTGTTTCTAAATTTCGATTATAATCTAGAGGGATACTTGTGCCTTATCGCTAATATAAAAGATTTTACTATGGAAGTGTACTTCTAAGATTTATTTTATTTGTGATGTGATGCAGGAAGAATCATCATCAAATGATACAAATAGAATATTTCTAGTATTTATATGTGTTCCAGTAAGTCCAGGTAACTGCAGATTGATGATGACATCCTTCAGAAACTTTGCTGGTTGGGAGTATAAACTATTTCCACCATGGAAATTTCACCTTGAAAATAACCTAATCATTGATTCTGATTTATATTTACTTCATCTTCAGGTAATTAATTATCCTCTTACAATTTTTTTAATTTTACTAGTACTCATAACATTATTCTTGTAATTTCTTGTTCTTTAATATTTATTATAAAGATTATTTTTTTTCAAAATGATTTATTGCTATCGTATTTCGTCATGACTCTTTCACTTCTGTTATATCTTTTTTTGAACTTCTTTATGTTAGTTTGATTTGACATTTTGATATTAATAAAAGTTTATCACATGTCACGTTTTCTATCATCACAACCTAAATGATTGTTTATTTATTTCTGTCAAAAAAAATTCAACTGTAATCTATTATAATTTATTGTATTTATGGTATGTTACACCAACACTTTATTATATTTTTTGTTGAGCTGACGGCCTAGTGAGAACAATCTTTCTATCTTCAAGATAGGGATAAGATAAGTGTATACACTACCTTCCTCAATCTCCACTCGTGAGATTATACTCGTGTATATATCTATGTTGTATTTCTTAAAAAGTTGATTAGTAAAAATTAATTATGTTGTTCATCAAACTCTCCAAATGAGTAATATTTAGTTCCTTTTGAAGGAGCACAAGCTAAGGGAAAAAGGTCCACATAATTGGCAAAAAGTTTGTTATGTACCAACAAAGGCAGATGCACTTGTGGTTGGTTTTAGAACATGGTTGATCAAATATGGAGGTGCTCAAGTTGATTGGGGCACAAAATTTACTGGTGACTTGCAACCAACTCCTTCTAGGGAACAACTTTTGGCCAGGTGTGTATATAGCTCGATAATATTAAATTGTGTGAATCGTCTCATCTAAAAATTATACTTGTTATATGAATTATGAATAGGTACTGGACACATACAATAAATTGTAGCAGTTGTAGCAAAGCATATAAAAGTCTAAATGCCCTAGAAATCATTTTGCAAATTATCTCTATTTCTTCAATTGGAATTGCTGCTGTAGCAAAGGAGAGTGTCATGTCAATTGTTGCAAGATTTTCTTTGGTCTTCTTGGCATTACTATGCTTCATGGCTTCAAGATGGTTATCCAAATTTATATACAAAAGTTTTCATTTTCATGATTATGATCATGCCTTTTGTTAAATGGTTTACTATGTAATAGTATTGGAAATCCTAAACATTATGTATTATTGAAGACATTGTGTAATGAATAAGATTTCTCCACCAGTAATTTACGAGTTAAAATGGAAATGGAAAATTTTTTGTTAGGAAGAACTTATCCTTTAATGGACCTACGCGATGAATTTAGAATAGTTGAATCAGTGAGTACAAAATGCCAGATAGTTAAATTAATAAATACTATACTAATAGTATGTTGTATTTGATGTTCCAATAATTTAACAAACTATGGAATAGTAGGATCTGGTAGAGGGACATGATCCTTCGAGTTGTGATCGTTCAGGGTAAGTTAGTGGAGTGCAGCCGTGCAGAGTTCTCGAACAATGACATGCTACTAGGTTGTTTTGTCAATCTTATACATTAGATACTTTGATAAGAAACTGTTAGAATTATTATTATGATTATTAATTATTTCTTACTTATGACCCAAGTTTACTTGTAACCCACGTAATATCATAAATAGTATCTAATAAGGAATATATCTCGTCCGTACATTGGTTACTTGATGGACGTACCAGATTAAGTCATAACCTCTATAAATTGGTCCTCCCTCCACCCATTAGGGTTACCACATATTCTCTACAATAATTTCATTTCTAAGGGTTCTGGTAACATAAAGTTAGGGCAAGGAGTTAGAAACCAATTTACGGCTAACGCTTCCGCTTCTCTCTGTGATGATGTATTCCTCATTAGGTATGTGCCCTTAACGATCTCTATGTAAGATTATCGTATTCAAGATCCTGATATTATGTATTAAAGTATTTAATCTTACATTTTGTATCAGAGCCTGGATCGTTTGAACAAATTATCTTTATAAATTATATAACTGCATCGGCCTTGGTAGGATAATAAAGAGTAATCACCGCCCACCACCCCTAAATAAATAAATAATTATGTTTTGTTTTGGATTGCACAAATTCTGAAATTTTTTAATCTTCCCATAATGTAATAATTATGTTTTGTTTTAGATTGTGCAATAAGTTAAAGTGGTCGTTATACTAAGCAGTAAGCAATAAATAATATGTGCACTTAGTGCAATATAGTTTATTAGTCACCAAAATTGCTAAACTAGAGGAATTAATGTCACACATATAATATTATGATCACTTGGCATATGTGGATTAGTGCAATTCATTATTTATTGACATATCTGACTATGTTTTTTCAACCTGATGAATGTATCATGTTTTTATAGTTTGTTAGTCACCAAAGTGGCCAAACTAGAGAAATTAATGTTTACACATATAATATTTATGATGACTTGACATATGTGAATTAGTACAATTCATTATTTATTGGCATATTCCAAGAAAACTAGTTCTGGTTTTCAACCTGATGCATGTATTATGTTTTTATAATTTGTTAGTCACCAAAGTGGCCAAACTAAAATGTATAAAATTATTCACATGCATAAAATTTTATGATATTATGTGTGCTTTGTACTTATATAGTTTGTTAGTCACCAAAATGACCACATTAGAGAAATTAACGTGTACACATATCATGTTTATGATCACTTGATGCATGTATTATGTTTCTATAGTTTGTTAGTCACCAAAGTAATCAAACTAAAATGTATAAAATTATTCACATGCACAAAATTTTGTGATATTATGTGTGATTTGTATTTATATAGTTCGTTAGTCACCAAAGTGGCCAGACTAGATAAATTAACGTCTACACATATCATGTTTATGATCACTTGATGCATATATTATGTTTATATAGTTTGTTAGTCACAAAAGTGGTCAAACTAAAATGTTTAAAATCAAAAAAATTTATGCAATTATGTGTGCATTTGTATTCATATAGTTTGTTAGTCACCAAAGTGGCCAAACTAGTATGGTTAAGAAAAATATGCACTCATAAAATTGTCATTTATCTATGAAGGTTAATTAAATGCCTATATTAAAAAATAAATAGAAAATTGACTTTCACTATTGCTAGAACTTAAAATATTTACCCAAAGGCGAATCTATATTCTACGAATAGTGAAAAATTATGAGGTAACTTAGTATTTTCAATCAAACATATATTGTATATCCAAAGATGTCGTATATGTTTGGTTAAAATTATTTAATTGCCTATTAAAAATTTTAAAAAATGACATTTAAATTATGGTAGTATGTCGCAGTATCTAGCCAAAGGAGAATTACAATGTAATTTTATCGTTTTACTAAATTTACATTTTTTTTATATGTGAGCATGTATACCTATTTGCAGTTATTCCTTTTCATTCACATGTTTTGTCTGTTACTGTATTCAATGTATTGAACTTCTCTAAATGTCCTGAATAAGTCCATTTCCACTTAGGTGTGATGGATTTTGACTTGGCTCTGCTGAATGACAAACCAACTGCCTTTACTGATAAGAACAGTGATGATGAGAAGTCCAGATTGAGTCTTATGTTCATGCAAATGATTGTTGCTAATAATATTAAGATTACTATTCCATAAACAGAAAGTGTCAGAAATACCTGAAGTTTGTGGAAGAATATTTTCATTCTGCTGATAAGTCTCTCGCTGGTACACTAATGACTGAACTCACGACAATAAAGTTTGATGGGTCGTGCAGTACGCGAAATCATATCATCGATATGACTAACATATCAGCAAGACTTTTAACCTTGGGGATGGAAGTGGATGACACCTTCTTGGTTCAGTTTATTTTGAATTCATTGCCTCTTGCGTATGGACCATTCTAAATTAACTATAGCACTATTAAGGATAAGTGGAATGTTAGTGAATGGTCCAGGTATGCTTACTCAAGAGGAGTCAAGACTTAAGAAAAAATGATGTCATTCTATTAATCTCGTGGGTCAAGGAACTGGTAGAGGACTTAAAGTGATGGCCAATAAGTTTAAGAAAAAGAAAACACCTGCTAAAGTTCCACATGATGCTCCTAAGAAACTCAAGGCTAATGTGTGCTGTTTTTGTAAAAAGGAATGACACTATAAAAAAGATTGCCTGAAGCGTAAAGCGTGATTTGAAAAGAAAAGTACATTTAGTGCTTTTGTATGTTTCAAATAAAATTTAGTAGAAGTTTTAATAATACTTGGTGGCTTGATTCTGGTGCAACTACTCATGTATCCACTACAAATCCAAATAAGGATTTATTGTTCATGGAAAATCACATTGAAGGCATAAGGACATATATACTGATCTTGGAGACTGAACATCACATTGATCTATTACTGACTCTTTATGTTCCTTTAGTTTCTAGGAATTTGATTTCTCTTTCAAGACTTGATATTTTTGAATTTGATTTTAAGTTTGGACATGGATGTTTCAATTTATATAAGAAAGCTACTTTTTATGGTTCTAGTGTTCTTATTGATGTCTTACATAGATTGAAACTCGATATAGTTTTTCTAAATCTCTGCTTACTATTCATCAGAATGTTTGAATTAAACGTAGTTCACTAAATGAAAGTTCTGCTTATTTGTGGCATAAATGTTTGTGTCATGTATCCAAAGAAAGATTAAAAATATTAGTAAAGAATGAGATTCTCCCGAATCTAAATTTTATTGATCTTGATATATGTTTGGATTACATAAAGGAAAACAAGCCAAGCATACCAAGAAAGGTGCCACAAGGAGCATTCAACTTCTTGAAATTATACACACTAATATTGATGGACCGTTTGATGTTCCATCTTTAGGTGGAGAAAAATATTTTATCACTTTTATCAGTGACTTTTCATGTTATAGATTTATCTATTTGTTGAACGAAATATCTCAAGCAGCAGACGCTCTCAAAGTGTACGTTAATGAGGTTGGAAAATAATACGATAGGAAATGAAAAATCATTAGGTTAGATAGAGATGGTGAATATTATGGAAAGTATAACGAATCAGAATAATGTCCACATAAATCTGCAAAATTTCTTGAGAATGATGAAGTTAGTGGAGTGTTGAACGACAAAGTGTGGAAATTAATAAGGTAATTGTTAATATTTTATTGCCCATTAATGTACCTACTTCCGCACCAATCACCAATGTTGTTCCTCTTGTTGAAGAACACTTAACAATATTGAACAACATTTGGGTAAAACACTTCAAGAAGGAACTAACTCACAAGTATCTGATGTAAATGAACCACAAACAATGTCATTAAGAAAATCGGCCATTGAAAGCACTGAGTCTGATAATAAATTGATGCCATGAATGAAGAGTTAAAATCTATGGAATACAAAAAAGTATAGGATCTTATTCAATTACCAGAAAATTCCAAAAGATTCGGATGTAGATGGGTCTTCAAGACCAAACACGTTTCTAATGGTAATATTGAACGATATAAAATCAGACTTGTTGCCAAGGAATACACTAAAAAAGGAGGCATTTATTATAAAGAGATCTTTTCACCGGTTTCAAAGAAAGACTCATTGAGAATTTTTTTGGCTTTGGTATCTCATTATGATTTAGAGTTACATCAAATGAATGTGAAAACTGTCTTTCTTAATGGAGATCTCGAAGAGGATGTTTATATGGACCAATTAGAGGGTTTCGAAATCAAAGGAAAAGATCAAATGGTGTGTAAGCTAAAGAAGTCAATATATGGACTCTAACAAACTTCACGATAATGGTATAGAAAGTTAAATGATACCATAACATCTTTTGGATTTAAGGAGATTACCGTTGATTGGTGTATACACCAAAAGATGAGTCTGAGTAAGTTTACATTACTAGTCCTGTATGTTGATGACATTTTACTTGTTGCTAATGATTTAGACATATTGCGTGAGATGAAAGACTTTCTCTCTCTGAACTTTGAAATGAAAGATATGGGTGAGGCACCCTATGTGATACGGATAGAAATCTTCCATGATAGATCACAAGGATCATTGGAACTGCCTATATCAAAAGAGTTCTAGAGAGATTTAACATGAACATTTGTTCAGCAAGAATAGTTGATACGCTCAAATTTACTTCTCAAATAAGAAGTAAAGCGGTCGTATCAAGTAAAGAACCCAACTAATGAGGTTGAGGTCGATCCCACAAGGAAAATAGTTCAGACTTAACTTTATTCTGTTATTACTATTATTTAGCCAACTATTTTCCGAGAAAACAAAAGACAAAAAGGAGGTTTTATTTCTAAATTAATGAAACTGATTAACTAAATAAAAATGAACAACTAACAGATTCAGCTTTCGGAGTTAAATCAACTTATAAAAGTAACTAGGGCTTAAGTGTTCCCCACAGGTTCCTAACTTGGTAAATCTAACTATAACAATTCTATCCTAATATATTGCATGTAAAGTGATAAGTTATGTATCTCTAAATCCTTGGTCCGGCATCTAGAGAATTTCACTCCGCACCTTGGTCCGGCTACGTGTGTTGCTATACTAACCCTTATCTTTACCTCATATTAAACATCGTATTCGGTATTTGACTAAGTTATTAACTCGTACCAACCAATACTAGCCTATTAGATAGTCTACACTAAATCTATGTTGATAATTCTTTTCCTATTATCTACCTCCTTGGTCCGGCAAGTAGCATTAAGGCGAGTTCTAACGTTGTCCATCCGTTAAAAAGACTTCTACACGAAAGAATTATCAATACATGCAAGACACCACTCTAGAATTGTTATTTAAGTTAGATTTTTACCTTGTTATTCACCCATGGTTCCCACAACCCTAGCTATGAGGTTTAGTTACCCATGTTCATAATTACACAATTCATATTGTTAATGGAAGAATTCATGCACTTACTTTTATGAAAACGAATAGTTTCCCAGAATTTAACTTGAATAATCAACAAAATCACCAACAATCAATTCCCGAAAAAGTATCTTAATTCCCAAAATCGAGAGTTCAATACTATAATAGAAGAACTAAAAACTAAAAATTATCCAGAAAGTCTAACCCCAAAAACGAGGTTTTTCCAACTATTTATAATAAAAACAAAATCTAATCAAATAAGGATTCTATTTACTAAAAATCTGTCCAAACGCGTCTGGGTCGACGGACCACGTGACGGACCGTCATGGACACGACGGACCGTCATAGCCTCCGTCGTCCCATACTTCACACATTCTTCTATTGCTTTCTTCAATCCCCTCGACGGACAGGTATGACGGACCGTTTCAAGCACGACGGTCCGTCGAGGGTCTTCGTTCCAAAATACTTGAACTTCTTGGAATTTGGGTACTGGGACTACTTCTCTGATCATCACGACGAACAAGCAGGACGGACCGTCGTGGCTATGACGGTCCATCATGGACTTCCGTAATCCCACACTTGGTCAGACTTCCCCATTTTCCTTCAGCAACTTCTCCCTTCACTACGATGCCACCTACGGACCGTCACAGCCTCGACGGACCGTCATGGATTCCGTAGGTGGTCTTTTCTGCATTTCTTTCTCAAAAACTCCCGCGTTCATCCTTGGACAGATTTTCTGCAAACAAAGAGAAACTTACATAAAAATCAACACAAAAAGGCTTTCGACACACACTAAACTTAAGGAAAAAGCATTAGAAATACCGCGAAACCACGGTACATCAACACCCTCAACTTAAATTCGTTGTTTGTCCTCAAGCGACGCACTCTGACTCACTACAAAATCTTTGTACAAAAGTATCCATATTTTAACTTCCGCAATCATTTGGCTATCAATCCCGATTATTCTCATTATGTTCATGCATGGTATCACTATTAGGCATTGACTTGTGTAGACTCAAACCATGACCCAGACTCACTACGCAATGATACCTATCCTCTTCAATTTCTCACCGAGATGCTAATATTTCTAGTATTGCAACTCCTGTCCTCACTTCAAATAACATCCTCATTTTTCACACAATGATTTTAGTTTGAGTATAAGGATCACTTTTCGACACTCACTCTCAGAACAAATTCATAACTCATTTATACATATTGCCATAGGCTTGCCCTTATTTTCACTACTTCAAGTTTGCCATACAACTCTTAGGATCACAATAGGACTTTTTTAGATTGTAACATAGGCTCAGGGTCAGGTAGGGTGTATTTAGGTATACTTTAGTGACTTGTTGCCCTCCTTGACATATCGGCTAAGCTAACCACCTTGTTATCATTTTATTTCACCCTATTACTCAATTTTGTTTTCACTTTGCTGTTTTCTCTTTCTTATCCTTATGTGTAAGTGACTTTTCTCTTTTCTTGTGTTTATTTTGCTTTTTATTCATATATATATATATATATATATATATATATATATATATATATATATATATATATATATATATATATATATATATATATATATATTTTTAGTCACTTCTGTTTTATTCTTTCTTTCTCTTCATTCTTTCAACCCCACTTTCCGGGGTTTTCCTTATAACAGCCACCCTCAACTCATGATTTTGCCATGAGTCAAGGTTCACAATACCCATGGTTGGGTCAGGGACAAAACAAGGTTGCTTTCTGCATTAGCCACCCTCAACTTATGCTTTTGGCATAAACTGAGGTGCACATGTCCAAGGAGGGACCAGGGCCAACACATTGTTCCCAGAGAAGATCATTTGGGGTGAAAAAGAAAGGTCTATTTTAAGCTCAATTCATTTGGATCAAAAAGGGATTAACTTCATTTGGTTTTCTGTTATTTTTAGGCTCAAGATTGACTATTTCGAACAAGGGCCTATGATCCTTTCCTAATTGATTGTTTTGACTCACTTTTAGCAGGACTAACCAGGCAAGTTCTAGCTCAGTATTCATGGTGGACATTCGAATTCACCTCACACTCACTTGACATTCCTTGCATTCCTAGATTATTAGACACCTAGTTCAAGTCTTAGATTCAGGATCATGCAGTAGTGTATCTTTATTTCATGTTTCAAACCACACAATTATCACTTACTATGCCTAGTCATGCATCATTTTGATTATCGAGATATCATATTTATTTTAGCCATCATGCTTCAGATTTATACTATGTACATAAGATATAACATGCCGGTTCAACAATAAAAGTAATCAGTCTCTTGGGGAAAAAGAACACAGGCAAGAAAACCCCAAAAGAGGATCGTGAACTTGGGCTACTCAGAATTCACCCAAGTACTCACGTTCCATTTACCCCACCCCCAACAAAAAGATATGCAATTGTCCCCAATGCATAGAAAAGCTAAACTACTCGAAAGGTAAGTGAAGTAAACCTGAGGCGCTAAGCGCCGGCGATCAGCAAGCTGGTTGGTCTGGTTCACCGGAACCAACACCCTGCGTAGTCTGGACATCCTCAGTAATGTCCTCAGCATCAACTGCACCATCAGTAGTGCCTCCCACAGAATCGACAATTTTGGAGCTAGACGCCCCGGCAGCTAACTCTACAACCCTCAGCTTACGGGCCTCCTCAGCAGCAATCGAGGCTCTCCTCGCAGCCTCCATCTCACGGCGCTCCTTCTTCCTCGCCCTAGCCTCATCCTCCTCTCGACCCTGCGTCTCTTGGCATGCTCTCGTGGGGGAGGTAGTGGAACATCAGAAGTGGCAAAAAGAGCAGCCATCACTGTGTCATCAGCAGGCTCTGCAGAAGGGGCCTCAGACTCAGGTACCCTCGCCTCTAGGATCGTATCAAGATCATCCCGCAGACTCTCAACCGCAGCCTGAAGGGTCGACATGTCCGCCGGAGGTGCTGGTTGGGCTAGCACTCGCAACTCAAAAGCGTCTAACCGCTGATGTACTTCTGCGATCTTCCTCTCTGTATGCTGTGCCATCTTGCGCTCCATGCGCTCCTCTGCCTCAGCAATAGTCCTATGCATCCAAGGCTGGATGTGATGCAGAAGTGTAGCCATCTGTGCCTCGAGTTTCTGGACCCTAGCAAGTGGGACCAGAGTGGCGGAAGGAGCCGAGCGAGAGGAGCTCGGGGCAGTGCTACTACCCGGGATAGACTCGACCGGGGTAGTGTCAGTGTGTGCAGAAACAGCCTAGGAAGCCTCATGAGCATGCTCTATGGTATCGGCCAGGTTCTCACCGAGTGGGACCACCTCTGGGCGGGGCCCTCTGCATGGGGCCAACTCACTGGCCTCATCCCTGATGAGGCCGATGTCAACATTTCCTTGCGGGGTCCTGAGCTGGTCAATGTGCCAAATGGGCACACCTGCAGATCTGCACAAAGAGAAAATCATGCAAGGAAAAGGGTAAGTGGTGGTGATCTTGAAAGCCCTCTCATGCATGACCTCTTGGAGAAGCCAAGCGAAATCGACCTCGAACCCTGCCATCATGGCGGCCATCAGAACAGCACGATCCCATGTGACTATATTATCAGCAGCAGTGGGGGAGAGACAATGGCGGACTATCAACCAAAGAAACTTGGCCGTAAAGGTCAAGTTGGCCTTCCTGATGGCTCCATTCGGCTTCATCACCCAATCCGCAGCCTCTCCATCAATAGACAAGTGCTGGGCCATCCACCTCTTGGTGGTCTCTCTCAGCGAAGGCTCGCGTAAGAACTGGCCTTCTTTAACAATTTGCCACCGATAGTCGAACTCGGCGGTGAGAGGTGTCCTGGTGATGTCAACATCCGTGCTGTACAGATATCGGCGGATGGCTGGTAGAGAGATGTCAACCTATATGCCGCGTACTCGGACGTGCTCAAGTGGGGCCTATTTGGCCGGGGCAGACCGCCTATCAATCTGTGATCGGAGAGTGGCCACATAAGAGGCATAGAACTCTCGGACTAACTCCTCACTGTAGCGGCCCAAAGAACGAGCCATCCACTCCAGCCGGTGTCTGGTGAAAAGAGTGTGAATATCTGGCATGGTGGGGAGACTTCCCGTGAGGACCCGCCTCTCCAATGTAAGGGTCCGTGTCATGACGCCTTTGTCATTGAGAACCTTGGCATCTAAGTATACTTTGTACTGCCCGTCGACACACCACCGGTTGGGCTGATCGGTGACAGGGGCAGGGACTCCAGTTGGTGAGCCAGGGGTGGAGTCAGTGCTGTCAGCCTCATCATCCGAGGTAGACTGTGTAGCTGTGGCGGGGGCAGAGGCTTCTGCGGACCCGAAGGCTTTCTCTGACCACGAAACTCCTAAGGAGCCAGATGCTCCTTCGTCTTGGGCAGCTGACCCAGAAGGTGTGCCGGTCAGTGTGCGCTCCTCATCAGACTGGGAGGCAGTGACTACGCCGGGCGCCACCTTCTTGGGCGTGGCTCTCGGTACACGTGGAGCTCGTGCTGTAGTAGCAGTGCCTGAGGGCACGTACTCTGGATCATGCTCATCATCAGAGCCTATCACCAATCGGGCAGACGGGGCGACAGATTTAGAATGCCCACGTGCGTAAACGCGATCTTGTTTAGGTGCCATGAGAGGTAGTACCTGTAACGAATCAGCATTAGTACTAGAAGGATGAAACATAACAAGAAAAAAATGAGACAATAATACACAGAAATTCAAACCAGTGATAACAGCTTTGAAGTAGCAGTAAAGCACGACGGACTTGGTGACGGCCCGTCGTGCGTATGACGGACCGTCCTGTGGTCCGTCATGTAATACTTAGCAATAAAAAGTATCAGAAGGAAGGTCTCTGACTGATACGACTGTTGTTCAGGATGGGCCGTCGTGGGTATGACGGGCCGTCAAATGTGTCCGTCAGTGGACACTTAGTAAAAGTGTGGAGACCCTTAAGACAGGGGTCTCTGACCGATACGATGGTTGTGCAGGACGGACCGTCGTGGGTATGACGGTCCATCACATGTGTCCGTCAGTGGACACTTAGTAAAAGTGTGGAGACCCTTAGGACAGGGGTCTCTGACCGTCACGGCGGTTATGCAGAACGGACCATCGTGGGTATGACGGTCCGTCACATGTGTCCGTCAGTGGACACTTAGAAAAAGTGTTGAGACCCTTAGGACAGGGGTCTCTGACCATCACGATGGTTGTGCAGGACGGACCGTCGTGGGTACGACGGTCCATCATCGGGTTTTCGTGCTGTCATTCAGAGACAGAACTGGGGATGCCATATTCACCCCATGTGATTCATACCTAAAGACCCAACATTTATCTAATGCTTTTTAACCTAAATACCTATCAAATTTACAAGTCTAAAGCCATAATTACTTTAATTTTATCCAGGCATTTTGTAGAGTTAATAACCTAAGTTAGACAATATCTATTCAAAGAGCAAAGGCCCATATGCTAACAGTAAAGAAAAAAAAAACTAAAAAGAAAGAAGAGTAAATTGGTAGAGTTTCAGAAACACATACCTTGGAAGAAGAGAAAACAATACGAAAGTGATGGCACCCAATCGAGAAAACTGAGAAGCATAGCAGCAGACTCCGACCAAGAAGGGAGATTTGGGATGGAAAATGGGAGAATATGGGGAATTTGGGAAGAGAAAGAAGTTGAAAGGGGAAGAAATGGGGGAAAGAGGGAAAGAAAAACTGATTAATGAAGGGGTGGGGGTTTAAAACGTTTAAAAACTTTTAAAATACTTTAGCCGGGTCGGGTCGGGTAGCCGGGTAATGAAGTAACGAAACCCCGATGACGGTCCGTCGAAGATATGATGGTCCGTCATGGGGTCCGTCGCATGTGCCCTAATTCTAAAAAAACTAAAGAGCGTACTTGGCACGACGGAGTCATGCGACGGTCCGTCACAGGCGTGACGGTCCGTCGATGTATCCGTCAGTGAATGTGGCAGAGTAATTTTTCTGCAGAACTTCCTGGAAATGTGCTACCTGAAAATTTATAACCCATTAATAGAAAATTCTACCGTTACTGGAAAGAAAAAAACTATAAAGTGGTTAGATGATAAATATTGGGTTGCCTCCCAACCAGCGCCTGATTTAACGTCGCGGCACGACTGAGGACACTCGATTACTCAGACTTCATCAAGATGATATGCCTCAATCACCTCATTCGCCGATTCCGCATGACCTATATAGATTTTGAGACGTTGTCCGTTCACCTTAAACCGCACACCTTCCTTGTTCTCCAACTCAACCGCTCCATGAGGGAATAGTTGGGTGATCAAGTAAGGGCCAGTCCATTTGGACTTTAGCTTGCCTGGAAATAAGCGCAATCTAGAGTTGAATAAAAGCACCGAATCCCCAATCATAAACTCTCGTTTCTCGATTTTTAGGTCATGGTACTTCTTCATCTTTTCTTTGTAGAGGGCTGAGCTTTCATAAGCCTTTAGGCGAAATTCATCAAGTTCATTTAACCCATTTAATCGTTGTTCTGCAGCTTCGTTCCAGTCCATTTTTAACTTCTTCATAGCCCACATGGCTTTATGCTCTAATTCAACCGGAAGATGACATGCTTTCCCATATACTAGTTGGTATGGGGACATACCTATGGGAGTCTTATACGCTGTCCGGTAAGCCCAAAGAGCATCATCAAGCCTCCTTGACCAATCTGTTCTACTAGCGTTCACTGTTTTTGACAAAATCTGTTTGATCTCCCTATTTGATACTTCAACTTGCCCACTAGTTTGAGGATTGTAAGGAGTGGCCACATTATGGCGAACCCCATATTTCTCCAATAATCCCTTGAACAATTTGTTACAAAAGTGGGATCCCCCATCACTAATAATTGCCCGTGGGGTACCAAATCGAGAGAATATATTCTTTTTCAAGAATGCAGTGACACTCTTCCCCTCATTGTTTGCGAGGGCGATGGCTTCCACCCACTTAGATACATAATCAACTGCTACTAAAATATACTTCATTCCATGAGAACTCACAAACGGACCCATAAAGTCAATACCCCAAACATCAAATAACTCAATCACAAGAATGGGGTTTAGAGGGAGCTCTTGCTTTCTTGAAATGCCGCCATCTCTTTGGCATCTATCACATGCTTTGGTGAACTCATGAGCATCTTGATGAATAGTTGGCCAATAGTAACCACATTGTAAGATCTTATGAGCAGTCCGGACACCACTATGATGTCCACCAAAGGGTGATGAATGGCATGCCTCTAAAACACTCAACATCTCAACTTCTGGCACACAACGCCGAATGAGCCCATCAGCACAGCTCCTGTATAAGTATGGTTCATCCCAAAAGAACTTCTTCACATCATACATGAACTTTTTCCTTTGATGAAAAGACAAGTCCGATGGAACAATATCACTAGCTAAGTAGTTCGCAAAATCTGCGAACCATGGAATCAGGTCTTGTGAGGCAGCCAATACATGCTCATCGGGGAACGTGTCATCAATATCAGTCTTATCCCCCAACTCTCTCATAGCTTCATCTTCTAAACGGGACAAGTGATCAGCAACTTGATTTTCGGTCCCTTTTCTATCCCTTACCTCAAAGTCAAATTCTTGCAGTAGTAATACCCAACGAATTAACCTCGATTTTGCATCCTTCTTTGCCATCAAATATCTCAGGGCTGAATGGTCAGTATGCACTGTAACTCTAGTACCTAGCAAATAGGAGCGAAATTTTTCAAAAGCAAATACTACTGCAAGGAGCTCTTGTTCAGTTACTGTATAGTTCTTCTGAGCTTCATTGAGGGCTTTACTAGCATAGTAAATGGGATGAAGGATTTTGTCCATTCTTTGTCCCAATACCACACCAAGGGCAACCCACTCGCATCACACATCACCTCAAATGGACTGCTCCAATCCGGAGAAATAATGATAGGTGCTGATACCAATTTTTCTTTTAGATCGCCGAATGCTTTAAGACAGGATTCATCAAAATAAAATTTACAATCTTTCTCCAGCAGTTTGCACAATGGATGTGCAATTTTTGAGAAATCTTTGATGAATCTCCTGTAAAAACCTGCATGTCCAAGAAAGCTTCTCACACCTTTTATAGAGATAGGTGGAGGAAGTCTCTCTATCACCTCGACTTTGGCTCGATCAACTTCTATGCCCTTTTCTGAAATACGATGGCCCAAAACAATACCTTCTTTGACCATGAAGTGACATTTTTCCCAATTGAGTACTAAATTGCAGTCTTCACATCTCTTAAGAACCTCAGATAAATGGCTCAAACATCGCTCGAATGATTCACCAACCACAGAAAAATCATCCATAAAAACCTCAATAGTATCTTCTACCATGTCGGAGAATATTGACATCATACATCTCTGAAATGTGGCGGGTGCATTGCACAACCCAAACGGCATTCTCTTGAACGCAAAGGTCCCATATGGACAAGTAAAAGTGGTCTTCTCTTGATCTTCTGGTGCAATAGAAATCTGATTATACCCTGAATAACCATCAAGAAAACAGTACCACCCTTTTCCAGCGAGTCTATCCAACATCTGATCCATGAAGGGCATGGGAAAATGGTCTTTTTCGGTCCATGCATTTAATTTCCGGTAATCCATACACACCCTCCATCCAGTCACCGGCGTCATTGGAACAAGTTAATTTTTTTCATTGGGGACCACAGTCATTCCCCCTTTCTTAGGTACACACTGAACAGGGCAGACCCAACTACTATCGGCGATTGGATATATTACTCCAGCATCCAACCATTTTATGATTTCCTTCTTCACGACCTCTTGCATATGTGGATTTAAGCGTCTCTGGTGCTCAATACTTGGCTTATGATCGGGCATGAGTTGGATTTTATGAGAACAAATACCAGGAGGGATCCCAATAATGTCCGCAATGGTCCACCCAATAGCTCTTTTGAACCTTTTTAGCACTTTGACCAAACTCTCAACTTGTTGTTCATTCAGATCTGATGCAATGATTACCAGCAATGTGTCACCGTTTCCTAAGAATTCATACCTGAGGTGAGGTGGGAGAGCTTTTAGTTCTAGCTTTGGAGCCTCCTCTATGGATGGTTTAGTGGGTGGAGACTCGCGATTCTTCATGTCTACCTCATATTTCTTCGGTTTAAACCGAACATTACCACGATCAAGAGCAGCGACTAATGACCCATATTCTTCAATGCATTCATTATCAAAATTCATTATCACTGCCGCCAGTGCTTCTACACCTAGCCGTTCTTCTATTTGTGTCGCGGGTGATTCACCAACTTTGTAGGATATGGCAGATACCGATTGGAGCTCACCACTCTGCCGCATGGACCTACAAATGTTGAAAGTCACTTCTTCATTGTTCAACCGAAATTTCATCTGCCCCTTTTCCATATCAACTAAAGCTCTACCCGTAGCAAGGAATGACCTCCCAAGAATAATAGGCACCTCAAAATCGACTTCACAATCAAGAATAACAAAATCTGCCGGAAATATGAACGACTCCACTTTTACTAGCACATCATGGAGTATCCCTATAGGCCTTTTTACTGTTCTATCGGCCATCAGTAGCCGCATCGCAGTGGGCTTTGGATCACCCAAACCCAACTTCTTGTAAATCGAGAGGGGCATGAGATTTATGCTTGCCCCCAGATCACATAATGCTTTCGCAAAATATAATAACCCGATTGTACAAGGAATAGTGAATGCACCCGGATCTTCTTTCTTTTGCACTAAAGACCTTGTAGCAATAGCACTATAATGCTGCATTCTGTCATCATCCTCAAAAGTGACCGATCTTTTCTTTGTAACCAAATCTTTCATAAACTTGGCATAACCGGGCATTTGTTCAAGAGCTTCTACCAAAGGGACATTGATAGAAAGTTTCTTCAACATTGTTATAAAAAGCCTATATTTACCATCCTCGGTCTTTTTCACTAATCTTTGAGGAAAGGGGGGTGGTCTAGGCATGGGAGTTACCTTTTTAGGCGTTTCAGTATCTTTTTCAGTGTTATCTTCTACTTCATCACTAACCTCTATCACTTTGTCATTATCTCTCATCACCTTTTCCACAATAGACGGCATCGGTGGGTCAATAGTTTGTTTACCCCCACGAGTAGTAATTGCCATACAGTGTCCATCATTTTTTGGATTTTGGACAGTGTTGCTAGGAAGAGTGCCCGATTGCCGTGTGTTCACAGTTGCAGATAATTGAGCCATTTGCAATTCAAGCTGCTTAATTGATATGGCATGTGTATCGACTTTCTGTCCAATACCCGCTACATCACTCCTTAACTCTTTGGTGTGCTCATCACTAGCATCGAACCTCCTCCTCATCTTGTGAAACATATCCTCAACTCGCGCCATACTACCTCCACCATCCCTAGGAGCAACTTCACGATTTTGAGGAGGAACATAGGGCCCACTCCTATCATTTTTGTTACCATCGTTACCCCTGTTGAAGTTATTGTCGCGGTTGTAATTTCCATCACGGACATAATTACCCTCACGGTTGTAGTTACCATAGTTCCGACCTTGATTCCCTTGACCTTGGCGCCAATTCTCCTGATTGGAGCCTTGGGCATTCGGTCGGAAACCCCCCGTCTGATCATTTACTGCATAGGAATCTTCCTCATAATAATATTCATCAGTTGGTGGTGGTGGTTTAGACAAGTAGTTCACTGCGTTTATCTTTTCTGCACCCCCAGTGACATGTTTTAACACCAACCCAAGCTCAGTTCTCATCTGTGTCATCTCTTCACGAATCTCATCTGTGGCTGGGTTGTGTGTAGATTACACTGCAAAAGTATTTCTCCCAGTATCTGGTTTCCTAGTACTCCATGCTTTATTATTCCGGGAGATTTTCTCTAATTTTTTGGCAATTTCAGCATAAGGACACTCCCCATAAGAACCACCTGCTATAGTATCCAATACCGCTTTATTATTATCATCCTGTCCCCGGTAGAAATATTCTTTCAGTGACTCATCATCTATGCGGTGATTGGGGACACTTCTAAAAAATAAAGTGAACCTAATCCCAAGAACTGCTAACTGACTCTCCTGGTAGTGCCACAAAGTTGTTCACTCTGTCTTTGTGATTTAGTTTCTTGGAGACCGGGTAGTAACGTGCTAAGAAAACGTCCCTTAGTTGGTTCCAAGTGAAAATTAAGTTATAAGAGAGCTCAGTGAACCAAATAGCAGCCTCTCCCGTCAGTGAGAGGGGAAATACTCTTAGCCCTATTACATCAAAATTCAAATCAGGCCTCCCTACACAGCTTTTACACACTGCCCTCACCTTAGCTATATGGGCATGTGGGTCCTCAGACGGTAATCCTGAAAACAAACCTCTAGCCGTGAGCATTTGCATTAGACTACTAGTGACTACAAAGGTGTGACCTTCTGGTAGAGGGGGCAAGACAAGTGGCCCATCAGAATCTGCAATATTATCATAACCTCTGTAGTATTCTTGAGGACGTGGAGCAGGATTTTGTCCCCTTTGTGCACCTTGACCAGGATTCTCAGGTAATAATCGACCATGAGCATCAACCGGAGCTGGGATGTTCTGGTTTGGATCATCATCATTTATACCCAAATTTCGATTCATATTGCGTAGTGTACGCTCTAACTCGTGATCGTAGGGAAACAAGGGTTCTCTTTCTCTCTGTGTATTTGGCATACAAGGACGTTATTTCTGAGAAAAAATCTAAAACAACGGAAAAAGTAAAATCAGGAAAATATTGACTAAACTTTAGTCATAAGTTTAAGTTAATCTAAAAGCTACTTTCCCCGGCAGCGGCGCCAAAATTTGATACGCTCAAATTTACTTCTCAAATAAGAAGTAAAGCGGTCGTATCAAGTAAAGAACCCAACTAATGAGGTTGAGGTTGATCCCACAAGGAAAATAGTTCAGACTTAACTTTATTCTATTATTACTATTATTTAGCCAACTATTTTCCGAGAAAACAAAAGACAAAAAGGGGGTTTTATTTCTAAATTAATGAAACTGATTAACTAAATAAAAATGAACAACTAACAGATTCAGCTTTCGGAGTTAAATCAACTTATAAAAGTAACTAGGGCTTAAGTGTTCCCCACAGGTTCCTAACTTGGTAAATCTAACTATAACAATTCTATCCTAATATCTTGCATGTAAAGTGATAAGTTATGTATCTCTAAATCCTTGGTCCGGCATCTAGAGAATTTCACTCCGCACCTTGGTCCGGCTACGTGTGTTGCTATACTAACCCTTATCTTTACCTCATATTAAACATCGTATTCGGTATTTGACTAAGTTATTAACTCGTACCAACCAATACTAGCCTATTAGATAGTCTACACTAAATCTATGTTGATAATTCTTTTCCTATTATCTACCTCCTTGGTCCGGCAAGTAGCATTAAGGCGAGTTCTAACGTTGGCCATCCGTTAAAAAGACTTCTACACGAAAGAATTATCAATACATGCAAGACACCACTCTAGAATTGTTATTTAAGTTAGATTTTTACCTTGTTATTCACCCATGGTTCCCACAACCCTAGCTATGAGGTTTAGTTACCCATGTTCATAATTACACAATTCATATTGTTAATGGAAGAATTCATGCACTTACTTTTATGAAAACGAATAGTTTCCCAGAATTTAACTTGAATAATCAACAAAATCTCCAACAATCAATTCCCGAAAAAGTATCTTAATTCCCAAAATCGAGAGTTCAATACTATAATAGAAGAACTAAAAACTAAAAATTATCCAGAAAGTCTAACCCCAAAAACGAGGTTTTTCCAACTATTTATAATAAAAACAAAATCTAATCAAATAAGGATTCTATTTACTAAAAATCTGTCCAAACGCGTCTGGGTCGACGGACCACGTGACGGACCGTCATGGACACGACGGACCGTCATAGCCTCCGTCGTCCCATACTTCACACATTCTTCTGTTGCTTTCTTCAATCCCCTCGACGGACAGGTATGACGGACCGTTTCAAGCACGACGGTCCGTCGAGGGTCTTCGTTCCAAAATACTTGAACTTCTTGGAATTTGGGTACTGGGACTACTTCTCTGATCATCACGACGAACAAGCAGGACGGACCGTCGTGGCTATGACGGTCCGTCATGGACTTCCGTAATCCCACACTTGGTCAGACTTCCCCATTTTCCTTCAGCAACTTCTCCCTTCACTACGATGCCACCTACGGACCGTCACAGCCTCGACGGACCGTCATGGATTCCGTAGGTGGTCTTTTCTGCATTTCTTTCTCAAAAACTCCCGCGTTCATCTTTGGACAGATTTTCTGCAAACAAAGAGAAACTTACATAAAAATCAACACAAAAAGGCTTTCGACACACACTAAACTTAAGGAAAAAGCATTAGAAATACCGCGAAACCACGGTACATCAATAGTTCCTATTAAAAAAGGAACAAGTTTAATCTCATGCTATGCCTAAAAAATAATGTAGAACTAAAGGAAATGGTTTCAATTCCTTAATCTTCTATTGCTGGAAGTTTGATGTATGTTCAAACTTGCGCAAGATCGTATGTTAGCTTTGTGATCGAAATGCTAAGAAGATATCAAAATATCCCTGGAATTGATAACTGAAAAGTTGCAAAGAAAGTTTATGACATGTTATCAAGCCACAATTCATACATTATGGCTACGGAACTTTATTCCAAGACTTGGGGTTGTCAACACCATTACCAAGCCGCTGAAAATTTATTGTGATAATGTTGCAGCAGTGTTCTTCTCCGAAAATGATAAGTACTCCAAATGTGTCAAACATATGGAATAAAAGTACTTTACTATCAAGGAAGAAAACAAAGAGTGTTACTTATTAAAAATATTAGAACTGATCTCGTGATTGCAGATTTGTTAACATGGTCTTACAACCAAAGACATTTAAAGAACATGTTCAAAGAATGGGCCTTGGTTGTACTTATAATTGATACATTCATGAAGTTTTTACACTCTGAGCTCAAATTATGTGTTTCTGATATACATTAATTATCTTGTTTCTCATAATAGTGTACGCATTATTGTTTGAGATATCACAAGATAAGTCTTTATGAGACATTATTGTGGACAGTAATGTTATATGTTTTAATAGCTTATGAACCTAGTATGATAAATTGCTAATGTAGTAGTATATGGAAGGAAGTATGTAGCTTAAACTATATGTGCACTCGTCATAACTCACATTAGTAGTTTGTTATATTGTGGTATGTATGATGGACATTATAGAAGAGATTTATTGTATGCGCAACTAATATTTATTAAATATTAATGATAAATGGTTATTGGTCCAAGTGGGAGAATGTAAGAATTATTATTAATTATTTCTTACTTATGATCCAGGTTTACTTGTAACCCAAGTAATACCATAAATAGTATCTAATAAGGAATAGATCTCGTTCGTACATAGGTTACTTGATGGACGTACCAGATTAATTCGTAACCACTATAATTGGTTCTCCCTCCACCCATTAGGGTTACCACATATTCTCTACAATAATTCCATCGCTGATGGTTGTGGTAACATAAAGTTAGGGTAATGAAGTAGAAATCGATTTACGACTAACGCTTCCGCTTCTCTCTGTGATGATGCCTTCTTCAGGTATGTGCCCTTAACGATCTCTATATAAGATTATCGTGTTTAAGATCCTAACATTATATATTAAAGTATTTAATCTTACAGAAACAACCTAGTTTCTGCAAGCAACATTATTCACAAAGCAAAAGTCATTTCAGAGAAGAACATTACTCGAATTCTATAAGGGACCTGATCAAATTTTGCAGTCTTTTATTGTATTTTGAGTTAGTAAATTGTAATATCTATTCCTATGTTATAAAGAAATATAAATTATTTCCTTTGTAATCTTTGAGGAGTTGAGTTCATGGCCACTATTAGTCAAAGTTGTGTGTTTTGAAGTTTATGTTAACTAGAGGTAGTTGATATAGTGGAGAATAGGGTTATTTCTTTAAGTCTAGTAAAAGAGGCGTTACAAGGGGTGTAGGACTAAGAGTTTAATATTTTGTAATTATTGGAGTCTGTACTCACAAGTTGCTTGAAGTTAGTGAAGTTGCTGATAAATTTTGCAGAACAGGTGTTTCTTACTTTAAGCATTTACTATTCTTCTTTGAGAAAATTATGCGGTTAAGAAAACTTATACTATTTAATTACTCATCATAGCTATAGTTTGATATAATTACCACTCGCGACTAACATTATACATTAATTACGTGGGCTGACTTCGAATTTTCATAATTAGTCACTCTTGTATATGTATAATTCGTCAGAATATACAAATGCATATGTATAATATACAATTATTTAACCTATATACATATACAATTCACCTCTCTCTACTCTTTTCCCTCTCTCGCTCTCCTCTCTCCTCCCTCTCCCAATCTCGCTTGCCTCTCTCCTCCCTCTCCCAATGCCTCTCTCCTCCCTCTCCCAATCTTGCTTGCCGTATATATAAATATATATGTATAATATACAATTATATACATATATAATTTACTTCTCTCCCACTCTCTGCCCTCTCTCGCTCACCTCTCTCAGTCTCGATCGCCTATCTCCTCCCTCTCTCAACCTCTCTTTCCATATATACAAATACATATGTATAATATACAATTATCTAACCAATATACATATATAATTCACCTTTCTCCCACTTTTTCCCCCCTGTCTCTCGCAGTCTCGCTCACATCTCTCCTCCATATAACATGTAGCTACGAATTGTAATTATCAAACTATAGCTAAGTAATTAGGCTATTTTTAAGTGACTATATGTGAAAATTTCCCTTCTTCTTATTATTAATATAGTCAAAGAATTAGGTCTCTTAACTCGTGGTGGACTCATATAAATTAACAGAGTATACCTTCTTTCTCACTCAAGACAACTTATTAAAGGCCGATTTATGCAAATGTTCCTTTTTAGGTCATTATTTAGAATTTATACAATTGCTTAGAAGTTACGCAAAAAATAGCCTTTAAGACCGATAAAATATTAGATTCTTGTTTAAAGTTTACAAATTTTTAGACGGCGGGAAGTATCCAATATTAGCTTCTCCTTATCTTTATCATTATTGAGGAATGGGCCAATATTTCTAGGCAGTAGGCACCGACAATAAATATAATCAGCAAAGAAAACTATGATCATGTGTTTATATATAGTCGATAATAAATTACGTGAATCGACTCATCTAAATATTTAAGTTGTTACAAAGTGCGTATATAATAATTTGAATGCATAAGTACATGGTACTGGACTGTCACGACCCAAAAACCATCGTGATTGGCACCCACAGTTATAACCTGGTGGGAGTTCCCACTACTATCATCCAACTAAAGCATATAATCTAAACTAAGACATTTAAGTTACTGAAGCAAGTTAAGTGACTAAAAACGAAGTTTATGCTTAACTTAACAAGGATCCAATCAACTAAACATTGCGAAAGATAAACCTAGAATCTGAAAGTCAATGTACCAAAACTATTAACAATATCTAAGTCTAAACAAGAGAATGCTAATGAACTCTTCAACTAACTAAGACGAAGGTCTAAGTCCAGAAATGGTGGATATAGACTAAAGAGAAATCCATGGCAGTCCGGAAGATGCAACTCACCCTTGAAGTCGATGCGATAATATCTAGTCTCCTAAGCGAGGTCTGTCAATAGCCGCTTGAAGATCTCCTGTACTCAATAAAAATAAGAGCAAGTGCAGTATCAGTACACAACCACTGTGTAATGGTACGATCACACGGCTATCCCACTAGTGCAATTTAAATAAGTCAAACAAATATTAATCACATGCATATATATCAACAGAAACAACATTATTAACATGACAATTCAACAACACATTTCACATGCTTAACACATCATTTATTCTCTCACGGAATCCAAACCCAAACAATTAGCTTGTTGGAACGTGGCAATTAGATCCCCAAATATTCTGGAACGTGACAATCCGATCCAAAGTTATGCCAGAACGCGGTAAACGATCCCAGTTAGCTTGCCGGAATGTGGCAATCTGATCCCCATTCACACAATCACAATTACATCATAAAAAATACATTTACATCATGATTTTATGGATACATCATTCATCTATCTCAGTTACAACAAGTGTGATCAATATTGCAACATTCATATACATGCAAGTATCACAATGAAACAAGAACATGCATACATCATATAATCCTGAAATCATAACCATCACCTACCTCGAAACAAGCTTGAAACCCTAAGAAATTTGATCCTTCCCTTTCCGGATTTGTGCCACTTGTTCTTGGTCTACAAACAATCTCAATAACACAGGAATCAACAAACAATTGCTAATTATCCAGATTACTAACAATTCTATGAACCTTAGATCAAACTCATGATCTCAACTAATCAAATTAGGGTTAAATTACACCATAGAATCTATAAAGAACCCTCCCCCCCATCAATATTGACCCATCCTATTATGTTCTACGGATCGAAAAGTGAATTTGGGGAGTGAAAAACTTACCTTTAGCCTCGAGAATGGTGAAAAAAGAGTTGGAATAGCCCAGGGGTCGTTCTTTAGATCTAAAAGTCAAAAAGTGTCAAATAAGGTCGTTTAGGAATTTTATTTACGACTTAATTCGCGTTCATCCCGCTACAGCGACACCCATCCCTCTACGGCATCGTTGCAGCGACATAAAGTCCCACTACAGCGGCGTCGTTGCAACGTCATAAAGTCCCACTGCAACGACATTTTTGAACCAGTGAGCTCTCCTAAATAATTCTATAATTTTAAGTCCCGTCTCGTCTGCTACAACAACGCTCATCCCGTTGTAGCGGCGTAATCCCGTTACAACGGCACGATATGAGACATAACCTTTTTTCGAAGAAATTCAATTCCACCTTTTTACAACACACTCCTAACCCACTATGCTTAGAAAAATACCCTTAACGCTAAAATCGATTCCCTGAGATCTACTTATCCAAATTCAATTTTGTGAAGTCGTACATATGCCTCAACGAGTTATCTAACCAATCATGTAATTGAATTCATATTTACTCCACCCAATTGCTACCATATTTCCCTACACTTTGATGACTCCTATTTCCTCCAAATCTGAACAAGATTGGGAAAATTCTAATACTACGAAAATATTTTTCCGGCCTCGATTTTTCCGTCGTTGACATTTCTATAACGACGGAATCCCGTCGTTACATGGACTGATACAATGCAATGTAGTTGTAGCAAAGCATATAAAAGTCTAAATGCCCTTGAAATCATTTTGCTACTTATCTTTGTTGCTTCAATTAGAATTACTACTTCATGACTTCAATATGGTTATTCAAATTTATATACAATTTTTTTTGAGTAATTTGCGATCTGCACTCTTAATGTATGCATTTTTTTGTAACTTACACCTTATTCTATCATTTTTAATAATTAGCACCTAATCTTCTTATTTCTTTGCAAAAGCATAAAAAATCACCCTTTTCCATTATTTACAAAAATAAAATACGGAATTACATATAAAGAAAAATAAAAAAGTGATTTAATTAAAAAATAATAAAAGGAATATATAATAAATGTCATTTGTCGTTTATTTTTCATTAAAATAAAGAACCTTATTCCTTTCTAGTACTCCCTCCGTTTCACAAAGACATGGTTTGACTTGGCACGATATTTAAGAGTATAAAGAAGACTTTTGTATCTTGTGATCCTAAATTAAAGTTAGGTTAAATGTACAAAATTGCCCTTTGATCTTGTGGCCTTAAATATGCCACGTGGAAAGCTGATTATAAAATATTACCAAAAAGAAAGAGGTTATTCTTTTTTAAACAGACTAAGAGCCTGTTTGGCTCAGCTTAAAAGCTGGTCAAACTGACTTAAAAGCTGGTTTTTGACTTATTTAGTTGTTTGGCAATTCTCAAAATAACTTATTTTAAGCCAAAAGTTAAAAGCTGGGATAGGGGTGCTTTTCTTTTTTTAGCTTATAAGCTCTTTTAAGTTGACCAAATTTTTACCCTTTTGCCCTTATTTCTTTTATTTTTATTATTATTATTATTATTATTATTATTATTATAATTATTAGTATATTAATATTTTATTATTATTTATTTTATTACTCTCTATTATTATTATTATTATATATTATTATTATTATTAATATTATTATTATATATTATTATTAGTAGTAGTATTATTAATATTTATTTTATTATTCTTTATTATTATTATTATATATTATATATTATTATATATTATTATTATTATTATTTTCATATTATTTTATTATTATTTATTATTATTATATATTGTTATTATTATTAAATATATTATTATTATTATTAATATTTTATATATTATTATTATTACTTATTTTATTATTATTTATTATTATTATTCTTATTATTATTTTCATATTGTTATCTTATTATTATTATTATTATTATTTATTATTATTATTATTATTATTATTTTATTTATTATTATTATTATTATATATTATTATTGTTATTATTATTATATATTATTATTAATATTTTTTTATTTTTTATTATTATTATTATTATTTATTTTATTATTCTTTATTATTCTTATATATTATTATTAATATTTTATTATTTTATTATTATTATTATTAATATTTTATTATTCTTTATTATTGTTATATATTATATATTATTACTTATTTTATTATTCTTTATTATTTTTATATATTATTATTATTATTATATATTATATATTATATATTATATATTATTATTATTATTATTCTTTTCATATTCTTTTCATATTATTATTATTATTATTATTATTATTATTATTTGTTATTATTATTATTAATATATTATATATTATTATTATTATTATTATTATTATTATTTTTAAATTAATCAACTTTTATCATGTTAATAATTTTTAAGGGTATTTCAGACATTTTGATTAAAAAAGTTGTTTAACAGCACTTATTTGCCAAACAGATCAACAATTTTTTTTTTTAACTTCAGCACTTTTATCCAAACGCATAACTGCTTATTTTATAAATAAGTTTCAGCACTTTCAAAGTACTTTTTAAAAGTTGCTTTTTTTAAGCCCATCCAAACGGGCTCTAAAAAGGAAAGGAGGTCATTCTTGTTGAAACGGAGGGAGTACTTTTTTATGCTTTAGGATGTGTTTGGTAGGAAGGAAAATCTTTTCCCACAAAATTATTTTTTTTGGAAAACTATTGGATTTCTAACTTGTTTTTACATGTGTAGTTAGTGAGTAAAGTATTTTTTAAAAAATATCTTTTATTTTTGGCTTGAGTCTAAAAAATACTCTTTAGGAAAATAATTTCTAATCCGATAATTGATCTAGGACTAGACTCTGACACCCAAATTAGGACAAACCCCAATGACTATTCCAAAATCTGACCCTGTGAATCCAGGAAAAAAAAATTCAAGAACAACTTTTTTTAAAGGATAATGCATAAGTACCCCCTTAGCCTATGACCGAAATCTTAGAGACACACCCAAACTTAACTAAGATCCTATGACCCCCTTGAACTCATTTTATTCGTATTTTTGTTCACCGTTTGTGCTTATGTGGCACTTTCAACCACCCAAGTTGGTTGTGTTTGTACACACGCGCCCGTCATGTGTGTAAATAATTTTTTTTAATTTTTTAAGTACAAAATATTTTTTTAAAATAAAAAATTAAAAATATTTCTCAATTTAAAAAAAAACATTTCGTAATTTTTTTGAGAAAATAATTTTTTAATATTTTTTTAAAAAAATATTCTTATTTATTTAATCTTGTATTTAAATTAAGTTAATACACATTTTTTTACCTTGTATTGAAACTATTTTTTTTTTTACTTACATTCATTTTTTCTCTTTTATTTTTCTATTGAGTTTATTTTCTTTGTCTTTCATTTAGATTTGAACTCAAATGTCTTGTATTTAAAACAAGTTAATTTTGAACGAATATCAAAATAAGTGAAGAAAATCCAATAAAACATAAAAATATTAAAACATTAAAATTATAGGACAATTTTAAATTGTATTTGAAACATACACAATTTATTAGAAATAATTAAAAGTGAAAAGATAATAAATTAATTGAAAAAATATAAAGTGAAAAAAAACTAAAATAAATATTTTACGAAGAAGAAACAAAAATAATTAAATATATATAATTTTTATTCTCAATAAATATGTGTACTAACTAATTATAAAGTTACCAATGAAAAATGACATGTGTTCAATTTGTGCACTAATCACTTGCCTTCAAGAGAGTGTGCATACTCTCTATGACATCTCAGTGTTAGTGGTGTATTTATTCCATTTTAAATTAGTTTAGTGGTTAATATGACTCTAGTTAAGTTTACGTGTATCCCTGAGATTTCGGTCATAGTCTAGGGGATACTTATGCATTTCGGTCATGACGTCGGGCGCGTGTGAGGTGAGGGAGGTAGGGGGTGGCATAAAATGAAAATTTAAAATTTGAAATATTTTTCAAAAATAATTTTATAATTTTTTTTTGGATGGGGTGGTTTGGATAGGGGTGGGGGTGGGGGTAGGTGTAAAAAATGAAAATTTATTAAATTTGAAGATTTCTCAAAAATGATTTTTTTTTTACATAAATGGCTTGAGAGGGGGTGGGGGTGGGGTGGGGGTAGGAATGGCGTAAAAATTAAAAAGTTTTAAATTTGAAATATTTTCCAAAAATAATTTTTTGACGGGGGTGGTAGGGGTGATTGTGGCGTAAAAAATTATCTTTTTCAAAATTTGAAAATATTTTCTAATTTTTTTACGAAAATATTGACGGGGTGGGGGGTAGGTGTAACGACCCATTTGACCGTTTTGAGTACTAGAGCTTATTATTTCATAGAATGAAGTTTCTAAATAGATATTTTGGACTATTCATAATTATAATTATGAAATTAGTGGGATAGTTTTAATAATTTTTTTAGTTGGTGATTAATGAAAGAACATTAAAATAAATAGTGGGTTACTTTTACCACTTCTTATAATTTGTTATATGATAATTAGGGTAATAAATAATCAGGAGAAGTGAAGAAATTAAAAAGAACGGAGAACAGTAGTCATGCCGCATCTCAATGATAAATCCAACAGATAACTAATCTATGCAATTTCTTTACATCTTGGTTACAAAAATTTCATTTTTTTTTAAATTGTAAATGACATTTAATATGTATATTATATATATATAATATACATATTGGGTGAGATGAAATTATTATAGTTATTAGAGGGAAGATCAAGTTGCTGCATGTTGTAAGTTTTAGGGCGAAAAATTGGAACAAATTGATAGTCAATAATTAGGCAATGATTACCCTATAAGTGGGTGGTCAACTAATTGGTCTTACATTGAATGTACATATAGGTTCATGCTTCAGTTTTTCCGTAGCAAACAAATGTTTCGCTAACAGAGAATTCCAACTTCTAACTAGTTTAATTTTATTATCATATTATAAATTATATTTTTATATATTAAGATAGGTAATTAAATATTAGGTGTATCGGGTTATTTAAATTTCATTAAAGTTATGCTAATTGAAGGAATTAAGACGACCTTTAGGTTTGAACATTAGGAAGATTGATTATAGAATTTGGTGAATTTTGGGTCTAGGCTAGCACATATAGTAACAGGGATGTCTATAGACTCGTTAACTTATAAATTATGTATACTTGTTAGATTGGACAGTTCAGAGGTATTGAGGAACGAAAAAGTATTGACGAAGTAGCTTGCTTGACTTCGGTTCTTCTGTGGAGGTAGGTTATGGTTTATGCTATTTGATAGTAAACTCTTAATAGTGATTGATATGCATTAAATGATATTGTGAAGTTTTCTATGTACTTGATTGTGTGGTTGTATTGCTTGGTTGTGTGTTTTGTGATTGGTCTGAAATCTTGAGACAGTGGAATTTATATTCTTGAACCATCTGTATCAAAGTGATGCCTTTAATAAAGGAGGCGTGATGAAATATTATCAATGAATTAAAAGTGGTGATAATATATGATAAATTAATAATATAATTGGATCGGAGTGTCACGTTTCGACACGGTATAATTGGATCAGAGTGTCACGTTCCGACACTGTGTAATAGGAACGGAGTGTCACTTTCTGACACGGTATAATTGAATCGGAGTGTCACATTCCGACACAGTATTCTTGGATCGTAGTTTCACATTCCGACACGGTATTCTTGAATAGGAGTGTCACGTTCCGACACGATAATATCAAAGGAAAAACATATTGAATTAACGGAATGTACTCAATCTCAAAGAACTCAATTCCCCAAATGGTTTGGTTGGAGGCATGAGTTCTCATGGATGATCTTGATAGTGTTGACTTATTATATACTTACTTTAGTGTTGTTGACACTTGTTCATGTTATTTGTTGTTTATCACCTGTTAAGTTCTATAGTTGAGCTCATACTATTATTCACTGTATATTAGTTTCTATTTTGGGTTGGTCGATGATACCTACTCAGTACATGTTGTCCCGTACTGAGTCCCACTTGTATTTTTCTTTGTTTTACTTTTATGGAGTGCAGCGAGTGTACCAATGACTTCGAATTTCCCTCAGCTCTAGCAAGTCTCGGCATATCAGGTTCAAGGTTGAGCTATTCATTCAAGCTTGGGTTGGATTCTCTCTGTCATTACCTGATGTCCTTAGTTTTTAGACACAAATTACTTTAGTTCATTTATTTTGGTGTCTTTGATACATTTAGACTTAGTAATTGGAGATTAGATGTCCTTGTTGTGATGACTTTTAGGTTTTGGGAAAATGATAGTTAATAAGTTTTGGAGCTTCCGCATTATTTTGTTATTCGTAGTTGAACTATTGATATATGTTGGGATTTGGATTCCTTGGTTTGCCCACCTAGGAGGTTAAGTGTGGGTGTCACTCACGACTCATTTTGGGTCGTGACAAACTTGGTATCAGAGAGTTAGGTTCGGTGATCTCATCACACAAAGACAAGTCTAGTAGAGTGTTGCGAAATGGTATGGGGACGCCTTTACTTTTCTTTCGGGAGGCTATAAGACTTTAGGAAAACTTCATTCCTTCTTTCTTTCGTGCTACTACTTGAATCCAATTGGTATTTGGGTGATACAAATTGGTATTTGAATATTTTTTTTCTCACTCTGTTTCACATCTGGTTGATACCAGAGTATTAGAAATTGAAATAGCAACAACAGGAAAAAAATGTGTCCTTGGAAATAGGTATATTTTCTTAAGTGACTACATGGCTTGTAATGACTAGTGATCAAACATGATTTTTTTTTTAAGTTCATAAAGTTGAATTCTTCATGGGTATTGATTATGAAGATACTTATGCTTTTATTGTTGATTGTTTGAGTTGTTTCATAAAATGAATATAGTGGAGAGGCTTAGTGCTGAGTTTTGACTTACTAGTTTCAGGGAGACGCAAAATGTGGTGATAGTCTTATGTTGAGTGATGATTATTAAAGGCACTACCTATGACTTAAGACAATATTTTATAGCTTCTTCATTCAATTATATACCCGAAACTTGAACAACAGAAGGAGATATGATTTTTTTTAATATAGAGAAAATGGAAGATATGTGTTGCAACCTATGAGGTCAAATTTTATACTTTATCTAGATAAGTGGCAAATATGCAAGAAATTGCGTAAGTGACAACTAGAAAATGAACACCATTACTTTAAAAAAAATACAATTAAAGTTATCATAGGATATGTGTTGCTTTGCGAATGATGAAATTATGTTAAGGCAAGTGAGGTCAGAATCTCTATGATGATTTCATAGATTAGGTATAAAAAAAATCATGATACGACTACCACAATAATATAGATGTTTACTTGGTTAAAGTTATGATGTGTGTTAGTTTTGTTATCGACCTAATTTAAGAATGAATTTAATAATGTTTTGGATCTATTTAATGGATAAAAATGTGTTAGCTATTGGTGTACGATCTTCTCGATAGGTAGGATGTGTTCTAGTGACGGATATGACGAACTTTCAAGGTGTGATAATAGTGTTATGGAAATGAATATGTCGATTGTTAAGTGTGAATACTAACTATTTCAGGAGTTGTCAGTTATAGGACGTATTCAGATAATGAAATTTTGTGTTGCATTCTCCTTTGAGAAGCCAACTAGATTGTTACTACAGACGCTTGAGTTAAGCTTTATTTTTAAGAAAGATTTTAGTGGTGGATATTTGGTATGGTATTAATGCAATTAGGTTGTGAAGTGTATAGTATTCTATAGGAGTACTGGCGATTTTATCTTAAGCTTCAAAAAATAGATTGGTACTAGAATGACCAACTTATAGGAAAAGAAAGTCCTAGTGAGTATACTTTGGGTGAAGTAAATTGAAGATTTTAGTAAGAAAGTGCGTATAAAATTGGGTTAGTAACCTGAATTTGATTGGTATACCTGAGTTTAAGGTGTCAGATCAAGAAAAAGGTTCACTTTGTGGTGATGACAAAGGCTAATTGAGCATGATGGTAAAAGAAATTCGTAAGGGAATTGTGATTGGGATAAAATTATATAATTAGGATTTGGTGGTTAAATAAATTTTGTATGAAAATAAAGACTTGCAAGTATTTAAGGTTGTGATTTTCTACTATTTAGTGAGTAATGTGGTTGTATGCCAAGTTTTAGGAGACGTTGGGTCACCGCTGGAATAGAATTTAAAGGAGCTGGAATCATAATTAAAATAAGATAAAACTTGTGGGATGTGTTAGCCTTCAGAAAATAAGTGAGAGCAGGAACATTTTCTCTGATTGTAAGGATTTAAAAAAAAATATTTGAAGGGGTTGAATTGGGTTAAAAAATGTGTGGTTTTATCAATTTTGTTTTGGTTAAGGTAATAACGTAACAGATTAATCAGATTGGTTAAAAGCTATTGGATAAAACTTAAGAGAGGAGTGTACAGACGTTCAACTTGAGTGGGATGACAAGTATTGTTGTAGTGTTGAATTTAGGAATGAGTAGGGTTGGAATTTTAGTGAAGGATATGGTATGGTTGATGGATAGAAGATCAATGATAATCTAAGATATAGGAATTTATAGAAGTCTTCAAAGTATAAGCAATTGTAGATATATAAGGACATTGGGTTACATAGTTGGATTTACAATTCAATTTTATTTTATTTTTCATTATAAGTCTGCAATTCTGGTGATATGTCTTATCAAGGTATGAATTTGTAAGGTAATAAAGGATTGATTGTCTCGATTATTGAGAATTTGAAAGAACTTACACATGATTAAAGTCGTAAAGTTTATTACTTTTGATTGTTAAAGGATCTAAGGAAGGGTTTCCCTCAGAGTTTTGAGAGTGTGAACTAAAACGTCACGGGTTGTTGGTAAAAAGATGAGATCGGTAAGCGAGCTAGAGAAACAAAAGTCTGAAATATTGAAGGGTTGAGATATTTAGAATTTTTCATCATGGGAAGAATTTGAGAGTGAAAGAATAAAACCTCTCGTATAAACCCATGGGGTGTAGTTGAATGTTGTATTGATTTTTGCCTATGAATTTAGATATGATTGTGAGATGTGGACTCGTTCGGTACATACTTTCTAGGAGTTTATCATCGATTTTTATAAATATTGAGTTTTAATTTGAGTGACCAAAAATTTCCCTAAGTGTTGACATGAGGTATGTGGAGTAGTGTGAAGTTGACTTTGGGTGTGATTTAATAGTTTTATTTTGATGAAAATATTTTATTAAATTTTAAATTAATGCTATTAGCCTTGTTTGAGACTCATATTTGTCATGAAATGCTTAAACAGAAAGAGAGATAGTCATAGTTTGAACATGTAGTATTTGATAAGAACACATTGATGCTACTGGTGATTTGGGACTAAGGTAGATGATCGATGTGGTTATGATATTTTGTTAGTACTAAAAGTGTTGACTTCAGTGAAAGTGGGCTTCGATAAACCAAGTGTGTGTGCAATTGTAATAGGGACTAAATTGGTGATTGTGGGTGACTAGAAAATCAAAGAGACAGAGTCAGATGAATGAAAATGTTTGATATGGACACTATGAAAGGAGTATTTAGAGTTATTTCACCTTGATTATTTTAGATATGAAATATTTAGTGTTGTCTTGGTGTAGTTGAAGTATTTGAGTGGTTCTACATGTACCACTTTACTTATGCGTATATATAGAAGAGCTACCATGAAAATTTATAGTTTTTCGATAGACTTAATATTTATCTCATCATCAGTATTATATTTTGGCTATGCGTGATGGAATGTAGAGACCATCGGGTCTAGTTATTTTTTTTCATTCTTAAGGTTTATCTATAATGGCTATAAATGAAGCATTTCGACAGCGTAGTTAGAGGTTTTGTATGCTTGGGTGTATCACTAGATAGTCGTACTTGATCATTCCATCTTTGGATTAGATGAGTTCGATTCTCCTTGATGAATACTTGATGTCTAAAGATCATATTTTTATAGCTTAAGTTTAAGGAAACATTATATTGTGAGGGTGTAATCTTGGTAAGTTCTGTGATGGTTGATGAATTACGAGTGTATGGTGGTTGGTTCAAGTTCACTCCTGGTTGTAACCAATATTGTTTCAGGATTTTATCATGGTTATGTTAGAAAATATTTGCTCTGATGGTGGTGTCAATGTCTAGTGAAAGAATTGATCAGTTGAAGAGTCCACTTGGAAAATAGTTTTGTTGTTAGTTAAGCTTACATGCAACAATAGTTATCATTAAAGTATTGAGATGACCCTATTTGAGGCATTGTATGAGTGGAGGTTTAGATCTCCAGTTGGTTGGTTTGATACTTTTGGAGATGAGACATTGAGAACTAATATTTTGAAGTAATCATTGAGAAACTACCCTTTCTTACCCTCGCCTTCTTTTGATCGTTCGAGGACGAACAATTGGTAAATTGGTATCTAATGTAACGACCCATATGACCGTTTTGAGTACTAGAGCTTTTTATTTCATAGAATACATTCCAAAAGTTTCTTAATAGATATTTTGGACTATTCATAATTATAATTATGAAATTAGTGAGATAGTTTTAATAATTTATTTAGTAGGTGGTTAAAGAAAGAACATTAAAATAAATAGTGGGTTACTTTTACCACTTCTTATAATTGGTTATATGATAATTAAGGTAATAAATAATCAGGAGAAGTGAAAAAATTAAAAAGAACGGAGAAGAGTAGTCTTGCCGCATCTCAATGATGAATACAACAGGTAACTACTCTATGCAATTTCTTTACATCTTGGTTACATAAATTTCATTCTTTTTTTTTAATTGTAAATGACATTTAATATATATATATATATATATATATATATATATATATATATATATATATATATATATATATTGGGTGAGAGATGAAATTATTATAGTTATTTGAGGGAAGATCAAGTTGCTGCAGGTTGTAAGTTTTAGGGCGAAAAATTGGAACAAATTTATAGTCAATAATTAGGCAATGATTATCCTATAAGTGGGTGGTCAACTAATTGGTCTTAGCTTGAATGTACATATAGGTTCATGTTTCAGTTTTTCCGTAGCAAACAAATGTTTCGCTAACAGAGAATTCCAACTTCTAACTAGTTTAATTTTATTATCATATTATAAATTATATTTTTATATATTAAGATAGGTAATTAAATATTTGGAAAAGGGCCTAAAATATTCTTGAAGTATCAGGAATGGTACAAAACTATCCTCCATCCACCTATTGGCTCCAAAATACCATTCTCATCCACCTATTGGCTCCAAAATACCCTTGTCATCCACCTTTGGGTTCAAAATTGACCACTTATTTAACGATTTTAAATTTAAACTATTTAAATATTTTTTAATACATGACTCTCAACTATTTGTTATAATTTAACTTATTAATATAATTTATAAATCAATCTACTACCCACCATTACTAATTAAACCACACCCAATTAATAAACCCGACTCATTACTAATGCAACAACAGAAAAACTACTGGTAATTCTAAAAATTTGAAGCGAAAATGTCTATAGAAGTAGATTATCATACATAGAAGTCCTCAATCAAAACATATTATAATTCAAGTGTCTAATTAAAAATTACCGATAAACTTAAAAGTCTGACTATGTTCATCTTAATTATTCACTCGTCTCAATTATGTGATGTTACTTAATAGATAACTTTTTAAAAATGAATGTATTAAAGTTTTAATATTTAAAACAAATAATAAATATTTATTAAATTATATTTAAAAAAGTGCATGAATTAATTCGGGATGTACTACTTCTTTACCTTTAATCATAGAATTCAAATTTAAGCTTGAAAGAGAATCCTATTGAAAGTGTCCTCCTAAATAAGCGGTTCAACCTAAATTTACTTGGAGTTTAAATTCAGACTCGAATAATTTTGAATGTCATTTTCAGGAATCTGTAATTTCGTCTTGTTTTAGTAGTGTTTATGGCGATTCTGATGTTAGATTGATTTATTAATTAAGTGAGGTTTAATTAGTAATGGGTGAGTAGTGGGTTGGTTTATAAATGATATTAATAAATTAAATTATATCAAATTGTTGAGCGCCAAGTATTTTAAAAAATTATTCAAATGGTTTAAATTTGAAACCGTTAAATAAGTGGTCAATTTTGCACCCAAAGGTGGATGACAATGGTATTTTGGAGCCAATAGGTGGGTGAAAAGGGCATTTTGGAGACAATAGGTGGATGGAGGGTATTTTTGTACCATTTCCAATAATTCGAGGGTATTTTAGGCCCTTTTCCGTTAAATATTAGGTGTATCGGGTTATTTAAATTCCATTAAAGTTATGCTAATTGAAGGAATTAAGACGACCTTTAGGTTTGGACATTAGGAAGATTGATTATAGAATTGGGTGAATTTTTGGGTCTAGGCTAGACATATAGTAACAGGGTTGTCTATAGACTCGTTAACTTACAAATTATACATACTTGATAGATTGGAAAGTTCGGAGCTAGTGAGGAACGATAAAGTATTGAAGAAGTAGCTTGCTTGACTTCGGTTCTTCGATGGAGGTAGGTTATGGTTTATGCTATTTGATAGTAAACTCTTAATAATGATTGATATGCATTAAATGATATTGTGAAGTTTTCTATGTACTTGATTGTGTAGTTGTGTTGCTTGGTTGTGTGTTTTGTGATTGGTCTGAAATCTTGAGACAGTGGAATTTATATTCTTGAACCCTCTCTATCGAAGTGATGCCTTTAATAAAGAAGGCTTGATAAAATATTATCAATGAATTGAAAGTGGTGATAATAAATGATAAAATAATAGTATAATTGGATCGGAGTGTCACGTTCCGATACGGTATAATTGAATCGGAGTGTCACATTTCGACACGATATAATAGGATCGGAGTGTCACGTTCTGACACGGTATAATTGAATCGGAGTGTCACGTTCCGACACAGTATTCTTGGATCGTAGTGTCACATTCCGACACGGTATTCTTGAATAGGTGTGTCAATTCCGACACGATAATATTAAAGGAAAAACATATTGAATTAACGGAATGTACTCAATCTCAAAGAACTCAATTCCCCAAATGGTTTGGTTGGAGGCATGAGTTCTCATGGATGATCTTGATAGTGTTGGCTTATTATATACTTACTTTAGTGTTGTTGACACTTGTTCATGTTATTTGTTGTTTATCACCTGTTAAGTTCTATAGTTGAGTTCATACTATTATTCATTGTATATTAGTTTCTATTTTGGGTTGGCCGATGATACCTACTCAGTACATGTTGCCCCGTACTGAGCCCCACTTGTGTTTTTCTTTGTTTTCCTTTTATGGAGTGCAGCGAGTGTACCAATGACTTCGAATTTCCCTCAGCTCTAGCAAGTCTCGGCATATCAGGTTCAAGGTTGAGCTATTCATTCAAGCTTGGGTTGGATTCTCTCTGTCATTACCTAATGTCCTTAGTTTTCAGACACAAATTACTTTAGTTCATTTATTTTGGTGTCTTTGATACATTTGGACTTAGTAATTGGAGATTAGATATCCTTGTTGTGATGACTTTTAGGTTTTGGTAAAACGATAGTTAATAAGTTTTGGAGCTTCCGCATTATTTTGTTATTCGTAGTTGAACTATTGGTATATGTTGGAATTTGGATTCCTTGGTTCGTCCACCTAGGAGGTTAAGTGTCGTGTCACTCACGACTCATTTTGGTCGTGACAGTAGGGGTATGAGTGGAATAAAAATGACAAAATATAAAATTTGAAATGTTTTTCAAAAATAAATTTTTGACGGGGGTGGCCAGATTGGGGTGGGGAGGGGGGGAGGGGTAGAGGTGAGGGTGGCGTAAAAAATGATTTATTTAAAAATTTAAGATATTTCCCAATTTTTTTTTAAATAAACAAATTGACGGGGTGGCGGGAGAGGGAGTGGGGTGGGGGTGGCATAAAAATAACAAACTTTTAAATTTGAAATATTTTTCAAAAATAATTTTTTGACGGGTGTGGGTAGTGGTGAGGGTGGTGTAAAAAATGATTTTTTAAATAAAATTGAATCTTTTTTTTTTTTTAAAAAGAAATTGACGGGCTGGCGTGAGAGGGCGTGGGGGTGATCCGGGTGGGGTTGGCCTTGTTTGGTTGTGTGAGGGGGGGGGGGGTATAAAACATATATAGTATTTTTCAAAAGCAATTTTTTTAGGGGGGGAGGGGGGAGGAGGGAGTAGGGGTGGTATGGGTTGGGTGAGGTAAAAAAACTCTTAAATTTTGAAATATTTTCTTAATTTTTTTTGTTCGAGGGTTTGGGGGGGGGGGGTAAGTTTGGTGGTAGGGATAAAAAAAAAGAGAAAATTTTAAAAATATAACATTTTTTTTTAATGTGGGAGTTCAGGTACGCGGTATGATTAGAGTAATTAAAAAAAACAATGTAGTATAGTTTTGAAAAATATTTTCCTTGATTTTGGAAGGGAAGTCATTTTCCTTAAATTTGAGTAAATGAGTTAATTTAGAAAATATTTTCGAAACATTTAAGTCAACCAAACATGATAAAATAGGATACCAAACACACCCTTAGTCTGAACATGAATCTCTCTGGAGGGGACACCATTAATATTTGAAGATAAATCTCTTTTATTTTGGTCAAACAATTATTTCTTTCAACCAATTGTTATATGTGGTGTTTAACTAGTTATTGATGCTACTCCATCAACTCATTACAATTTTTTTTCTTCTGATTTATATAAGTTATTAAAATGAAATTTAGTTTTTTTGTGGACTCTTCTTTCTTTGTTTTTTTGTTGGGTTTTTGTTTGTAAGTAGATGAAAGTGTTTGTTTCAATCTTTATTTTTATGGCTTTATACATGTATTAAGAAAGAAAGAGTAGAACAATCAATTATGTTATTGGTAGAAACTAATTAAACTATTTATTATTATATTTTAACATTCTAACAAATATAATAACTTATTAATTTTTTTATTTTATCCTTGTAGAACTAAAAAGATTAGGCCGCGTAAATCATTAAAAATAGTAAAATAAGATGTAAGTCACAAAAGAGAGCATACATTAAGGGTGTGAATCGTATATCCCATTTTGATGATTATGATCATGCCTTCGATTAAATGGTGTACTATGTAATAGTATTGGAACTCCTAAACAATATGTATTTGGTTAATATCATCCTCATATTATTAAGGATATATGGTAAAATGAATAGGATTTTTCATTATAATTGTTGATTTTTTAACATATTAATATTAATATTATAATAAAGATATGCATCATATCAGTTGTCACTATGTCGTTGGTAGGTAGTTTTTATAATTGACACATGTGGCAGGTATACAAAAGTAGCATCTTCTCTTTTAAGGTGCATTTCATCCCTTTGTTAATTAGGCTTAATTGCCATTATTTATTTGCGGTTAACGTTGCAATGAACGTTGGGGCTATGGTCTTTGTGCAGCCCTTCATTTGCACGTTGGTGCATTAGTGGTCTTCTCCATTACTTTACTCTTTATTCCCATTATTCTTTGTAACATATGTAACTCTTAAAACAATTATCTTCACTATTTACTATTTCATTATCTTTCTATTCATTGATAGGAAGACTTTCTCAACTATAAATGGTGATGGTTTTCGTTTGGTTTGGGACATACAACACACAAGAAAAAATATAGTGTGAAAGAGTTAGTCAAAAAGAAAGTTCTTATTAGTTGAAGGGAGGTGTTCTTTTTGTGGAGCTTTAGACTTAACTCTTGTCCAGAATTGTTGAGTTATACTTTGTGAAGGTTGTTGTATCCTGGAGGGGACAAGTCAAAGAGGACTACTGCTGGACCGGTGAAAACATTTGTTGCAGTGGGCTTGAATCTCCTTACAGAGAGCGAGATATCTGCGCCTCGACCTGAAGAGATTTTTATTTCTTCATTTCATTTTAGTTGTAATCTTGTATTTTTTGTTATCTTGTAAGTTTTCACTAACAATTTTAAGGAGAATCAATAATGACTACAATTGAAAAAACCGCGGATGTCAAGATAGGAGACCTTAACAAGCCATTTCGGTTTAATGGTAACCATTTCGAAAGATGAAACGGTAAAGTATTTTTCTACTTAAGTCTTCTTAATGTTTCTTATGTGTTAATTGAGAAGAATCCTAATAAATTTGATGACACCTCCATGGATGATGATAAACGTATTCCTCATCATGAGAAAGTGGAAAAGTACGATGGTGAAGAGGCAAGGACCCAAGATGCAATTTAAAAAAAAAGAAGAGAACAACATCACAATGAAGGTAAACTTAATTACTTCAAATAATGCTACTCTTGAAATTCACAAAAATATTTCTTTGAAGTCTAAGAAGAAAAAAATTGAGAAAAATAATGGTGAAAATAACCAAGCACAAAATCTACAAGTACTAGATGAGGGACCATGCTTTGTTTGTGGCAAGAGTGGGCATATTGCTCGATTTTGTAGATTCGGGAAATGTGGTCCTAACCCTCAAGCAAACGTTATCGAAGAACCTTTTGTGGCGGTGATTACCGACATAAATATGGTTGAAAATGTTGATGGACGATGGGTCGATTCTGATGCAAACCACCATGTCTATTATGAAAAAGACTGGTTTAAAAAAATATACTCATTTTGAGGAGCCAATAACCATCATTCTTGGTGATGCTCACACTGCTCAAGTGCTTAGAAAGGGAGATGTCGAATTGTGTTTTACTTCTGAAAGGGTATTAACTTTGAAATATGTACTTTATACTCCTTATATGAGAAAAAATTTGATGTCTAGTTTTCTTCTTAATAAAGTCGGCTTTAAACAGATTATTGAATCTAATCAATATGTAATAGTGAAGAAGGGTATTTTTGTGGGAAAAGGGTATACATGTGATGAGATGTTCAAATTGAATGTTGAGATGAATAAAGTTTCTAATTATGTTTATATGTTTTCTTCTACCAATTTTTGGCATGCTCGTTTGTGTCATATTAATGATCGTTATGTGGAATCATGAGTAGTTAGAATTAATCCCAATGATTAAATAGAATTTTGAAAAGTGTGAGGCTTGTAATAAAGTCAAAATCACTAAAAGGCCTCATTTTCAAGTTGAAAGAAAAACTGATTTGTTAGAATTAGTTCATAGTGATATTTGTGAACTTGGTGGAATTTTAACTCGTGGAGGTAATAGATATTTTATCATTTCATTGAGATTTTTTTAAGTTTACAAATGTTTACTTGATGAAAAATAAAAGTGATGCTTTTGAAAATTTCAAAACTTATCTCCATGAGTTGAAAATCAGTTTGGTAGAAAAATAAAAAGAATTAGAAGTGATAGTGTAACACCCAAAAAATAATTTGAGTTAAGACTCGAACCGTTATTCGTAGTGAGTGAGGTTTTATCAAGGTATTTAAATTTTCTTAAGTATTAAGGTCAGGTGACTAGATGTAGCACCTTGAGTTCTAAAAAGAACTAAATTTGAAATAACAAAAATCTGAAATTTGGAGAGTTAAGCTAAGTATGAGTTTTGGGTAAACTTCAAACGCCCATAAATCCTAGAACATGATGAGTTAGGTGTTCTAAAAGATATATTAGGAAAGATCTTTGAATTATCTTTCCAACTCCACTAAGTTTTATAAGTTTCGAGTTAAGTTGAGTGAGATATGACCTTTTGAAGTTAGGTTGTCCAATTTATGAAAGATAGCCGAAAATCGTGAGGCGTATTTTGGTCTTTTCCTTAACCAATTAGATTTAATTCGTTTTTAATAATATTTTAGGGGTATAATACTATTATGTTTAGTTTTATAATCCTGATATACACTTAGGGTTTTAGTTGAGAGTTCAAGAAAAGAAAAGAGGAGAAAAGAGGGGAGGATCAAGTGTTCGTCGAGATTCTTGCGTGATGTCATGGAATTTTGCCATTGATTTGATCCGTAAGAGGTATGTAAGCCTCCATAGTGTTGGGTTAGTTTATGCACACACCAATCATGTTATTTTCAGCGAAATTTCATTCTTGAAGTTGAAAGATTAGAGTTCTTGATGAGTTCTTCATAGGTGTTCTTGAAGTTCAATCTAAATCTTGTTTTGTTGGGGTTTTGATAATTTATTGAGATGAAATTGAGTAATTTAAGTGTTGTTTTTAGTATACTAGAGTGTAATTAAGTTAAGAAATTGAATCCAAGTGATTGGAGAAGAAACCGTTTGATTCTAGGCGAGTTAGGGTGACAAAACGAGTAAGGATGTTAGGCAGATTTTCTGGGTTGGGGACTGGCGCGATGCGCTTTCCAAAGCACCCCAACCCTCTCTATACTTCAGGGTCTGGAGCCCCACGCCACCTATAGCCTCAGGGTCGCCTTCCCCATCCAGTTTGCCTCCGGTTGCTCCATTTAAGCTTATTTAAAGTGCACCTTCACTCCTTTTCGATTCTAACTAACCTAAACTACTTCTAAACACCTAAAATCATTCCTAACATGATCATTACCTTTAATTCATAAATCAAATTCAAGGAAGATTTAAGAGTTAAGTTTTGAGAATTCTTTTCAACATTCTATGAAAGTCCCTTTGGATCCTTTTGTGGAGTCTCTACAACTTTTAGTAACTTGTTTCAAGACTCGATCAAGTGAGAATGAGAGTGAGGAGAATGTATTCATAATTCTAAACTATTAAATAGATCTTTCATACCATGAACCATAACTCTTAAATTAATAATTCACATTCAAGAGAGAGTTAACAGTAGAGTTCAAGAAAGCTTTTGAGTTCAATTGTGAATCCTTTGAAGTAAACTATCAATTTGAACTATGATTTGAGTGAGTAAGTATGAGAATGAGAAGGTTCCTATAAATGAGTTCCTTATTGATATTTTGACCCTTGAGTCGAGTTGTTCCTGTCCATTACTTTCGCATGAATTTCATAAATTGAGTATCATTGAGAGGAGTAGTATTTCCAAGTTCTAAGTATTGAGTATTGAGTTCCTTATTCCTTTTGAGATTATATTCCTAATCATGTGACTATTACATGTTACCCATGAATACCTTGAGTTGAGTAGTTCATGCCCATAATTCTGCATGAACCCTATAAGTCGAACAATTTTGAGATAAGAAGTGTCTTTGAATCCTTGAGTTGAGTAGTTCATGCTCATAATTTCGCATGAACCCTCCAAGTTGAAAATCATGAAATCATTCATAAACATGATATCGTGAACCTTGATTCCATACTTCAATTCAAAGAAAGTTAAGAGTCAAGTCTAGAAGTTAAGAAGCAAGTCAAACAAAGTTTATAAAGTTCTCAAAAGTCTTTTACAAACATTTTAATTGTGCTTTAAGAATTAAAGTTCAAGTTGAGTAAAGAGTAAAGAGTAAAGAGTAAAGTTGAAGTTCATTTCTTCAAAATTATATGGGGACTAAGTATTCCCAAAGAGATTTAAAATGTTTTCACATTTAAATATGAACGGGAACTAAGAATTCCAAAGAGCCTTTGGGCTAGTTTTCAGAAAAGAGTAATAGCTTTCTAAATGAAGCAAGAAGGGAAACTGAGATTTTCAAGATAGGATTTGAACTAAGTTTTGAGCACTAATCTCAAATCACAGAAGAAGTATGTTTTTAAAACATAAGAGCTAGTATATTTTGGGAGTAGTATTAAGCATCGAATTGGGGTCGAGCGTGAGTTCAGATAACTAACGTCTCCATAAAATCATGTAGCCACCATGGGTAGAAAAGGGTCATACTTTTTAGATGAATCCTTTTCACAATAGACTAGTGGATCCACTAAGTTAAGTTAGGTCCTATACTGATGGCAAAGTATAGGATGGTCCTTGTCAGCATGAGGTTAAGTGTTGTATCATCACCATAGCTCTTAAGTGATGGTTGTCGGTTAGAGAAACTCCCACAGAAATTATATTAATTTATAATATAAGTAAAGTTGAGTTTTTTTATTGCATTTTATTTAACGAACTAAGTTGCTTTTTTACAGTTTTATAAAGCTTTCGATATATTGCATGTGAATTATTGCTTTATGTTGAGTTAAGTATCCATAGTTGAGTACCCAGAGTCGAATATCATATCTTTGAGTTGGGAATCTAATCTTTGAGTTAGGTATCTAATCTCTGAGTTGAGTATCTTATCCTTGAGTACTTCTGAGTTGAGTAAGTTTGAGTAGTTTTGCATATCTTTGAGTATTTCCTTGATTTAAGTAAGATTGCAAAGAGGTAAGTATATTTCCTTTTTATCAAATTTCAAGTTTATATTATGCTTTAGAATTTCCCTTATATGCTCGTACATTTCACGTACTGAGTCATTTTGTCTGCATCTTCTCATGATGCAGACACAGGTATTCAAGATTATCAACAGGAGATTCGTTGATACATCCAAGAGTTCGAGTTAGCTATGGTGAGTCTCCTTACTTCCAGAGGATTTCATTTACTTTCATTTTAGTTAGAATGTCGTGGGTCTTGTCCCGACTTCCATCATTATCAGTTAGAGGCTTCATAGATAGCCAATTTAGTTAAGAAGTCTGTATTATTTATTTATTTTATTAAGTGTATAAAACTTAAGTTGCCTATTTGATGGCGAGTTTAATATATTATTTTTATTCAGAGTTAATCTTTTAAGTTAAAGTTTTGTATTTGAGTTATTGATTTTTATTCAGTTTTAAGCTTTTGCATGCTTAAGCTAGTCTTCCGCTCGTAGTTAGCCAGGATGAGGGTTCACTTGGGGACCAACAATGGTTCTTGAGTGTCACGTCCAGGGTGTAGACTCGGATCGTGAAAGATAGATGTCGTGAATATGAGTCAAATAAGTTTAACTCTTCTATTAGATCATTGGGAATAATTCATGAAACTACTCATACTTACTCTCCTTCGTCTAATGGAGTAGCCGAAAGGAAAAATAGAACTTTGGTTGAATTGACTAATGTCATGCTTATTGAGTCACATGCACCTTTAAATTTTTGGGGTGAATCTATTTTAACAGCTTGTTACATGTTGAATCGAGTGCCTCATAAAAAAGTCTAAATTGACACCTTTTGAATTGCGGAAATGTTACAAGTCAAGTTTGGAATATCTAAGAGTTTGAGGTTGTTGAGCCTTTGTGAGACTAATGGATCTCAAGATTACAAATCCATAAAGTTACTACTTGTGTTTTTCTTGGTTATGCTTCAAATACTACAACCTATAGATTTTTTAATCTTCAAGATAACATTGTAATAGAATTCGCACTACACCATTTTAGGCCTACGGCCACCCCACTAAAGTGTAGCCTAAACTAGCAAAAAGTGTGGCCTAAAATAAAAGGCCACACTTTTGGACTTTAGTCAACACTTTTTAGGGGGTGGATAAAAGAAGCGTAACCTTTGACATTAGGCAACACTTATTAAATGTCGCCACTTTTGGCTACACTTATAAAGCGTAGCCGAAGAAGTATAAGGCCACGCTTTGTTGTGATACATTAGAAACACCTATATTTTATTATACTACACTTAAAAGCGTTGCCTTTGCGGTTTTATTGATCACACTTCAAAAGTGTTGCCTTTTAAGGGTCATCTAGCGCAACACTTCAAAAGTGTTACCTTTTATATCTTATAGCAACACTTATAAAGTGTACCTTTAACATTAGACATCCTACATCAACACTTCTAAATTGCATATACTCAATATATAATCATATAATTAAATATATAAATGATCTAAAGTATAAAATTAGCTAATAAATAAACCGAAGCTATACATTTCGAATAAGCTTGGAAAAACATGTCTTGTACAACCAATACTTAGAAAGTGATTGCCTAAAGATCTCTAATATTAATATATCCACAAAATCAAATGCATTCAAACGTAACAATAGTACAAATACTCTTCAACTTTACTTGTGGCCACAATTCAAATTCAATTACCGGCATTTTCCTGCACATTTAAAATAAAATTATAAGAGAACATTTTAAAAATGCTATGGTAAAAAGAGAACATTTGTGTGTGTGAGAGAGAGACAGGAAGCGAGACAACTTATTAACTCAAGCCAAGAAGTATTTAAAAACTTCTACTTATATTCTCAATAGTCAAGCTATATTCCTTACAAGGAACTCGAGGAGGGCACAAAGTCAATAAAGGCAAACAATCATCACTACAACCCGAGCATACATCAAAAATTTAATTCTTTCTCAAACCAATATAGGATCCTTTCATCATTTAAGGATAAATCGATTACCAATTCCTTACTTTTTTTCCTTTGATAGGCCAATGATGACAAGCAACAAGTATATGGAGATGCTGGAAATTAAATGCAAACAATGTACAATAATAATTTATTTCACATCGAGTTCCTTATAGTATCACATTCCTTATAGTATCACATGTTACAACCAAATTGACATAAAACAGTTGGTGAACACAAGCATGTGCAGGAAGCAATTAAAGAAGAGACTATCATTAGTTCATTACCATTCCTTCGTGGCTAAAGTGGTGATTTGATAATCGTCCATCTAAGATGTCTGAAATAAATAAAAACAAGCTATGCAAGCACTACATACAATATTGAATTGTTTTGTGTTAAAGAATGATGCAGACAATAAGACCAGATCTTGGTTTTCTAGAGTCGTAGATGAGAATGATGTCAATTGTTCCAAGTGATTCATCCTGCACATATTCCTCTGCTTAAATGACAGCTTTAAGATAGTATATCAGAATCATAAAGGTACAAAGAAAACCATGAATTTTCATTATACATTGGCAAGAAGTATATCAAATGTAGACAACCTTACAAAAGATATATCTTTTATGAATACATCCTATCTTCTATACATATATAAGAACTTTGTGAGTGCACAAAAGATAGATAAAGGATGAGGAACTATTCTTCGAGTGCGCAAAATTCTTCTCTACTTTATTAAAACCTTTGTCAACATAGTGCTAAAGGAGCAACAGTCTCATGTAAAATGAACCAAACTTACCTAGCAACATAAAATGCTGAGTTTTCCAACATTAACCACTTGTTTGCATATCCAATGGCAAGTGTTTTGCCTGAACCACTTTTATTAGCTACATTGTTATTATTTGAACTCTCAGCCCAAACATTACCTTAAATTGGGGGCTATTGGATCAATCTACATGAAAATATTAAATACTACAATAACAAGTACAAGCACACGTAGAACAAAAAGGTAAAAAAAATAAATTCAAACTAAAATTAATCAAGATAACCATTTTGCTCAAACTCATTTATTTACCATCAACTATTTCTATTCACACAATACCATTCAAAAAAAAATTAAAAAAAACAAATCAATCATGAAGTTTCTTTGTTACTTACGATATTCTACCTCTGTGGTTTTCAGCTTCTGAAATATCATTACTTCATATATTGATGGAAGAAATACTTGTTGTTTTGTGAGCTATGAGAAATTTCTGAAAGAGGCAAACATCGTCATAAAAATCCTAACATTAATTTTGACTGACACACAAGAATATCAAAATCTTAGAGCTATAATTTAGAATTTTGAAGATAAAATCTCTTACCTGATAAACTCTATTCCAACAACCCTAAAGCTTCAAGACATGAGGCAAGTTGATTTGTGAAGAATTTCTGTCAATGTTCAAAAGGAAATCTGATGGAAAAACAGTTTACCCAAGAACCTTTAAAGAAAATCGTCTTCTTCAGCTCTCCAATCTTGAACAACGAAGCTTTGAAAGGAAAATTGTCTTCTTCAGTTCGTCTTCATAGAAATCGCACTGCTCTTCGATTCTTCAGCTGAAAATGGTGTTCTTCAGCTGAAGTTTGACAGAAATGTGACGAAAATAGATTTCTTCCGTTCTTCGATCCTCTTCTTCAGTTCTCTCAAATGGGTTCTTCAGCTCTGGGAAATGGGTTCTTCAGCTTTGGAGGAAATGGGTTCATTTTAGTGAAAGCTTCAGCTGAAGTTAATTTTAGGAATGTTGCTTTTTTTTATTTTTTTAATGTTTTATTCTTTTTAATATTTCTTTAATGTTTTATTTTTTTGGCCAAATAAAAATGGGAGGGAGATCAAATTTTATTGTTAAAATGTTGGAGGGAATATAAAATTTTGGGGAAAACACTAAGGCCACATTTTTAATGTGTTGTATTAACAATTATAAAAATAACACACTTCAAAAGTGTGGCCATTTATGTAAATAGTTGTTGCCAACTATAACAACACTTATAAAGTGTAGGTGATACCATTAAAGAGTACACTTTAGAAGTGTTGCTAATATTAGTGTAGCTAAAAGTCAAAATCTTTGGCTACACTTTAAAAGCGTTCCCAAAAGTATTTTAGACAACACTTTATAAGCGTTGTCTAGATTTAGTGTTGCCGTAGACCTAAAATGGTGTAGTGTCGGCGGTACTATTTTTCATGAAAATAAATTTCCTTTTAATTCTAAAAATAGTGGGGGCCAAATGATTGAACAAAATATTTTCTCATTACTTAGTTCTTATACTTCTACTTTGAAAAATAAAGAAGTTAATGATTTGAATTAAGAAGAAGTAAAAGAGGTAGAATAGAAAAAGATTTTGGTCCTGATTTTTATGTGTTTAATGTTGGAGATAACCCTCTCACTTTGATAGAAGCATTATCTTCACATGATTCTATATTTTAGAAAGATGTTGTAAATGATGAAATGAAATCTCTAATTTCTAATAAAACTTGAAAGTTAGTTGATTTATTACCGGTTGTAAAACTATTGGTTGCAAATGGGTCTTACAAAAAAAAGTCGAAATCGGATGAATCTATTGATAAATATAAAGTTAGGCTAGTTGCAAAAGGTTTTAAGCAACTAGAAGGCCTACAATTTTTTGATACTTTTTCTCCGGTAATAAGAATTACATCCATCGGACTTTTAATTGCTATGACTGCAATTTTTGATTTGTATATTCATCAAATGGATGTAAAAACTATTTTTTTTAATGGAGACCTAGATGAGAAAATTTAAATGGATCAACCCGAGTGTTTTGTTGAAGCAGGCCAAGAAAACAAAGTATGTAAACTTATTAAATTCCTATATGTCTTGAAACAGGCACCAAAACAATGACATGAAAACTTTGATTCCTACATGATTGAAAATGATTTTAAAATAAATGAGTGTGATAAGTGTATATACCATAAGTCTAGGAATAATTCACAAGTAATTATTTGCATATATGTTGAAGATTTGTTGATCTTTGGCTCCAGCATGAATGTAATAGATGAAGCTAAGAATTAATATTCTTAGAAGCCATTTTGATATGAAAGATCTTGGTTAGACAAATTTTATTTTTGAAATAAAAATAACAAAAACTATGATAGAATGTTCCTTGACCACTCACATTATGTTGAGAAATTTTTAAAAAAATATAATTTTCTTGATTGCAAGCATGTTGCTCAAGTGTTCACTTATTTCCCGTTGAAAGTGAAAATGATGTAATAAATCAAAAGGAATATACTAGTATAATTGGAAGTTTGATATATCATGTGAGTGATTTCACTAGGCCTGATATTGCATATGCAGTAGGAGTACTTGACAGGTTTACAAGCAACCCAGATAATGAACATTGACATGCTATAACAGAGTTATGATATATTTAATTGGAAAAACAAATTGTGGTTTTTTCTCTAAAAAATATCCTGTTGTACTTGAATGCTTTTGTGATGCATATTTGAACACTTTATCAGGTGATTCTTGTTCTACCAGTGGTTATGTTCTTACTTTCGGTGGTGTTGTTGTCTGTTGGAGATCAACAAAGCAAACTATAATTGCTAACTCTATCATGGAGGCTGAACTAATTGTTTTATCTTTAGCGAGTGAGGAAGCAAATTGGTTAAGAGATTTATTGTTTCACCTTCCTTATTTTGAAAAATCAATTCCTCCTAATTTAATTCATTGTGATAGCACCGCTACAATTGATAGAGTCAAAACCGTTATTACAATGGTAAATCCAACCTATAAGGAGGAAATATAGTAATGTAAGATCGTATTTGACAAATAGTACCATTAATGTTAATTATGTCAAATCTTGTGATAATCTTGCAGATCCTCTTACTAAGGCCTTAAGAAAAGAAAAGGTCTGGAGCACATCGAGGGGAATGTAATTGAAGCTTGAGTCATATATGAGGAAACCCAACCTGGGGACTAGAGATCCTATAACCAGATTCAAAGGGAAAAACTAATCATATGATGACTTGTTGTGAAAAATGCACTATCTTTTTATCCCCTCCTAATGATGTGAGTGCATTGATTCCTGTAGTGGTTTGTGAAGGTTGAGTTGATAAAAATCTTAATGAATATCTATAGCTCGTATGGGTGGAGTGTTAAACTTACAAGAGTACTCTCGACAAATTTCACCTATGTGATGTGTGGAAGTAGGTCGCTTTTTATGAGAATTGTCTTATTCTCAAAAGCACTCATGAAACTGGGATAACACATGGCCATAACGACCTGACTTTTAAAGCTTATGTCAACACCTTGATAATTATGTGTGAGCATTGATACTTTATTTTCCTTAAGCAGTCATAGTTCAAGTCTGAGATCACTACGACTCTGGAGTAAAAGTTACTTTTTCACTAAGTCGAGGTTCAATGCAGAGCACACCTCATTATGCATAGTAGTCTTCCTTCAGCTGATAGACTCTCTTGATTAATATTATTATGAGTGGGGGATTGTTGGTTTTTTAGCATATTAATATTAATATTATAATAAAGATATGCATCATATACGTTGTCAGTGTGTCGTTGATAGGCAGTTTCTACAATTGACATATGTGGCATGTATACAAAAATAACATCTTCTCTTTAAGGTGCATTTCATCTCTTTGTTAATTAATCTTAACTGCCATTATTTATTTGTGATTAGCGTTGCAGTGAACGTTGGGGCTATGGTCTTTTTGCAGCCCTTGAATTAGTGGTCTTCTCCATTACTTCACTCTTTTTTCCATTATTTTGTGTAACCTATGTAACTCCTAAGACCATTATCTTCCTTATTTACTACCTAATTATCTTACTATTCATTGCTAGGAAGATTTTCTCAACTATAAATAGTGGTGGTATCTTCATTTGGTTTTGGACATACAAACACACAAGAAAAAATATAGTGTGAAAGAGTTAGTCAAAAAGAGAGTTCTTATTAGTTGAAAGGAAGTGTTTTTTTGTGTGGAGCTTTTGACTTAACTCTTATCCAGAGTTGTTGAGTTATACTTTGTGAAGGCTGTTGTATCCTGGAGGGGACAAGTCAACGAGGACTACTGCTGTACCGGTTAAAACATTTGTTGCAGTGGGCTTGAATCTCTTTAAAGAGAGCGAGATATCTGCGCCTCAACCTGAAGAGATTTTTATTTTTTCATTTCCTTTTTAATGATAATCTTGTCTTTTTTGTTATCTTGTAAGTTTTCACTAACAATAACTAATGAGTCCTTGTTGAAATGAAGAATTTTTTAATTGGAAAAACTCATGATCGACTCTACATGCTTAGGGAAAAAAAAAGTGAATTATAGTCCCCAAATTTAAGGGCACCTATTTTCTTTAGCAATAATAGGTTATAGGTATTTTCTTAAAAACTATTGAGTACTATTATCATCATATCATCATATCATATATATATATATATATATATATATATATATATATATATATATATATATTATACTAAAAGTGGGAAGCCACAAAGTTAAAAGTCAAAATAACATTTTACCCCTACACCAAATTAAAATGTAATAAAATCTATACTTAATCAAATAAAAATAATAATAATAATTTATTATAAAATAAATTCCTCCTATTAAATATAATAATTTGTACGTTCTAATGTTAGCCTACTATTTAATTAAAAGAATTTTTAATCTTTTTATACATGCAATCTTATTATCTTCTTTATAAATTTTATCTTATTCTATTTACTAATGTTAGGCTTTTCAGTTTTTAGCTTATCTCATTTTATTAATTATTTATATTATATTATATTTTATACTTGTAATCTTTTTATCTTATTTATAAATTTTATCTTATTCTATTTACTAATGGTAGCCTTTTCAGTTTTCAGCTTATCTCCTTTTTTTTTAATTATTATTATTATTATTATTATTATAAATTTTAAGTGAGGAGATATTAAGTCAAAACTTGAAAATAAAAATAATCATAAGTAAGTGTTACATTTATTCTTAAAGAAAATCAACTATGTTGTAAAATAATGGTCATTGCCACATGTTGCAAGGCAAATGTGTAAAATCCACATGTAGGTCACTTGTAAGACAAATATGTATGACATGTGGACACCATTCACACTTGGGAAGTTATGGCTAAGTTTCACCTTTCCAAGTATTACTATAAATAAGTAGTACATTTTCAAATATAAATAAGAAGAAAAATTTGGCAAACATTATTATACTCTCTCTTATTTGTTTTTACTTTAGTTTATTATTGTAAATTTATTAGCTACTTATTTTATAACACGTTATCAGCACGAGAATCTGCCAACTTGAGCTACTTTCAATAGGTAAAAAGGGTAAGAATTTTATTTTTCTAAAAAAATGTATAATATTTCTAAACTTGAATTTGTTGCCTTGGATATATCGGGAAAAGAATACTCATCCTGGATACTAGATGCTGAAATCCACTTGGATGCAATGGGTTCGGTAGAAACCATCAAAGATAATAATCAGGCATCCAGTCAAAAACGTGCAAAAGCTATGATCTTTCTCCGTCACCATCTTGACGAGGGGTTGAAAATTCAATATCTCACTATAAAAGACCCCCTTGTACTGTGGAAAAATTTAAAAGATAGATATGACCACCTGAAATTGGTCATTCTACCACAGACACGTCATGATTGGTTTAATCTGAGATTATCTGATTTTAAAAGTATAACTGAATATAATTCTTCTGTGTATAGAATTATATCACAGTTAAATTTATGCGGAGAAGAGGTCACTGAACATGATAAACTTGAGAAAGCATACTCCACATTTCCTGCCTCGACTATGCTCCTGCAGCAGCAATATCGAGGAATGGATTTTAAAAAATATTCTGAATTACTTTCACATCTTCTTATTGCTGAACGACATAACGACCTTTTGATAAAAAAATCATGAAAGTCGACCTGTTGGTTCTATGCCACTCCTTGAAGTGAATCATGCAAATTATCACCAACGAAAAAAAGGTTGTGGCTCCTATCGTGTTCGTGGCTCCGGTCATGGTCGTGGTCATGGTCGTAAAATAAATTACAATCATGATGGTCGTCTTGCACCGAAAAATGACCAACAGTATAAAAGAAAGGGTGAGAGACAAGAAGTGATACAAAAGAAAATTTGAAAAGTGTATGTCATAGATGTGAAGGAATGGGGCACTGATCGCGTACTTGCCGATCATCTAAGCGTCTGGTTCAGCTTTATCAAGCATCCTTGAAAAAGGGTGATGATAATCCAGAAGCAAACTTTATCTCTGAAGATAATGTTGAGCCCATGCATAAGATTGATAATAATGTGGAAGCAAATGTTGAGCCTATGCATCTGGATGTAGCTGATTTCTTTGTATTCCCTGAAGGAAAAATAATCAGTGACGATCCCCCGATAAATTAGATAGTTTCATTTTCTGTTTGTTTGTATTAGTTGGTATGTTTGTGTTTTTCTAAATCATTGTAAATATAATAGCCTTGTTTAATAGTATTATTTTACTATGTTTATATCTGCTTTTTGAAGAAAATATGGATATTCCCCAAACTTCGTTTGAATCAATGATCAATCATGAAGATATTTGTGTAATTGATAATGGAATAACGCACACCATATTCAAAGATGAGAAATACTTCTCTTACTTGCTTAGAAGAAAAGAAAATGTTACTACAATATCTGGTAATTCAAACTTAATAGAAGGCTCCGGAAGAGCTATGATATTCTTGTCTAAGGAGACAAAACTTGTTATAGAAGATGCATTGTTTTCTTCTTAATCCCCAAGAAACTTGTTAAGTTTTAAAGATATTCGCCGAAATGAATATCATATTGAGACAATAAATAAAATGAACGTTGAATTCCTTGGCATTACCAAGATTGTCTCAAACCAGAAATATGTGTTAGAGAAATTATCAACTTTATTTTCTGGCTTATATTATGCAAAAATAAGTACAGTTGAAATTCTATCGTAAACCAGAAGTTTACTAACTTAAAAGCTTTGTGCTTTGGCATGACCGAATGGGTCATCCTGGATCAATAATGATGAAATGAATTATTGAAAACTCAAAAGGACATCCATTAAAGAACCTGAAAATTCTTACATGTGATGAATTTTCATGTGCTGCTTGTTATCAACGCAAATTGATAACTACGCCATCACCAATGAAGGTTAACATTGAATCCCCTCAATTTTTAGAACGTTTACATGGGGATATATGTGGACCTATTCACCCATCTAGTGGGTCGTTTAGATATTTTATGGTCCTAATAGATGCATCTTCAAGATGGTCTCATGTGTGCCTCTTATCATCTCGCAACCTGACGTTTACAAAATTATTGGCACAAATAATACGATTAAGAGCGCAATTTCCAGATTATCCCATTAAGGCAATTTGCCTTGATAATGCTGGAGAATTCACATCCCAAGCTTTTAATGATTATTGCTTATCAATAGGGATAAAAGTTGAACATCATGTAGCTCACGTTCATACTCAAAATGGTCTTGCTGAGTCATTTATTAAGCGCTTATAGTTGATAGCAAGACCTCTACTTATGAAAAGTAAGTTACCCACTACTGTTTGGGGTCATGCTATCTTACATGCAGCATCACTTGTTCGTCTCAGACCGACTAGTTACAATAAATATTCTCCATCACAATTAGTATTTGGTCATGAACCAAATATTGCTCATCTACAAATTTTTGGATGTGTTGTATATGTGCCAGTAGCACCCCCGCAGCGCACTAAGATGGGCTCCCAAAGAAGATTAGGCATATATGTTGGGTTTGATTCACCCTCCATAATTCGCTACCTTGAGCCATTGACGGGAGATTTATTTACTGCAAGATTTGCAGATTTTCAGTTTGATTAAATAAATTTTCCGCAATTAGGGGGAGAGAAAAAAGAACTTAAAAATAAAATTGCATGGAAAGTGTCATCATTATCTCATTTTGATCCACGTTCCCCTATGTGTGAACAGGAGGTCCAGAAGATCATCAATTTGCAAAACATAGGAAATTGAATGTCAGACGCATTTACTGATTTTAAAAGGATAACAAAGTCACATACTCCCGCAGTAAACGTGCCTATCCGAATTGACATCCGAAAAGGACCATCTACTAGTGTCATGGCTTCTGAATCACAAACACTCAAGCGTGGCATACCATTGGGTCCAAAAGATAAAAATCCTAGAAAAAGAAGTACGAAAAATGACACTACAAAAAAATCTCACGAAGATAAGATTCAAGATCTGATTAATCCTGATATTTCTGAAGGGATTAGTGAACCCGAGACTCAAGTGAATGAAGAACTATCAATAAGTTCTACGGGTGATGAGATAATTTTAGATCGATTGAAAATCATAGTTAATAATGTTTTCGCATATAATGTTGCACTTAATAGTATGCAAGACAATGATGATCTTGAACCTTTATCTGTCGAAGAATGTCGACGAAAATGTGATTGACCAAAGTGACAAGAGGCAATTAAATCAGAATTAGACTCACTTGCTAAACTTGAGGTTTTTGGACCTGTAGTCCAAACCCTAAATGGTGTAAACTCAGTTGGATATAAATGAGTTTTTGTGCGAAAGCGAAATGAGAGAAATAAAATTGTAAGATACAAGGCACTCCTTGTTGCACAAGGATTCTCTCAACGACCTGGTGTTGACTATGAAGAAACATATTCACCAATTATGAATGCAATAACTTTTCGTATCTCATCAGTTTAGCTGTTCATGAAAATCTTGAAATAATCTAATGGATGTGATTACAGCTTATCTTTACGGTTTACTTGATAATGAAATTTATATGAAAATTTCAGAAGGACTTAAAATGCCTGAAGTATATAGTTCAAAACCTCGGATAAATGTGTTCAATCAGATTATAAAAATCATTATATGACTTAAAACAATCAGGACGCATGTGGTATAATCGCCTCAGTGAGTACTTGATAAAACAAGATTATGTAAATGATGTCATTTGCCCTTGCATTTTTATTAAGAAAACAACATCAGGGTTTGTTATTCTTGCAGTTTATGTTGATGACATTAATCTCATTGGAACTCCAGAAGAGGTCCAAAAGGCAATTGAATATCTAAAGAAAGAATTTGAGATGAAAGACCTTGGAAAGACAAAACTTTGTCTTGGTCTACAAATTGAACATTTAGTAGACGGGGTCTTCATCCATCAATCTGCCTATACTGAGAAAATCTTGAAATATTTTTACATGGACAAAGCACATCCATTAAGTACTCCAATGATTGTGTGATCACTTGAAGTGAGTAAAGATCCATTCCGACCTCAAGAAGAGAATGAGGAACTTCTTGGTCCTGAAGTACCTTATCTTAGTGCAATTGGCGCACTTATGTATCTTGCTAATTCTACGAGACCTGACATAGCATTTTCTGTTAATTTATTAGCAAGATTTAGTTCTTCTCCTACACGAAGACATTGGAATGGAGTTAAACATATATTGCGATATCTAAAAGGGACTAGTGATATGGGTCTATTTTATAGTAACAAAGATAGTACAGATCTTGTTGGTTATGCAGATGCAGGTTATTTATCTGACCCACATAAGGCTCAATCTCAAATAGGCTATCTGTTCACATACGGAGGTACTGCTATATCATGGCGATCTACGAAGCAGTTCATAGTCGCTACTTCTTCAAATCATGCTGAGATAATAGTCATTCATAAAGCAAGTAGAGAATGTGTATGATTGAGATCAGTTATACATTTTATCAAAGAAAAATGTGATGTCAAGATACCCACGGTGCTCTTTGAAGACAATGCTGCATGTATAGCTCAATTAAGAGGAGGATTCATAAAAGGAGATAGAACGAAACATATTTCACCGAAATTATTCTTTACACATGATCTCCAGAAGAATGGTGATATTGATATACAACAAATTCGTTCAAGTGATAATCCAGTAGATTTATTCACCAAATCTTTACCAACCTCAATTCTTGAAAAGATGGTACAAAAGATTGGAATGCGAAGACTTAAGCATCTGAATCGTGGTCTTCATCAGGGGGAGTAAAATACGCGTTGCACTCTTTTTTCCTTAGTCTAGGCTTTATCCCACTGGTTTTCCTAGAAAGGTTTTTAATGAGGCAACATGTAAAACATATTGTGAATGTCTATGTATATTTGTTTTCAATTTTTATTTATATAGACATCCAAGGGGGAGTGTTGTACAATAATGGTCATTGCCACATGTTGCAAGACAAATGTACCAAATCCACATGTAGGTCACTTGTAAGCCAAATATGTATGAAATGTGGACACTATCCACACTTGGCAAATTATGGCCAAGTTTCACCTTTCCAAGTACTACTATAAATAGGTAGTACATTTTCAAATATAAATAAGAAGAAAAATTTGGCAAACATTATTATACTCTCTCTTATTTATTTTAAATTTAGTTTATTATTATAAATTTGTTAGCTACTTATTTTATAACAAACTAAGTCTTTTCCACTTCTCTTAGTTAATTTAAATAACTTCATATAGTAGTATTTGACCTCATGAAAACGTGCATCTTTTGGAATTCAAATTAAGTTCACTTAAAGTAATTAGTATATCATGCCTCGAAAAAGTCAAAATATTGCATTTGAAGTATGTAAATTAAATAGATACATGTACGTGTTTCATCTTCCAAATTAATTTATGTTCTTAATTAATATTTACCTCTGATTTGTTGTAACTCTTGTCCTTTCAACTTTGTAAGTGAATTTTCATATTCCAAAGTTATATTTTTTACTATAAATACAAATCTTCATAGAAAGATTTATATGTGATACAATTTTTGTGTGTGAAAGACTTGAGAAACTTTAATCAAGTAAAGAAAATTGCAAGACGAGAATTTGTATCAAAATTATAAGGCATAATGTGATTATATGGATGAATAACACTTCAATTACTAGAATATGAGAGCTTGATGTATTTTTTTTTTTTACTTATTTGCCTGGCTTAGAACTATAATAAGACCCCTCCTCCATTTATGTAGTTAAATGTCACTTCCGTTAACTTGTCTTCCAAGATTTTTAACTCTTTTTTATGGCAAAGGTTGAATATTTATTACTATAGCTTTGTTTGAAATTGCATTATCAATAAAAAGAGATAGTTTTAGAATTTTTCTGTGATATTTTTTTCTTTGTATTTGTAATTTCATTTTAAGAATGCACATGATTGAAGAGTATTTTTCCCAATAGAAAATACAGAAAAAGGTCAAAAATACCCTTAAACTATCTGAAATATATCACGTTTACCCTTAAAGTATATATCGGCTCAAAACTATCCTTTTCGTCAAACTATTGGGTCAAAAGTCTCATTCTTATTAACGAAAGTTGTTAAATGCCACATGGATGCCACATTGTACACCAATGGGGGGCCACCACCACATAGACTAAACGGAAAAGGGTCAAAAATATCCTTAAACTATCCGAAATAACTCATATTTACCTTAAGCTATATATCGGCTCAAAACTACCCTTCCATCAAACTATTGGGTCAAAAGTACCCTTCTTATTAACGAAAGTTGTTAAATGTCAAGTGGATGTCATATTGCATATCAATAGTGTTCCATTTCCACATAGACTAAATCCAAATTACTTCCTCGCCCCCTCCCCCCCCCCCCCCCCATTTCATTATTTTCCAGAAATGATTTCACTCCTTCTCCCTCATTTCACGGCTAGGGTTTCATAGTTTTATTCATGGCTGGGTTTCAAAGTGGATATTCATGGTTGTAGGTTAGTAATTTTTTTTCTTATTTTATTATGTTTACAATTTTAAAGCATGATAGTTAGGATTTCACAATTTTTCTCTCATTTCTCGGCTAGGGTTTCATAGCTTTCTTCGGGGCTGGGTTTCAAAATGGATATTCGTAATTTTAGGTTAGTAATTTTTTTTTGTTATTTTATTATGTTTACGATTTCAAAGCATGATAGTTAGGATTTTATAACTTTTTCCTCATTACGCGTCTAGGGTTTTATAGCTTTCTTCGGGATTGGGTTCAAAGTTGATATTCGTGGTTGTAAACATAATAAAATAAGAAAAAAAACTTACTAATCTACAACCACGAATATCACTTTGAAATCCAGCGATGAAGAAAATCATAAAACCGTAGCCGCAATCTAAAGGAGAAAGGGTGAAATCATTTCTGGAAAAATGAAATGAGGGGGAAAAAGTGTAATTAAGATTTAGGGATTTAGTCTATGTGGTAATGGAACCCTATTGGCGTGCAATGTTACATCCACATGGCATTTAACAAGATTGGTTAATAAGAAGGGCACTTTTGATCCAATAGTTTGACTGAAAGAGTAGTTTTGAGCCGAAATATAGTTTAACAGTAAATATGAGCTATTTCGGATAGTTTAAGGGTATTTTTTACTCTGTTCCTTTTAGTGTATGTGACAATGGAACCCTATTGGCGTGCAATGTGACATCCACATGACATTTAACAACTTCAGTTAATAAGGACACTTTTGACCTAGTAGTTTGACGGGAAGGATAGTTTTGAGCCGAAATATAGTTTAAGGGTAAATATGAGCTATTTCAGATAGTGTAAGGGTATTTTTGACCCTTTTCCGTAGAAAGTAAAATAAATAGTATCATCATAATAGTCTATAAGGCATGTAAAACAGAGAATTAACGCCTACAAGATATTATAATTTCAAGTTGTGAATAATATAATTTTTGCACCTATAATTTTGAATATTTGTAAAGAATTATTCTTATATGTGCCTGTGGATAAAATATATATATACTTAGACAATTTTTATTAAATTATCATGAGATCCGAATCCCAAAATCAAAAAAATGCTACACCAAAATAGTTAAGAAGTTAAAGAGATCTTTTAACCTCCGACCAAATATTACTCCTATTATATTTTTAACAAAAAAACGTAAAAAATATTTTAACAAACTTTTAATTGTAACAATATTAATATTGTCATTTTGGCTCTTCAGTAAATTAAAATCGTTATTTAATTAAATATTAATATTTTAATTATATAATGACAAAATATAATTATCAATTGTTGCACTTTAATTCTTTAGTTATTTCCTTCTAAGGAGAATTTCATCTTCTACTAATTAATGTTAAAATATTTTATCTTCTTGAAGTGTGTAACTATTAATTTAACTTTAACAATTTTACTCTATTTTATGAAACAAGAGAGACATTTTAAGGAAGTTAATCATAAGGTAGTGTGCCTTTATGTTTGTTTTTGCTACTTTATTTTGTCTTTTAAAAAAAATATAAAATTTATATATAACAATTATAATAAGGGGAGAACTAAAGGCAAAAGAGTTTCTTCTTATGTATTAACTATACCCTATACACTATAAACATTTATCATTTTACTTTTCATATTTTTGTTGTAGCTTAAATACAATTAAAAAAATTATGTAATTTTTAATAATTTATATTTATCGTTATGGAGTAAACGTGTCCAAATACTGATAAATAAAATGATTAGCGACAGGTCACATGTTGGTAGTTTGCAAAAAATTCCTTTGTCCAGATTCCAGAGCAACAATTACACAACTTGGTTTGTTTTCAGTTTGGATTTCTCATAATTAAATGGATTTTTATTTCATTGTATGAGTTGAATAACTAAATAACATTATATCTAGTGTCATTCTATAATTGAGATCGAAAGTTAATTAATCAAAAAAGATTATCAAATTAAGATATTTAAATTAAATATTTACACATAAGACACATGTTTTTTGTTATCAGATATACTGAATATGGATAAATGAATTACACTGAATAGGGATAAAGGTACGCGAGAACATGATGGAGGCGAGTGATATTCATCTATGTATTTTATTACAAGATGAATCACACTAGATATATGCATTGGTCTGATTTGCATGATATGAGAGGAGAGCGAAATGGAAGGGAGGCGAGTTAAATTTGTGTATCTTTTAGTTGGTTTTTGTGTTGAAATTGATGACTTTGGATTCTGGTGAATTGGGTTTCTGTTTCTTGGTAGAATACGGAATATAGCTTATGCTATTCAATAGTAAATCTTATTTCATAAAGTTTGTATTTTTTAGTTAGTTTTTGAGCTTCCATTGATTCTTTATGGACTGGAGGTATGTTTCCAGTATGAAGGCGCTGGACACAGTCATGCAAATGAATAGAGTTATTTCTTACACTGGGTGAGTGGTGACATCTCAATCCTAAGCAAGTTGGAGTCGACGCTATGAATCTACACTTTTCATGTAAGTCAATGAAGCATATACATTTAAAGTAGCAAATTAAAATATGTTCCCTACTCCAACGGTCTGCCCTTACTAATATAAATGGAACAAAAATACAATTGAGAATCCGTCCGAGATGTAGTGACGAAGGCAAAAATTTTACTAAAAGAGTTTAACATTTATCATATATACGTAAAAATTTAACATTGCTTATGAAATTCCAAAACCTCCTTAACATTAATTGCAAACAAGAAATTTAAGTTTCTTTTCCAACTTTAACCTGAACAATACTAGCAATCCAATAAGTAGAGATTAAGAAGTAAAGTATATTTATCGATTTGATTAATGAAACAATTTCACTTACATATTGGTGTAATCATAACTACCCATATATATTTTTTTACAAGAATTAGATTAAGAAACCAACTCAGATAGTCATTCCTGGTTTTCTCCCATAAAGTCATCAAAATCACCTAATTCATCTATTAATAAGCACTCTGTTGGATTATGAAAGTGATTATGGCGTCATGCCAAAGCTTACAATTGCAAATCATATTAGTGATAAAATAGATAAAAAAAACTTACACTAAAAACAAAATATTATTATATGGTTTAACCAATTGGTCTACATATGAAAAATAATAAAAACATTAAAATTATAGAGAGAAAATCTCTCCATAAAAAAACACTCCAAATGACTACATTGTAAATTGTATTATGTTTTTGCTATGTGAATATGATCTTTAATTTATAGATCTCCAAATTTTCCTGTAATGAAAGAATAAACCAAATATGGAAGAAAAATATATTTTCTTTTCAAAAAAATTCAAGCATTTATGGTAATACTTTAAATTTTCTTTAAGGAAAAAAACACTTTAAATAAGGAAAGAAAATCAGGCAAAACCCTAACAAATCTCCCTTTTTTGGCTGAATTTTCTTGACAAAACTTGATCTAACTTCTTCACATGTATGAGAATGTTGTTCTTCACAAAATCTTCATTATGGGTTAAAAATATTTCACTTTTATTTTTAAAAATTGCAGCAACAGATATGTTAAAAATATGGTATAAATCACTTCTCCACATTTAGTTGGACGAAATCTTCTTTATTGTCAAATTTGTTGCAAATTGATTTGAAATCACTTGAACCTGTCTTCAATCTTGTTGGATCATTGATCATTGAACCATGCTTTGATACCACTTGTTGGGTTCTGAAGGTGATTAAGGTGTCATGCGGAAGCTTACAATTGTAAATCATATGGTTGACAAATTTGACGACAAATAAAAAGTATCTTAAGGACATACTATTGATATTGTTTGGTCAAGTGACCAACATATTAAAAAACTACTATTGAAAAACATAAACATGTTTAGGAGAAAATCTTTTCATAAACAAGGCTCTCTAAACGGCTATATTGTGGATGTTTATGTTTTTATGAGAATATGGATGTTTAATTTTTAGATCTCCAAACTTTTCCTCTAAGGAAAGAATAAACCGATTCTCCTTTCATGAAAAAGTAAAAATATTTATGGTAATATTTTGTCTTTTCCTTTAGAAAAAAATAAACTTCAAATAAGGTAAGAAAATCAGGACAGAACCCTAACAAATCTCCCATTTTGTCTGGATTTTCTTTATAAAACTTATCGTCTTTCTTCATACAATTTTCATGTATCAATGTTGCTTACCATGATTTAAAAATTGATATGGGTTAAAAATTGGAGCCCTTTGTCAAAAGTTATGAGCAGGGTTGAAAGTGGAGCTCATGCGTTAAAAATAATATGCATGAGTTGAAAGTGGAGCTCATGTATTAAAATAAGATGTATGAGTTAAATGTAGAGCTCATGTGTTAAAAGTAAAAAAGAAAATACATAAAATCCTCCCTGAACTTGGTAACAAAACTCACTTTAGCACTTTAAATTTATGGGTGATTATTTACCCCCATTTTGTCTGGATTTTCTTTATAAAACTTATCGTCTTTCTTCATACAATTTTCATGTATCAATGTTGCTTACCATGATTTAAAAATTGGTATGGGTTAAAAATTAGAGCCCTTTGTCAAAAGTTATGAGCAGGCTTGAAAGTGTTGCTCATGCGTTAAAAATAATATGCATGAGTTGAAAGTGAAGCTCATGTATTAAAAATAAGATGTATGAGTTAAAAGTAGAGCTCATGCGTTAAAAGTAAAAGGGAAAATATATAAAATCCTCCCTAAACTTGGTAACAAAACTCACTTTAGCACTTTAACTTTACGGGTAATTATTTACCCCCTAATCTCTTTTCAAGTGAATTAAAATACACCCAAATCGATGACATGCCAAGTAAAAAAAAATAAAGCGGGTAAAGTCCAAAAATTAAAGAAAAAAAAAGAATAAGTGGACACCAATTATTTTCATTTTATCCTATAATTTATTTTTCTACATCTTCTTCATACCCTACCACCCCCAACCTTTAGTACCACCAACCCCACCCCTACCTCTCGTTCCTTCATCTTCTTCACACCCAGTGTTTTAAAAGGCGAGGGCGTGAGGCGAGACATTTTATACCGTATGGGGCGAGGCGTAAGCTTCGAGACACGGAGCGTAAGTTCCATGGATCTACGGGGCGTAGTCGCATGTATATTCAATTTTATAGTTTTATTACTCATAAAATAAGCAAAAGTAAACTTTTCAATGAATTATGATTTTTATGTGAGATAAGTATTAATATTCAATACTGAAGCAAAAAGAATTAAAATTATTATTTGAGAAATATCATTAACCAATAATAAAAATATGATTTAAAGCAAAAACAATTAAAAAAATTAATGAAAAACGCCCGGATGTACGTTTTTACGCCCATGACTTACGTTTTTATGTTCAGGGCTTACGCCTCAAATTTTAGGACTTACGCCTTATGGATCTACGTTTTTAATTTACGCCCCAGAGCGTTTTTGGTACGCCCCGCCCCGAAACTCGCCCTGGGGCTCGCCCCAAAAACGTTTTTGAAAACAATGTTCACACCCAATCCACCCCTACCGTCCTCAACCACCACTTGCACTACCCTTTATTCTTCTTGCCCCCCCCCCCCAAACGAACTCCCAATCCTACCCTCTTTATTTCTATTCGAATCTCTATGCTTCACACTTTTCTTCTTATTTTTCTTTGTTGAACTTTTCATATTTTTTCTCCTTCTTCAAGACGCCCCATCCCACCCTCATCTCTTTTAATTTCTATAAATAAACCCAAAAAATGTGATGAACAAGAAAAAAATAAGAAAGTCATCAATTTGTTCTTGCTTCAAATTAAAATTAGTCTTTATGACAATGTTTGAATGTGATGAACTTGAAGCTCTTTTCAATAAAACTGATCTACAAATTTTTCATTTCAAATTAAATTGTTTTAATTATGTGTCTTAAAAATTGAGTGTTTTTTGTGAGAATGGTTTTGAGATTTTGAATCTCTTTCAATTGAGTTTTTTATTTTTAGATTATTTTTCTTATAATCATGGATTAATTCTTATTTTTTGAGATTTTTTTACTTTCAAAAATTGTGAGTAAATAAAATGAAACAAAAAAAGAATTAAAATTTAAAATTTAAATATGTTTAATGTGATGTTGATGTGGCAATGATGTGGCACAGACGTATTAATGACATGGTTGAATGCACTTGCCATTGTGAGACTGATATTATACTATTATGGTGTATTTTAATTTATTTGAAAAGAGATTGGGGGGTAAATAATTACCCGTAAAGTTTAAGTGCTAAAGTAAGTTTTCTCGCCAAGTTCAGAGGGGATTTTATGTATTTTCTCAAAGTAAAGTAAGCATGAGTTGAAAATTGATTTTGTTTTAAAGGATAGAGCAACATGATATATTGAAAATATATTTGAAATTTTTCTCCACATGTAGTAGCACAAAAATCTTAATTATCATCACGTTGATTACAAATTGATTTGAAACTACTCGAGTTTGTCTTCAATCATGTTTTGAATTATTGAATAATGTGTTTTGATACCATTTTTGGGGTATTGAAGTGATTATGAAGTCATGAAGAAGCTTACAATTGCAAATCATATCAGTGATAAATTAGATAACAAAAACTTATATTAAAAATAAAATATTATTATATGGTTTGACCAATTGGTCTACATATGAAAACTAATAAAAACTTTAAAATTGTAGAGAGAAAATCTCTCCTTAAACAAAAGTCTCTAAACGACTACATTGTGAATTATATCGCATTTTTGCTATGAGAATAGGGATCTTCAATTTATAGATCTCCAAATTTTTCTCTAAGGAAAGAATGAACCAAATATGGAATAAAAATACATTTTCTTTCATAAAAAAGTTCAAGCAATTATGGTAATATTTTGACTTTTCTTTAAGGAAAAAATAAACTTCAAATAAGGAAAGAAAATCAAGGCAAAACCCTAACGCAATCGTTGTAATTTAAAATACCAGTGATTGTTGGGTAAACATGATAATATGATGATATGTTGACATTTTGCTCAGGAATAACTAATTCACCATTAGTATTTCCTTCATTTATTGGAAACGTGACGATTAGCTGAGAAAGTTGATAAATCATCAGTGTCGATAGACCATTGGGATTCTGTTGTCATATCGTTCATAAATTCATCATTACATCGAATATATCCTGATTCATTATTTTGCATTGGGTTCACCATACCATATCCAGATTCATTAGGCCACTAGGTTGTGTTGTCATATCGTTTATAAACTCATCTATCACATCCAACATATCCAAATTCAATATTTTGCCTTGGGTTCACCATACCATGTCCATGTTCATTAGGCCACTAGGTGGTTGTTATATCGTTCATCATCTCATCATCACATTCAACATATCCAGATTTAATATTTTGCATTGGATTCACTATTTGTTGAAGGTGGTTACCATATCAAGATTCACTATGCCACTGGGATTGTGTTGTCATATCTTTCATTAACTCATCATCACATCCAATATATCTAGATCCAATATTTTGCATTGGTTTCACCATGTGTTGAGTAAGTTGATTACCATGTCCAGATTCATTATCATCTGGGTTGTGTATCGTTATTGTTTCCGTCAATTGTTGTAGGCATATGATTTCCAAATTCACCAATGCACATAGGCCCCCAGGGTTGTGTATCGTCATCATCGTTTTCACTTGAAGTTTTTGTAGGCATATGATTTCACGATTCTTTAACTTTACACCTAATTTAGCACAAAACAACATCCCCGTGCTTCATTAGCCTCTATTTCTTAACGACTTTATTATCTTCTTGTCAAGACTATACTATTTAATAATCTAAGAAATATCATTAATTTCATCCTTTTTAATTTCTTCATAGTTATAAGTTGTTTGATCTCAACTTTGTTTGCCCCTACTGGTTTTTCTTTGGCCTTCCCTTTCCAACTTCCTCCTCCAACCGAAGTCCGAATACACCTTGTATGGTCCTATTGAGTAAATAAATATTTAGTATCTGATGAATCTTTCAATAACTTTCATGGCTTCTTACTCTAGTAAAGATCTTCAAATTACATATAGTTGCAAAAGTAATTATTAGAAGAAGAAAAATTTATTAGATAACGAATAAGTTGTTCATCAGTGGGTCGAAACATGATTCCTAGTTCTGAATCTGGAGAATCAATCATCATAATTGTTTGAAGAGTAGAAAGAAAAACTTTGTTAATTTTAGGCAAATGACCCAAAATAGTGTCAATCAATGATATATGATTAGCTTACGTGATGTATTATTAGTTGGCTCTATAGAAAATTGATAGAAAAACTGTACAGAAAAATTGCGCTAAGGCGATAAATGGAAACTTTTTTAAAACAATTCGAAAAAATGTATAGAAATGGATGCACAAGGCCTTATATATAAGTTTATTTGTGTTATGGCGATAATGTAACTAAAAAATGGAACCAAATTTAAGAAGAATTGAGAAATATAAATACAAAGAAATTCCTTATATTTCAAAATTAGTTACTTAAAATCACCCTAATACAAATGTAATGCAAAAACTTTCCATATATAATAAAGGGAAAATTACGCGGTTAAGCAAAGTTATACTATTTAATTACTCATCATAGCTATAGTTTGCTATAATTACCACTCGCGACTAACATTATATATTAATTACGTGGGCTGACTTTGAATTTGTATAATTAGTCATGTTTGTATATGTATAATTCACCAAAATATACAAATACATATGTATAATATACAATGTTTTAACCTATATACATATACAATTCACCTCTCTCCCACTCTCTGCCCTTTCTCGCTCGCCTCTCTCCTCCCTCTCTCAATCTCGCTCGCCTCTCTCCTCCCTCTCCCAATCTCGCTTGCAATTTATACAAATTTATATGTATAATATACAGTTATATACAATTATATACATATACAATTCACCTCTCTCCCACTCTGTGCCCTCTCTCTCTCGCCTCTCTCGATCTCGCTCGCCTCTCTCCTCTCTCTCCCAGTCTGGCTCGCCTCTCTCCTCCCTCTCCCAATCTCTCTTGCCATATATACAAATATATGTGTATAATATAAAATTATCTAACCAATATACATATACAATTCACCTTTCTCCCACTCTTTTCCCCCACTCTTTTCCCCCTCTCTCTCGCCTCTCGCCTCTCTCTCCTAGTCTCTCTCGCCTCTCTCCTTCATATAACATGTAGCTACAAATTGTAATTATCAAACTATAGCTATGGAGAGTAATTAATTATTTTTAAGTGGCTATATGTGAAAGTTTCTCTATAATAAATTTAAAGTCCCCTTTATATGTTTCCTTATATAAAATCAGTTACTAACCGTAATGCAAATACAAAGTCCCCTCTTCAATTTTATTTTATTTATTTCTAATTTGTAAAACTGTATAGAATGATAGATAAGTTTTTTTTTTTGTATAAAGGCGGTAATGGGAACCAAATTTAAGAAGAATTGGGAAATCTAAATGCAAAAACAATTGTCCTTATATTTCAAAAATAGTTACATAAAATCACCCTAATGCAAAAGTAATGAAAAAACTCTTCTTATCTAATAAATTTAAATAAAATTGAGAAAACACATAAAATCCCTGTGAATTTGACAATAAAACTTACTTTAGCAATTTAACTTTACATATAAAAAAAATCTTTTTAACCTCCCTGATTTCATTTCAAGTGAATTTAAGTCCACTATAAGTTTATAAAATCAATCTCACAATGGCAAGTGTATTCCACGCGTGTCATGTCATCGACATGTCACTACCACATTGATAATTATCAAAATTTTGAACTTTTTATTCCTTTTTTGTTTTTTTTAATTAAAATTTTGAAAGAAAAAAAGAAAAATAAAATTAATCCAAGAATATAAAAAAAAAGTAAAAAATTCTCAAAAAAATATCAAACTCCATAAATCTAAAATTCTCAAGACCATTTTCACAAAGAACATTCAATCTTTAAGGCACATTATCAAAGTAAATACATAGTTATAACTAAAAATTTAATTTGAGATGAAAAATTATAAATTTTTCACCAAAAAGAGCTTTAAATTCATCAAATCAATAAACAACTTCATAAGTAGTGATCTTAAATCAATAATAAGTTGATTTTTTTGATTTTTTTAGTTGTTCATCACATCTAAAAATAAGTGATAATAATTTGAAACTACTCTCATTTAGTGATGGAAAATAAATGGGGATATGAATGTTCTGAAAGAGGAGAAAGAAGGGGTAGAAAGAGGTTTATTGAAGAAGAAGAAAAAAAAAAGAAATGAGGCGGGTGGTGGTTGAGACAGTGGAGTTCGAAAAAAAGGAGAAAGAGAGGTGTGGATGGAGGGTCTGAAGAAGGAAAAATAGGGTGAGGGTGTAAGATTTCGAAGAAAGAAAAATAAAGTGGGAATTTGAAAAAAAAATAAGGAGGTAGTGTAGGTGGTGCTTAAGGCTTGAAAGGGGTGTGGGGTGTGAGGAAGAAAAAGGGTTAGGATTTTTGGTGGATAGGGGTAGTGGGTGGTGGGTGTGAGGAATATGAAGAGAAAAAAAATTATTGGCTGAAAGAAAATAAAAGTAACCCAATTATTTTATCCTCTTTAATTCTTACTTTTTACGCGTTGTTCTTTCTTTTATTTGCCACATCAGCCATTGAGGAAGTATTTAATTCACTTGAAAATTGTTTAGGGGGTATTTGAATGCCCGTGTAGTTAAAGTATTAATGTAAATTTTGCAGCCAAATTCAGAGAGCATTTGATGTATTTCTTCAATAAAATTTGATGTATAAATAAATTATCAATAATTATATGATAAGTGAGGGTGCTTATAAGTTGATTCCAATTAGGAATTGGAATACGAAAACTTAACATTGTTTTGTTTTGCAATTCCAATTGGGAAATAGAGTACTATTTTATGGCATAATACATATACGTATTTTTAAACTTGATTTCAACTGATACTTATATTTTTTTTAATTTTGAGTATCCACAAATAAGTATTTAAACTTTTATAAAACTGAAAAAATTGACACATTCATCATATGTGTAAAAAATAATGTTATTGGGTGATACCATCAAAATTGTAACAATAATGTGATTATCGTTGCATTATATTTAACAATAATAAAATAAAAATATTTAGTGACAGATCACATGTTGATACTTTGCATAAATTTCCTTTGTATAGAGCACCAATTACATAAACATGGTTTGTTTTCAGATTGAATATATCATTATTAAATGGAATTTTATTTCATTATTTGAGTTGACTAAGTTAATGTAGAATTGAGATCAAGAGTGTCTGTAGTGACCCGGACTCGAAAGGTCAGTTATGATAATTTTGAATAGTCATTTAACTATAGTTAATTAATTTGCGATTAATTTGTTTATTATTATTAATAATGGAACAAGTCTGTAATATTAAAATAGGTTAGTAGGAATTATTACTTTAATATCTTATTAATTTTAAAGAAGAAAAGAACCTCCCGAAGAAAACATCATAACCACGACCGAATCGTCGGCCAACTGCAGCAAGTAAACCTTAATCACACCTCAAACAATGACTTTGGATATGTTCTTAGAGGTTACATTATTATTGTTGTTGTTTTTGATGATGATGATGATGATGTTGAAGAGAGTTGAAAGTGGGAATGTTGCAGATTAAATTTTGCAACTCTATGCACGTATGTTTGGAGTTGGAAAGTAAGATATTTGTGGCCAATAATTATGTAATGATGGCCACATGATTGTTAATTAATTAAGATAATTAATTGGTCAATGATGTAGGGAATTGGAACATATAAGTGTAGGTTGTTTGGTCTAAGGTACAGGGCTAGTTTTCCGTGATTTGTTTCATAAATTGGCGTCATTCAATTGTAATATTTTATTGGCAAAATGATCTGAGAGACCCTTGTACTTGATTTTATTTGTCAGTTGAACCCTTATACTCACGACTTTGCCAAATGAACCCTTAAACTTACTAAAACACAATATTTCACACTTCTAAAATGGGTTTTGTGAAATTATGATGGAAAGTTATTGGGTTTGTGTTGGTAAGCTTTTAGTGTAAGAAAAATTCATGTCAAAGAGGAAGAATTAGACCAATTTGACATGAATTTAGTGCTCAATTTTGAGCAAATACGAAGAACATGTTACTGAAAATTTTAATGTGCAAACTTATTTTTTTATTTTTTTTATTTTAAGCTTTTAATTTCTTATGTGGCACTAAAAATGACATAGAGTCCAATAAAATGATGTGGAATTTCATGTAAGTGGTTGTTCTACACTCACACACATAGAATAAGAAAGGGGTTTAATGTATTGCGTTTTAGTGAGTTTAAGGGTTCAATTGGCAAAGTCACGAGTATAAGGGTCTAACTGACAAACGGATTCAAGTATAAGGGTCTCTCGGGTCATTCTGCCTATTTTATTTTCTTATAGTTATAATATTATAAATTAAATATTTGATATATTGAGATATGTAATTAAATATTAGATGTATGGTATTATGTGAATACCATTCGAATTATCATATTGGAAAAATTAAAACTTTACCCTAGCCATGAAACTTAGAAAAATATGATAGTTGAAATGTTAATTGACATTAAGATTTAAGAATCTGATTATAAATTCTACTGCATTTTGAGGTCAAGGCTAAACACATAATAATATGGGTGTTGTTAGTTTTAAAATCTTATTGTGAATATGCACTTGAGTAGATTGCATTGATTCGGAAACTCAACGAAAAGGGAAGACTCAAGTCCCGGAGCGATTGTTCGATTATCTGAGGAATGTGGATTTCTAAATCCTTCTTAAGTGTATAGAATCGTGTATTTCCTTATGGTATGTGTTGGGGATTAATGAGACTTGGTGATGGGTTGAATTATCCATATTGAATAATTCTAATGATGAAAAAGGGGTAATAAAAAGCATTGTGCTTATTGGTGTATGACGTGTTGAAATGGTTTGAAAGGCTTATTAATTAATTATTATATCACAATTGTGTTATTGTGAATTGTGCATTGTTATAAAACTGGGCATATTCTCATAAGTGTTATGTGAATTGAGGAAGAATAAGAAATTAAAGAGGGTGTACCATTTCGAGGGACGTGTCGCACACCGCGACGGATAATATAATCGAGGATCGTGTTGCACACTACGAAAAATGCATGGACATATATATGTCTATAACGACCTTACCTCGATGTTAGGAAAAGTCAATGCGAAAAGAATTGGACCAGAAAAACTTTTGTGTAGTAACTTGGAAATTCCTGACCTAGTCCAGATTTGGACGAAATCTGAGTCATGTGTGGTGTAGATAAATTTGGTAATGAATGAGAGATATAATTATGATTTTGATCACATGAGTAGATGAAAGACGTTGACAAACCCCTTACGACTTTGCAAAATTGAATTTTGACATGTAAAACTCCCGAAACTGATCCTAGCGTGAGCGGGTAATTTGTGAACGTTAATGGTTGGAGGTGTGTTGTGAAATGGGATTTTGGTACTCAAATTGTGAATCTTTGTATCTGTGAAAGTGAAAGCCACCAGGTCGAGGCAACTCTGTTGCAGCGGGACAGTCGCGACTTAAATCGGGAAAAAAACCTCAATTTTGTTAGTTTTCTGCAAACTTCATTCTAAAGAGTTAGGAGACGACCCAGGACGAGTTCTTCTTGACAGTTCTCCATGACTTTTGATACTAAAGGTAAGGATTTCACTCCTCAGATCTGATTTTCTATTTGTAGTACATAAATTAATGGATAATTATCACAAGGGGGATTTTGATCTGAAGTTAATGGTGGGAAAAATTCCTAGATGCACCCTAGGATCATGAGTTGATCTTGGGTTATCGGTTTTGTTATAATTCGAGTAAATTATACCTTAATTATTGATACATGCGTTAAATTATTCATTTATAGACCAAGAATAAGCGAAAAGAATCCATAAAGGGTAGAATCAAGTGTCTTGGAATAATTTAAGCTTGGTTTCGAGGTAGGTGATGGTTTCATTTTCTTTTTGTGTAATGTATGTCGATTGATTACCATATTGTATGCATGCGTGTATGTGAATAGTAAAATGTGTAAACGAACTAAATGAATTGATTTTGAACATTGCATGTCATGAACTTGTATACTTAACTATATGATTTGAGTATTGTACATTATGAATGTGATTGTGCTTGTGGTTGTACTAACTGGGATAGGGTGTCACGTACTGACACATGTATTGAATCGAATGTCACATTTTGACACACTAATTGGGATCGGGTGTCACGTACCAACATATGCATTGGATCAAATGTCTCGTTCCGACAAACTAACAATTTAGGTGTAGGTTTCATGAGAGGGCCATTATGTTCTTAAACTTATTGCTATTGATAACGTGGAATTGTACATTGCTCCTAAAATGACACTGAATATGTTCCATATGTGTATGCTTATTATATTGTGATTGTCTTCCTATATTGTGCCGTTGAGAGTAACTGTGTGATCCTACCAATACACTGTGGTTGTGTACTGATATTGCACTTGCCCTTTCTTTGTTGAGTATAGGGTATCTTCAGGTGGCTACTGACAGACTTCGCTTAGGAGATCATTGATCAAGACTGAGTTTCAACGGTGAGCCTATTCTTTCAGCATACCGTGGAGTCCTTCATATTGTTTAGTCCATTCTCTTCGAACTTAGACTATTCAGTTATTTTCTTATGTTAGTTGGGATTGTACCCATTATTCTTAAACTAGTTGAACTTTAGATGTTTTGGTACATTGACTTTCAGGTTGTAGGCGTTGTTTTCCGTGAACATTTTACTATTGGTTGTTGAACTTCGGAGTTTATGGGAACTCTACTTTATTCCAGCATTTAAACATGCTTTTTATCTTTAAATGCTTAGTTTTGGGATTAGCTGGTTAGTAGTAATGGTTCTCCCGATGGAGGGTTAGTGTGAATGTCAATCACGACAGTCTATGTCGTGAAAAAGTTGGTAACAGAGCCCTAGGTTTGTTGATGTCATTGTACCAAAATGATTCTAGTAGAGTCTTGCGAAACGGTATGAATACGTCTGTATTTTTCTTCGAGAGGCTATAGGACTTCAGGAAATCTCTTTATTTTTACTTATTCCGTGATATAACTTGATTTCAGTTGGTATCTGGCGATCCAAATTGGTATCTATTCTTTTTTCCTCATCTTTCCGCAGATGGTTAACACTCGCTTCAATGGCGTCAGGCCCGTAGATTCTGTTAATGAACCAGCCGAGGGGTCCATAGAAAGGGGACGCGATCGAGGCATAGTAGAGGTTGAGAAAGGGACAGAGGCCAAGGAAGGGTAGCGAGCACTAGGGTGGGGAGCCAGTTGAAAAATGCTCCCAGAGATGAGGTTCCTTCCGCATATCATAAAGAGGTAGGAGAGAATGAGAAAATTAGAAACAATAAGGAGATTGAACTAGAGGAGGATGTTTGTTACATCTCGTGTCTTGAATTAGTTGAGGTTAAGCTAAGAAAAACAAGAAGAATCAAATTTGGAAATAAGTAAGGAAATCTAGAAAATTACTTTTGATTATCAAAGGTAGGGTGTATAAAAATTGAATCGAAAATCGAATTAAATCACAAATTGAGTCAAATTGAAAAAAAAAAATTGACTAGTGATTTGATTTGACTTGGTTTGGTATTGGAACCCCCCCCCCCTATATTTGAGTTGGTTTGATTTTAACTAAAAAAAACCAACCCGATATTATATATGTACTTTTAAAATTTTATTTTATACATAAAAAGTTTTATTTTGATATAATTTTAAAATATTTCTTACACTATTTCATAGTTTTTATCTTTTAATATATTATTTCAAGTTCAAAACTTAGAATTCAGAATGATCTAATAAAGATTATAGTTCATAGATGTTGATAATTATAATAAAACTTAAATCAAAATTAAATTAATACTAATGCAAAAAGAAAATCAATTCAACACTATTGGATATTTGTTCTTTAGTTTACATTGATTTAGAAAATTAAAATACTAAATATAATTTTAATTTTCCTTAAATATATAGTAATGTAACTAATACTTATTAAACTTATTTTAGCATGATTTAATATTTTTAACATCATTTTTATTATGATTTTATAATATTTATTTTATATGATAATTTCATTATATTTTTAATTAAATATTTTTGTCATCAGTATTTTTGTTTTTTTAAAAAATAAACTTGGACCACTGGTCCGATTTTTTATTACTAACATAAAGTCTTATGTGCTCCTAAATTGAGCCACAAAATACAAATAAAACATAAACAAAAATGCAACCCACAATTAAGACCCTAGATTATAGGTTTCCTAAAAGGTGCTCAGCCTCTTCTTCATCTTCCTGCTTGTACCTCCATCGTTGAAGATAGATCCATGTGTGAGTATTGCTCTGTTCCTTCTTTAATTTTCCAGCTATTCTCCTTATTAATTTTTTCCATTTTCGCAGTTGAGACAAAATAGGACTCCCAGTTGGATACCTGCACCTTTATTGTATCATAGCTGTGTGATTATGTAGCTTTTTCTATGCTTTCCATATTGTTGATCGCTGGTACTGTTGATTCTCCTTGTCCTTATTCTGATTGATGATATTTTCTGTTTATCCATCCTTTTTGCTCTGCTTGGCAGTTGATTGAAATGTTGTTTCCCCTCTAGCTCTTGTTCTAATGCTACATTTGTGATTAAATCGTCTAATTGGTTAGCTTCCCTGAAAATGTGCCTTATCTGAATATTAATTATTTCTATCATCTCGTGTATCTCTTCTATCCTTTCAATTAGTTCCCAAGGTATTCTCTACTCCATTCTAATCATATTTTTAAGACTAAATAATGAATCAGTCTCTAAAAAGATGTTAGCATATCCTTATCGTTTACAGTATCTCAGAGCCTTCCATACTCCAGTTAATTCAGCCACCATATTAGTGGCAAAACCAATTCTTTTTGCCTCTGCATTAATTAGATCCCCATTGTTATCCCTCAGACAAAAACCATAAGAGCTCATCCCGGGATTTCCTTTGCTCGCACCGTCCATGTTACATTTAATCCAACCCTCTTCTGGCCTTGTCCAATATACAATGCGATAATACAATGTGGGTCTGTATTCTTGAAGTAAATCAAACATTCCACTCCATTGAAAAGGAATGTTCTTGATACAGGGATACTTGATGTTACACCCTCAAAATTAAATAGGACAAGCTAGAGCTTCACATGTGTTTTTTGAGTTAATAACTTGTTAAACTAATGAAATTCAGCCTTTGAAGTTAGTTTGAAAGAGTTTACAAGTCAAACGTCAAAGACGACCAAGACGTCCGAAAACTAGCCTTGTGTGTGCTAGTGTGCTCTTGTATGTTGTATGTGTTTTTATGTGTTGTTTAGAATCGAATGATGGTGGAATGACCAATCCAGTTAGTTTAGGGTCAAAACGTTCGCGAACGACTCCCCAAGGACCAACCAAAGGGTCTTTGAGGAGGACCCAAGGTTTGACAAGGAGGCTGCCAAGGCAGCGTGCATGCAGCCTATTTTTGAGGCCCCTGGCGCGTCGTGCCTCCAACACTTAAAAGGTAAAAAGTTTACCTTGCGACGCGGGCTTGTCACGAACCATTCTGCCTCAAATTAAATTCCAGAACCAAGATTTGGAGGTGTCCCCGCGACGCGCAACCATGTTTCAGATTTGATCGCGTCGTTTAAAAGTCAAATTAGACTTGGTTAAAAGGTCTAATTAGTGTAGGGGTGTTTTGGGTACTTTGGAGATTTATTATAAACGGTTTTTGAGTAACTTCTACCCCAAATTTACCAATCAAAACAAAATCCTCAAGTTGAAAATCAAAATCTCTCCATTATCTCTCTCCAAAACCTCCTTTGATGAAGGTTTTGAAGCTTCAAGGAAGAAGGTCAAATTCTCCAAGTTTTCAGCCCAAATTTCATGGGCTTTCTACCAATAAGGTATGGTGATTTCATCCTTGATTCTTCTATCATTCAAGGAGCCAATTCAAAGGTTTTTCATAAGATCTCAAAAATTCTAAACTTCCTATTTCGAATTCTAAGCATGAGTTCTTGCATTCAAAGGTTTTAATGGATGAATTATGTTGTTTTCAATGTTAATTGATGGTTTTATGATTAAAAAAAAAAACATGGACCCATAATCATCCTAATTCTCTAAATTGGCTTATGAAGTGGGTTTGATGAATGTGATTGGATATTGTTAGAATTGTGTTTATACTATGTTGTATTATGGTTATCTACTGTCATTTATGCCTATTTATGATGAATTGTTGGAGAATTGAGAAAAGCTTATCATGGCTTGGATGAAGGGCATGTTAACCTAAATTGTTCTAGTTCTTATTGAATTGATCTTGTGTGGTATGATCCACTTATGGTGGCGGTGTTTACTTAATGTATATGAATGTATATTGAATTGTGATTATGGCCTTGAAGGCATCAAATGTGAAGTAAAGTGATGTTATGATATATGTGTAGAGATGTGTTATGAAGTTATGAATGTGTGTCTTAAATATAGTATGACTAATTGAAGTACAATGTGAATGTGAAGTATGATTGTGTGTGGATTATGAAGAATGTAGTATGATCATGTTTAGAAAGACAATGTCATGAATGATGGTGGTTATGTGAAAGACTTTCTCACATATACACACAATGAATGAATGAATGAAGCTAACGAAAATATAATGAATGAGAGTCTATTGAAAGATTTTCTCAATAAAACTCTAATGAATGAGGGATTTTGGGGTGGACACTCTTCGTGAGTAGAGATGTAGTGTCTAGTAACAACCTCAACATTCCTAAGAGTTTTCCAATGAATGAATGATAGGTTGGGATGAGTACTCTTCGTGAATTGAGATGTAGTACTTAGTAGCAATCCTTTAACCTATAGCTAATGAATGTAATGAAAGTTTATAACTCTGTGGGGATAAATGCTTAGCATCGAGAGGATTTGACAAAGGGGTGGATACTCTTCGTGAGTAGAGATGTAGTATCCAAATGTAACCTCTTGAGATGGGTACTCTTTGTTAGTTGAGATTGAGTACTTAGAAGCAATCTACTTATCTCTTAACTATGCACACGCATAGGACTAGCTAGTGTTGTTCCACATAAAGGCTAAAAGAATGACCCTACCTTAGGCAAGTGGGGATCCCTCATTCGGCAGGGGTTAATACCGAGGTTCCATGTTAAACTCCCACGGTCTATGTCGGTTAAAGCTAGCCCCCACAAATGAATGTTAATGAACTAGGTCTTCCTAAGGGTGTACTACTTAGGGTAGGTGGTGGAATGAGACACCGTCTATGCATTGCACAAGTAGATATTTGGAGGGAGTCTTGGTGTGTCCTTGTAATGTTAATGAATGAATGAGTTACTATATGATATTAATGAAGTAAGTTGACTTTATGTCTAATGTTAATGAAGCATGTTGGTCTTATGTATAATGTTAATGAAGGCTATGTAAATAATTGAATGTGATGTGCCTAGTCTAGGGTGGTTCCAAAGGAGCACTATGTGGGAGTAGTAATGGGATACTACTTTCACATTGCACTAGTGTAACTTGGGGTTATCCTAGGGGATGGTTTTTACATGATGTTCTTAAATGCATGAATGTTTCCTCTAGTATCTCTAGTAATGAATGTTGACTTGTTGAGTTGTGATGAAAGGAAGTATCCTTATCTTTGGTAGTCTTAAGGATCAGTTAGGTGTGTATTGATGAGGTTGTATGGGCGGTCTTTTCATGTCCTACCTAGGTGGGTCTTAGGATAACTTTGGATAGAGGGTCTAAATGATTAATGGGTTACTTAATGAATATGGTTATATGTTGAGAATTATGGAAGTATTACCTTGTATGTTGATGACTTGTATGATGTCTTGTACACTCAATTCATGAAGTTTTACCAAATTAGCATGAAATACATATTCAACTAAAATGTCCTCTTTAAAGCATGTTTTTGCATATTGTCATTCTTAGTGCATTTATTGTACTAACTCCATATTCTTCTTTATCTCTACAAGATTAAGTGGAAAGAAGTGAGGATCTTAGAGTTGAAGCTTGGGAAGTAGATTGTTCTCTCAAGTATCTTGGTACATCCTCATATGGTTGAGGACGTGGATGTTATTTCTAGTTCTTTCTATTAAAGACTTTGTATTAGAAATTATTTTCTTTTCTATGTAAGGGTCGTGACCCTATGATAATAAAATATGTCTAAGATGACTTATGATGATGAGACTTAGTTTTCTTATGTTTTATAAAAGATTTTCTTATTGACTTTGTTGTGAAAAGTTTTAATTCCGCACTACTTTTCATACCTATGTGATGAATGAAAGCTAAGAGTCTTGTATAAGACCTCCGATAGGTCAAGTACGCCGTGTTACTTCTAGGGGGTACTTCTTGGTCGTGACACTTGATCTTTATCATCTGGTGAACGGTCATTCGACATTGACGAAGCATTTTATCAAAAGAAACTTCCTTGTCGTGTCTTCTAGAATTTCTCCTTTTGTTCCCACATGATAAAGGCTGGTATGGCCTTCATGATTTGCTGCAACTTTGAACTCCCTACATACTCCCACCATTTATTGACTTAATGGTGTAGTTGAGTTTCATCAATAGTAAAACCTGCATGAGAAGCAAAAAACTGCCATAGCTTTTACCTATGGGAGCCGTTAAAAATAAGTGTGTCATGGTTTCCACTTCCCCTTTCTCGCAATAGTGACATTTTGATACTATATGCATCCCGATCCTCTTCAAATTGTAATCGATTGCAATTCTTTTCTTCTTTACTCTCCACAAGAAGAAAGAAATTTTAAAAGAAAGACCTTTAATCCAAATGTAGCTCATCCCTTCTCTAGATTCCCTTTTATTCCTTATTATGTGATAAGCTAATTTGACAGAAAATGCTCTTGTTAAATTCCCCATCCACCATGGTTTTTCATTAAGGGCACAATTGTTAGGTTTGATGTTTTTCACAATGTGAAACACCATTTCTTCTGATTTTCTCTCAATTTTTCAATCTTCCAACTTCCATTCTCAATGAATTCCTTCACCTCTATTTCCTCATCTCTCGCATTTTCTCCTTCTGTAAAAAATAAAGCCCATTGTTTGGTCCATTGTCAAACAAGAAGCTCGAATTCCTGCTTTTATTTGCCACGAAATATCATGCTCCACCTTTTCCCTAATTTCCAATAATTTCCTCCAAACATGAGATAATCCAGAACTCCTAACCACGGTAGGGTGTAGCTTTTTATAATATTTATTGCTCATGTAGCTACTCCATAAAGAAGTAGACACCCTGAACCTCCACCATAATTTAGCAAATAGAACATTATTAACATCATGTAGAGATCTAAAACCCAAGTCTCCTTCTGCTTCAGGAAACACATTTCATTCCAAACTACCCATTGTTTTCCTTTAAGACTGTCAGTACTCCCCCAAAAGAATTTTGCAAAAATTTGATGCAACTGTCGAATCACCTTGTTGGGGGGATTCATAGCATATAAAAGATAGACTGGTAGTGATTGAACAACATGACTAATAAGGATATATTTACCTCCAAAGAGTTTATTTTGCCATGACATAATCCTTCTTGCGACCTTTCTAACCAGCTCTTCAAAGTAAATGTTGACCTTTCTTCAATAAAAGACGGGGCACCCCAAATTAGTGAAAGGAAAATTTCCTTTGTCTTATCCAGTCAGTTTTCTCATTCTGATTGCCGCAATTATCCTGTCATGAAGATAGAAAGAACTCTTAGCCTTATTGACCATTTGACCTAAAACTTTTTCATATTCCATAAGCACATTCATCATTTTGATCACTGATGTTCTGTCACCTGACCAAAATAATATGGTGTCATCTGCATATGATAGATGGTTTATTGTTGGACTCCATTTTGGCATGTCATATCCTTTGTAATCTCTATCATCATGCAAGCTATTTAAACCTCTAGTTAGGACTTCTGCTGCAATGATAAAATAATGTTGGGGATAGAGGATCTTCTTGTTTAAGACCTCTAGAAGACTGAAAGAACCCATAAGGTTGGCCATTAATGTGAACTGAATACCAGTTACTAGAGATGAGTCTCCATACCATGTCTATAATTACCTCCGAGAAATCAAACTTTCGCAACACCTTTGTTAGGAAGATCCATGACACTCTATCATACGCCTTAGTCATGTCTAACTTCACCACTACATTAATGTGTTGATTCCTCCGGTTAATATCCCTAATTATTTCTTGTGTCAATAACACATTTTCAGTTATATTCCTACCCTTAATAAATCCCGATTGTGTAGGAGAAATAATTTTAGGCAGCACCTCCACTATTCTATCATGCACCATTCTTGATATAATCTTGTTGATAAAAGAGCTCAAACTAATTGACCTTAGGTCTGAAAAATTATTAACATCCTCCTTCTTGGGTAATAATATCATATTAGTATGAGTAATAAAATTTGGCAGTGTTTGCCCACAAAAAAAAACCCACTAATCTGGTAATAATTTCCCAACAAAACTGAAAGAACAACCCTAAAAACCCATCTGGCCCACTCACACTATCTCCATTTAGCTCAAAAACCACCCTTTTTGTTTCCTCTTGAGTAAGTAGTTTTATCATCTTTTCATTTTATGCATCAATTTGGGGATATCTTAGCAAAGTGTAATCCTGCTATGTCTCTTCTGCCATAAACTGCTCATAAAAGAAATGAACTTCTGCTTCCCCTATTTGCTGGTTTGTATGTACAATCTCTCCTCATTACATATATATGACAAATGTAACTTTTTCCTTCTTCCTTTAACATAAGAATGGAAAAATGTAGTGTTTCTATCCCATCAACAAACCATTTCATTTCTGTCTTTTGCTTCTGGTATGCTTCTTCAATCTTTAGATATTTTCTCAATTCTGCCTACATTCTGCTCAGTTCTGCCCTACTACCAGATGTTCTGAGAATCTCCACTTGAGCTTCCTTAACCTTGATCACATCCTCAATGGTGGCAATTTGATGAAAAATGTTACCAAAGACATCCTTACTCCATTAGGCTAATGCTCTCTTTACCCTTTTTAGTTTCCATGAACTTCTAAAAAGGGCTACCTACAAAATCGATCTTCCAGTGTTGTTGGACAATTTCCTTGAATTAATGATGTTTAGTCAAAAAAATTCTGAAATCGAAATGGTTTGACAACTGTTCCTCTTTTGTATCACAATTCACATGAAGAAGGCATGATCAGAACCCTGTTTGATAAAAGATGAACTTCAATGGCTGGAAATTCCTCTATGGATAATGCATTCACTAAAATTCTGTCCATTCTCTTGAATATACAAGCTTCTTCGATTCATCCATTCCACCATGCATATTTACTCCCAGAAAACTTCACCTCGAATAACGCACAATTGCTAATACAATGAGCAAAATCAGTAGCTTCCTACTGAGTGAAATCTAAACCTCCAAATTTTTCCTCCTCATTAAGTTCAACATAAAAGTCATCTCCAATCATCCAAGGAAATTGAAAATCAACAGCAATACCTTCTAAATCTTCCCATAGTTCCAGTCTATCCAATGCACTACATCTAGTATATATTGATGAAATAAGGAAAGATTTGTTGTTCTTGCAGAATTTCATAGATATGTGTTGTATTGAATCAATAAGCAAAGGTCCCTCCCAGTCATCCTTCCAAAAAATCCAAATTTTACCTAAACAATTTTCCACTGCATTATTAAATTCTAACTTCCTTTTGTATTGGTCTAGATCTGATGGATCCTGAAAAGGTTCCATTAAAGCTACAAATGAATAATGATGTCTTCTATTTAGTCCATTAATTTTCCAAAAGCATTTTGGGTGTTGATGGATCTAATGTTCTAGAAGATGACCTTTTCAATCATTGATCACTATTTGAGTATTTTTCCTTACTACTCCTTGTTTTGACTTGAAGAGGAATGGTGGGTCGTCCTATTTTTACTTTCAAACTATTTGTGTGCCTTGGTGATAAATCCCCAGCTTTACTGATTTGCTGGATATTATAATCCATGTAATCATCTTCTTCTGTTTCTTTTCTATGTTGTATCTCTCCCTCTGTTTCATCGATTAATTCGGGAGCTTCTTTTAGTTGTGTTTCTGCTTCTTTCTCCCTTTATCTCTTTATCACTTTTTGCTGCAGAAGTATCTATTTGTTGTTCCTTCAGTTCACTCTCATGCACATTAGCTCTGTCATTCGTGATAGGACTATTCATGGTCATATTGCTGGAGACTTCCACAGGTTCCCCAAATTTAATGTATGCATAGAATTTTCAACATGTTTGTTGGTGTGACTGTTTTGTGCTCCTGGTGATGCCCTTTATCTTGTACTCCAAAGGAACTCTCAACCCACTCTTTGGATGTTTCTTTTTTTACTTAAGTGATCAGCTTGTCAAAAACATGGTCTTTTATTGTTCATTCTCCAAAGCCCCAAATTTATTCCCCGTAGGAATATCCACCTTGGCCCAAACTTTCTCTGGCTGCTTCCTCCATCCTCCCCTATTGAATTTAGATTCTTCAAATTTGTGCGTCTTTTCCTTTTGTTGGATTGCAATCCTTTCTTCCAAATTATCTTTTTCTTTATCCTGATTTGTCTCATTTGTCTTTTGTGTTTTTATCCTTTCTTCTGTGTCATCTGCCTCCACGTTCTTCTTCTCCTTTTTAGGATATAGTTCCGGATGTTCCACAAAATATTGTTGCTCATCATGTCCTTGTAGCATGCATGTATTACAATATTTTGGAACGTAATCGTACTTTATTCTCACCCACTTCTCCATGACTTCCCCATTGTCTTCTTCATGCATATATTAATTCTCTTAGGGAATTCTCCAAGCAAATCCACCTCCACTTTGACTCTAGCGCAACTAGGTCTTGTTTGGTTTCTTGTCGCCATATCAACCTGTAAAGGTTTATCCACTGCTGGAGCCAATGAAAACATTGTTTATCTACCAAAAAAAATTGGTGGTAGAGTTGGAAACGATATCCATGCGACTGTTGTAGTCGTCTCCTCCTCCGGGTTAAACATAGGATCCCATTTCAATGGAAAGGACCAATTTTTCTGTGTAATATAGAAAGTTGGTTTGGATAATAAATGCACATAATCTTCCAATAAAGTTGCTCTAATGAGAATATGCCTTTTGCTAAGCAAGCCAATCTTGCACTCTCCCTTGAGCTCACACTGCTTTGGAATCAATTTCCTCAACTCTTGAATCTCCGGTCAACCATATGAAAATTTACCCACTACTGTGTATTCCTAATTTTCAGTAACAATCATCTGATCGATCTCCTTCTCATCCCACATTACTCTTGGCTCCCATGTAGATATGATATTGGCTTCAAGTGCAATGGTTTGACACTGATTGTTGTTGGTTTTAGTGTTTTCGCATACGAAGTATAAGGTTTTGGAAGTAAAGCAGGTTGACAACCTCCATGGGAGGTTGACCACCGGCCTTAGTGGCCATTACCACCGGAAAACAGGCAAACTAGGTTTTTGACGGCGGCAGGCGAAAGGAAAATATTCTCTCTATATAGTTCTCGGAAGAAGCTAATTTATATTGTGATTTCTTAACTAAATATGTGATGAAATTGTGTCATCATTACTCATCTCGTGTTATTTTTTTTTAAAGAAATATCTTAGATAAATGTATTTTTGTTGCACTAAAGAAATATTTGGAGCACAAGTTAATTATATATTTGTATGCAAACTTTACCGAAAAAATCCATAAATCTGAAAAAATCCGAGTTTATTAGTTTGGTTTGATTTATAAACTTAAAATTTTAATACAATGGTTTGGTTTGCTATTTGAAAAATCCGAACCATCCGAGGTTGAAAAACCTGAAAAATCCAAATTTTATTAGTTTGGTTTGGTTTATAAATTTAAAATTTTTACACAAATAATTTAGTTTGATATTTGAAAAACCCGAACCAACCTGGTCATATGCACCCCTATATCAAAGGCCTGTACAAATGATTTTTAATTCTCATAATACTAACCAGATTGATCGAATTAGCTAACTCGATTAGGAGAAATTAAATGGATTATTAAATTCTTAAAACTGTTTTATCACACTATAAAAATATTTTCTAAATATTCGTGCTATTTTATCTCAATTTGTTGAATATATAAAAAAAATAAAAAAATATAAGTCAGTGTTGAATGCATGGTTGAGAAATTAAAAAAAATATTCCTCAATAATTGCTATTATTTTTAAACTAGAAATAAAATGACAAAATGGTAAGACATTGATTGAGAGGATTTATGAAAAATTAGAAATTCAGCCACATGAAGTCCCAAATTGCTATGACCATAAATATAACATTTACTTGTAAGCTAGACTAAAATATGACACGTCTAGATCAATGGAAAGAAACGAACAAATAGATATTCCTCAAACCTTTTAAGGCTAAAATAAATAGTTTTAACATTTATACAAGTGTTGTAAAACTAAAGCAAAACAAGATGAGAAATATAAAAGATGATAATAAAAATAAGGAGATATTCCAAATATTCAAGCGTTCACCAAATCATCAAGTGTATACAATATGAACCCTTCTACCTCTATTTATAGTGTAACATAAAGACATACAAAATGTTAATCATAAACATGAATATAACGGAGGAGGTTATGGAGGTGAAGGATTACAAGAGTAATGATCATAAAGGTGGAGATTATCTTCATAATGGTGGGTAGTAATGTAGTAACTTTTGATGTAGTGGACATCAACAATATATATTTTATAACACTCCACTTGGATGTCCATACATAATATGTCTCGTTAAAACTTTACTAGGAAAAAATTATGTGGGAAAAATCCCAGTGAATGAAAAATAGTACACGTATCTTTTAATACACTTTAAATGTTGCCTCGTAAAAACCTTACCAGAAAAATCTAATTGGAATAAAACTATGGTTAAGAAAAAAGGTACAACATGTATTTTCTCCCCTAATAAAAAGTTTACTTGATATCTCGGAGGCGATGCATTCCAGTTTTAACTTCTCAAATATTGATGTTGACAATTCTTAGTGAATAAGTTTACAAGATTATCACTTGAATGGTTCTTTAAACGTCTATCTCACCATTTTGTTGGAGATCACGTGTGAAAAATACTTTTGGTGAAATATGTTTTGTCCGATCTCCTTTGATTGTATTCTCCCTTCAATTGAACTATATATTATTTTCGTATATGATGGCTGAAATATCCTTTTCAAAAGAAAATCACATATTTTTTTTGAATATGATAGATCATGATTTCAACCAAACACACTCCCGACTTACTTCATAGATTAATATTTTATGCATGATATGAAGAATTGGTTACTAAGGGTTGATTATTTGAATGTCAAGATATTGTGGTGCCTCAATATGTAAATAAATAGTCCATTTGCGATCGAGTTTTATGCGGATTAAATAAATATTTGCACCTACAAAATCAAATTATTTCTGACTCAAAGATTTATCATTTCAATTTTATTGAAGCTCGTCTTTTCTTTTCAAAGAAAATAACACATCTCTTATGTGTTGAGTCACTTGCTTTCTTAGTTTCTTTTCATAACTTGTATGATAATATGAAAATCATTTCACATAACTTTCGTTATGTATATCAAATAATATACTAGTATTTACATAATCAATAATTTATAAGTGCACCAATTGCACTAATACATGACATTTTAAATTATTTTTATAAGATTCAGAAGATTCTTTCTTTGTGTTAAGTAGTCTATAAATCATCGGGTACTCAATGGAATTGTTTTAAGGCCTTTTAAATCCTTCAAGTATTTTCATATAACCTTCATCGTCTAGTTAGACATAATAATCATTCATTATACATATTCAAGTATTTGATTTACTGCCAGATTGAAACAATTATCATTGCATCCACCACTAGAAAATATATCTCCACTTAATTCCCGAAGCACAAACCACACTTTATATCTTAAGGTTATAATTTCACACAATAATTCATTTGTACCACACTGACATTATATTTTGATCTCTGAACTATACGATAAAAAACATTATTTTTCTAAGTGAAATAAAATATACTTAAATAGTGCATTTTATTTGGCCAATCATTTATCTGTCTACACTTATATGATAGATTCCAATTTGAGATCCCCGTAATCATTTATAGCATTGAGTTCTACTTCATATCAAAGATATCGTCGACGGTCATTTGACTCGATTCCAATACAACATAACTTATTGAGATCTCTTCCTTGTTTTAATCATTTCAGGTACCTGAACATTTGCCAAAGTTTTATGAAGTGTTATGTTATAGTGCTCTTTCAAAGAAACTTCATTATCATTGTCATTTTGATAATTTTCTTCTATACTTCCTCAAGAAATTTTACGTTTGGAATCGATTAGTCTATCACGCTTCTGGCGTACCATTGAATCTGTCCTTCAAGGACTATTTATTTGAACATTTTCAACTTAATTAAAATATTGGGTCAGCATATACATCTGACAACTTATTTGCAACATTTAGTAAATGAATTATCTTCTTAAACTTCAAGTTTATATTTTTTAACAAGGATATAGATAATTCACCACACACATAATTTTTAGTTTCTAAACATATCACCCCCCCCCCCCATAATTTCAGGATCTAATACTATCCATCTTTGAGCGTGGTGGAACAAGAAAATCATATGTGCACATATCAAATTTTTAGATGGAAATTATTTGGTTCCTCACCCTGAACTAATTGTGATGGGATAACCTTGTTGGCTTGATACATACATGTTAAATAAATTAATCTCATAAAAAAATTTATTTAAGAGATTTGTTCTTATAATTAATGGTCTAGCTATAATTGGAGGCATATAATTTTTGTTAAACCAACCAGCATTGTAATACCCCAGAACATTTTTGAACTAAGACTCGAACATCCTTCACTATGAGTAGGATTTTACCAAGGAATTTAAAATTTTCTTAGGTTTTAAGGTTACTAGATGTAACACCTTTGTTATATTCTAGGTGTTTTGATGATCCTCACAAATGTAGGGACCTGGTCCCTGGCAGAGTGTTCTCGCCCAAATTCAATGAGGTATAGCTATAGAGTTGTCATGTCAGACGGTAGGTGAAAAGTGCAGTGTCCTACGTCAATAGGAAGAGCGGACGAGATTGTCTGTTTCAGTGTCTCACAAACAAAGGGACTTGGTCCCTTGTTAAGTTCTCTCGTCCAGATCCATTATTGGGAACAACTGTAAAGCTGTCATGTCATAGATTGGTGAGACATCAACGTACTACACCAATCAGAATGAACACAATTATTTGTCCAACGGTCAATAACTCTTTATGGTTTACTTAGTCAACATGACAAACAACAAATAAATTCATTCATTCAAAGAAGGAAGTCAGCCGACAATTCTTTCAAAGAACTCATAAAGATGTTTGGAAGGAACCTGTTCCTTGCAAGACTGCGATATGAAAAGGTGACAAGACAGCCGTCAGAAAAACTTTCACCTCTGATGTGGTAGGTGCACAACTTTTCTAATAGTAGGCCTTCATCCAATGAGATGGTCTCAATGAGTTTGTGGTGATTTATATTATCTCTTTCCAACAAACACAAACTTAAGACTTGACAAATTAAACTTGGATTTTCTCTGAAAATTCACAAGCTTGAAAAGAAAGCCATCTTCAAGAAAAAACATTGCTCAACTCAAAAAAGGGACCTGGTAGATTAAAGAAAAGTCTTTGTTGTATTTAGAGATTTGTATCTAATGTGCTTACATTCTAAATCTGATCCTAATCTATAAAGGAATCAGATCCTGTTCTGGTTTTTAAAAGTCTAACTCATCTAGAGTTAGGTGATTTAGTGGACAACATTGTTGTTGCTTAGTCAAAATCTAAATCAGCCATAGGGTGGTGGTTTAGTGCGCGGTGTGGTATCCGCTTAGAAAAATCTATATTAATCAGTGTGGGTTAGTATAGGAAACATTGCTTAGTCGCTTAGTGTGGAGATTAGCAGGCTAATCTCATATTGTAACTGACTTTTACTTTTACTTGGAGAAGGTTAGTGGAAGTAGTTTGAAAAGTCCTGGTTAGAACAGGTCGTGGTTTTACTCCCTTGAGTAAGGAGATTTTCACGTAAAGTCGTTTGTTCAAACTTTACTTTTAGCACTTATTTTACTGTTTGTTATTTTAACTGTGCTAAGGATCTGGTCCCATCGAAACAAGTGGACGCAATTTTTAGTTACTATTCTTGCTGAGTCAAGAGACCTGGTCCTTTACTGATAAGTGGATGCATACATTCTAACAACCTTGACTTCCGAAAAGAACTAAAGAGAATTCATTCAAGTCTTTCGAAAGCTCTTTTATGTTTTGAGTCACCTTCAAACGATTATAACTTTTAGCACGAAATGAGTTAGCTGGCCCTTAAAATGTCAAATGAAAGGTCTTTGAATTATCTTTCCAATTTGCTAAGTTTAGAGTTCGGATGAGTGAGATATGTCCTTTTGAAGTCAGACTGTCTAATTAAGGAAAGTTACCTAAAAATATTGAGGGATATTTTGATATTTTCCTCACCCAATCAGATTTAATTTGTTTGTAGTAAGGTTTTAGGGATCTAAACATATTAGGTTCAGTTTTATAAACCTAATATATGCCTTGGGTTTTAGTTGAGAGTTAAAAAAGAGGAAAGAGGAGAAAAGAAGAAAGGATCAAGGCGTTCGTCGAGGTTCTTAAGTTTTGTTGCGGATTTTTGCCATGAGTTTGATCCCTAAGAGGTATGTAACTTTCCATAGTGTTGGATTCGTTCACCCACATGTCAATCATGTCATTTTCAGTGTAATTTCAATCTCAAAAATTGAAGGATCTAAGTTCTTGAAATATTGTTTTCGTTCTTGAATTAGGATGAGTTTGACAAGTTCTTGAGGTAATAGTGATGAGATTAATAGTTCTTTTATTAGATTATTATGTACTTACATTGAGTAGTTGAATCTAAGGAAACTTTAGAAAAGAAATCGATTAGAAACAATTTAGGATCAGAAAACAAGAGACGAAACTCGTTAAAATTTTGCTTGGGAAGGCGCGCCCCAAATGCACAAAAGGGAGTGGTGCAGCGCCCCAGCAGTGCGCCACAATCATATTTCTGAAGTTTTGGGTTGGTGCACCGCCCCAGGATTGCACCAGGGTCGCCTGCCCCCACTTTTTTTTCATCGGTTGTCTCGTTTGAGTCCCTTTAAAGTGTAACTTCGCTCCCTTTTGTTTCTTAGTACTCTAAACTACTTCTAAACACTTAAAAATCATTCATAACATGAATCATAACCTTGAATTCATAATTCAAATTCAAGGTAGAGTTAAGAGTTCAGTCTTGAAAGTTCTTTCGAATATTTTGAGAAAGTCCCTTGAGTCTTTTTGAGGAGTCTTCTTCAATTTCTAATAACTTGTTTCAAAATCCGAGCAAGTAAGTATGAGAATGAGGAGAATGTGTTCATGAGTCTACATTATCATCATGAGATCTTTCATATCATTAATCATAACTTTTAAATCCATAATTCACATTCAAGAGACAGTTATGATTAGAGTTCAAAAAAGTCTTTGAATTCAATTGTGAATCCTTTGAGATCAACTATC